>CM068966.1:80163992-80181832 GCA_035128595.1 Eptatretus atami
AAATTAAAATCGAAGGTAAACGAACTCTGAACGTTCGAACCCGAAGCAAAATACTCCATTTCTCCACATGAATTACCGGATATATGTTTGACCTCACTGTGACCTTGACTGGTGTGACCGATTTGACCAAAATCTAATCAGCGCTAGCCATCACCCTCCTGAATCAGTGAGTGTAATTTGACATTGATAGCTTCTTCCGTTCTCGATATCGTGCCTACAAACAAACACAAAAAACCACAAAAACACACAAACAAGCAGTCCATGACTGTAACTTACGAAAATCGTCAATTGACCTCTGACTTTCAATAAAAGCCGTCTCTAAGAAGGTACGACGCAAAAAACCAGGAAAAAGTTCTTACGATGATTCGATTACCAAACATTCAAAAATCGAAATGTTTTGACCTCATTGTTTGACCTTTGACCATTGACCGATTTTGACCAAAAATCTAAAGCACGAGCATCACCCTCTGAATCAAGGGTGTAACTTAGACATTGGTAGCTTCTCCGTTCTCGAGTTATCGTGCGCTACAAACAAAACACAAAAACACACACACAAACAAACCACAAGGACGGAAGTCATCAATATACTGTTACGGCTGTGAATTCGCAGACCACCATAAAGACCTTAGATCAGTTTATTGAGATAAGTCTATTTTTTATGTGTAGTTAGATTTCCCCAACCCGTTGTTAGAGGCAATTTTCCGCTGTCACAGGGCTGCGATCCTTGAGATAGCGTTTTCTTTTGCTGCTCGTTTATTTGGACCAATCATCCCCCAACAACCAAATCGCCACCACCAACACCCTTCCCAAACCACCACAGCAAACTCCACCACCTTCCCTTTCTACCGAACGTCGTGCCATGGGTTGTGAATGGGATCCTTTCGAAGAAGAAATCGGATCAGGGGAATCATTCACGCCCACTTTTCATCCATCCAATGGCTGAGCATCAGGTGGTGTAGCCCCGCCTGCAACCCGCTGTGATCCACAAATTACATATGACTCCTCCCCGGCCTATATAAGCGCGAGCAGCAACGCAGCTCAGAGGCCAGTGGTGGAGCCAGTGTCGGTGGGGCAGGTCGGGAGACGGAGCTCGAAGCAGACGGGAAAGGCAACGGGGGCCGATCGACGGAGAGGAAGGAGCTCAGGTCGAAGTTGAGGCGAGGAGGGCGAGTTGCTGAGTGGAGCGGGACCGGAGGAGGGCTCAGAGGCGAACCAGAGGCTGAGTGGGGACCGCCGCGCTGGAGGGCATAGTGGGAGGCCCACAGCCAGGAGGAGTTCGCCGGACCAGTGCGGTCCAGAGCGTTCAACTCGTTGGACGGAGCGTCAGCAATTCCCTCTCCGTTACCGAGCTCCGCGCTAAGAAAGCGCCGGTAAACCCCGTCCGTTCCCCTCCCCAACCGTGGTGCCGACGGTGAAACACGTGCCTGCGCGGAGAACGCCGGAGAGAGCTCACCGGCCACGCCAGGGGCACGAAGCCAGGCGCAGCTACGTCTGACATCGCGGCTTGCCCGCCATCGCGCCACGAGGGCGCGGGTAAGAACCTTCGGTCTCGTGGACCTGCCGCTCATCCAGGGGCCCACGTACATTTGGTCACGGACCTGTCTGCCACCCTTGTCTGTGAGGGTGGCTTTTCTTTGCTTTTGTGTAAATGCATTGTTGGCGCGTCTTACAAGTAGAATTGTCTAAGTGTGCGCTGTGAAAAAAGACACTTTATTCGGTTGTAACTCTGCCTTTGCTTGCTTTCACTGGTGACGTGCATGATTACTGTATGGCGTAAATACGTGCCTTTCTGAGTGTGCAATAAATGTGCTTGTTGAACTGTTCTCCCGTTTCGTTGCGTCCTTTCCCTTGTTTGAAAGTTCCATCTTGCATACGGAAGGAATTGGTAGAGGTGTAAGCACCCAGTAAATAGAATCACATCCGCAGGGTCGGCGATAACGACCCTCGTTATCACTGAAGCACGGAACGGACCGCTTAAGGGTTCGTGTCCTAGGCCGCGCCAGCGGCGGAAGTACGATCGCCCCGGTTAACTACTCTGCAGGTACTTCGGTTGGTCGAGTTTGGCGAACAACCCTATCCTGCGCGGGTGGCCGATTGGCACGATTGTGGTGTTGGCGAAAGACCCACCCGTGACTAGGCTCTGGCGGTAGTTCCAAGGAGGTCACGACTGAAATAGTCCGTTCCAGTGGGCGACGCGGTCGCGAATTTGAGTTACGTGGCCGATCGCACGCCGGGCGGACCGAAATTCGTAACAATACTTACGAAATCTAAAGATTTCACTAAGTACAAACCCGCAGCGCACACATGAAATTCCCATTAGACATAAGGGACGGGACCTAACTATTAAAACAATACTTACCGATATAACTGATCTACGGGACTCTGCTGTTGTGTGCGATGGCTTCCAGATTCGTAACAATATCAATGCTGATAAATGTCAGTGTGTTGTGTATCCTCCATAACTCCAAAACCATGAACCTAACAGCCTGAAACTTTACATGCATACTAAGAAAACTCCAAGGAATTGCAGGAGTGAAAAATGGGTTTGGATTAATTAAACCAGCCTATTGAAGATAATTAACGCCTTATTAATAATACAGGATCCTTTATCAGGCGCCATCCTTGGGACACTCGCTCTAACTCGATGGGGGTCCTATTCGCCAATTGAGTCTGCTATTGACCCTATGCACGAAGCGAGTGACGTCACAGGGAGGTAAGGCTCCGCCATATTGAGTGTCAAAAAAATCATGGCTACACGCACGTGTCAGGCGAACTTCTGGGCTATTTCCATGGATTAGATGATATTTATGAGAAGAGTACTGCGAAAAACTAAGCTGTGTGGTCTTATGAGATCCTTATATTTTTTCAAAGTATAAATGGACAACAGAAAGGAAATTTTGGCCTCAAATCGTTTTCCTGACATCTTGTTACCTCGTTTGAACGCCGAGTCTTACACTCAAGCCAGCCTGAAAGCCTCAAGAGTATGGACGCTTACTCATATTATTGTCGCCTGGTTTGTTAGTGACATAATCTCGACGAAACTGACAAGAACTGTATTATCGTGAGGCAAAGGTAAGCCTGTTTTCTTTCATTTCACTATTATTGTATTCGTTGTTGCTTGTTTGTTCAGCAACCAGCGTCACTTTTTAATCTGCGATGTATAGCAATAAGACAAGTTTCGAGGAAAACAACTCAGAACTGTGCGCTGTTAGACAGCTGTTTAGAACAGCGATCCAGCCTATCTCATTCTGTCAATAAACAAGGGTATTATGCATTTAATGATACAAATCAGACAATATTTTTTTAACCACCGCTATTAATACCAACTACTGAAATAACGTATCAGAAATTAGTACATACCGGAGACAAAATGAAGGCTCACAACCATCAGGTTCGCCAGGTCGCCATTTTTCTCTTTTTCAGAACCGACATCAAAGATTTCTCGGTTCTACTTCGCGGGGGAAAGCGGTAAAACTGCACTCCAGAGCCTTTAGTATATCGCTGAGTGCATCCCGGGGCACAACAACTCTTACCCATTGCAGAAAAAAAAATCGCTTGCTTGGAAATAACGGTGTAGTTGAAGTGGAGCCTATCGTTGTTATGGACGCGGTAATACTTTCTTGCCATTCAATATGACGGAGCTGACACAGTCACGTGACGGTGACGTCATCTGAATAAGGCCTATTCAAAAATACCTTGATCTGGAACACGATCTGCTCTCACCAACTAATTAAAGTATATAATCGAAATATTATGTCGGATTTGAGAATCGGAAATGGTGGACAAAGTAAGTGTCAAAATCTGGAGTGTAATCCGAAAATTTTAACAAATGAGCGATTTTTTTATAACTTAGTGTATTTATTTAAGCAAAGCATTCAACTTAACTTTTCTACTGTTCGGAAGATTATATTGAGTGACGAAAAAATTATGGAATGTGCAGAAAGTGTAACTTAATTGAGTGAAACGCCGTGCTTCATTAACCTGCTCTTGCATCCATGACGGCACAGTCCACAGCGGGTCCTCTTTTTTTTGGTAATTACGTTACGCAGTTTGCACTTCCGTTTTGAGGGATTTGCCTACATCACAAAATATTAATATAATCAAGTAGAGGTACATTCAAGGTACACCGCCCCCATGCCAAATAAATAAATAACATCTCCAGCGCCTGAGATTGCTTCGCCGCCTTCGGCGCCTGGCGATGCGCCTCACACCGCTTACAGCACATGGAGTCGGAATGGGAGGAGCGGTGTTCAATAATTCATTAATTGCATAATTAAAATTAATAATAATCATAAATAATTACTTCTCCATCAATGCCGAATAGCATCCCTAAACCACCACTGTTTCATCTGAATCTCTAACTTTTTGAAAATTAATCGAAAAATGAATAATTAATTGATTGATTGATTAATCAATAGATCTAAAATACTCTTTATAGCCAAATCACTTGGTCACTATCCTGTCCAAATATCAGCTTCCAGCTCAAAAGGTACCTCAGATATTGCCAGGATGAGAATAAAATAAATAAGTAATTAATAAATCGATAATAATTAAGTAACTAATCAATTAAATGATGAATCAAAAATAAAAAAATAACGTTTTTGTCAAAGCACATCTTCACTTTGTCCCAAAATTTCAGCTCCTAGATAAAGGATGGGTGAGATATCGCCTGACAAACCAAACAACAAGAAAACAAGCAAAACAAGAAAACAAACAAACAAGAAAAAAAAGCAGGTAGGCGACATGGGTGGTCGCTATATAATTGCATACTAGTCATTACAGTTTTCGACGGGATCGAGCTGAAATTTTTGACAAAGAGGTTGATGATAGTGCGCATAAAAGCGCGGAAGCCGATTTTTGATTTCGAAAAAAAAATCCGAATTTTTTTTCCGGATTTTTTTCAAAATTTAAAGTCCCATTGCTAAGCAACGGTGGCGTCCATAGCAACGGTGCTCCAAAAGCATACACCTAGATCCTGGTATGAACCTACCAGTCAAGTTTAATCAAAATCGGTTGACTCCTCTGGCCTCCAGAGCTGTCCATTACATACAACAAACAGACTAGCCGGTAGGCGACATGGGTTGTCGCAATAAATTGCATACTAGTCATACAGTTTTTTACGGATCGGGCTGAAAATTTTTTGACAAAGAGGTTGATGATAGTGCGCATAAAGCGCGGAGCGATTTTTGATTTTCGAAAAAAAAAAATTTTTTTTCGGATTTTTCAAAAATTTCAAAGTCCCGTTGTTAGCAACGGTGGCGTCCAAGCAACGGCGCTCAAAAGCATACAACTAGATCCTGGTATGAACCTACAGTCAAGTTTCATCAAAATCGGTTGACTCCTCTGGCCTCCAGAGCTGTCCATTACATACAAAACAGACAGACGGAAAACCTGAGAATAACGGTAGTTTCTAGCGAACACCCAACAAACGGAGTGAAAACTAAGTACTCCCTTCCTTCGGCGCCTGGTGATGAACATCATGCATCACCTGGATATGGCATTGGGAAGGAGCGGTGTACAAGTGACTAATAGTTGCTGCAATATATTAATAGTTGGTAGTTTCTGCAAGTGAAGAGGTATTAGACAGCACACATGGACGTGGTGGAAATGGGAACAAATGAAAGGTGTGTGCGTGCCTGTTCTTGGTTACGTGTGTGCGGTGCATGGGTTTCGCGGTGTGCGATTGAACTCAAACTCGGGCCTGTGGTGTGTGGCGCTGCGGAGGAGGTTATGTGACCGTCTCGCGAACCATGTACTTCTGCGGTGCCAAAAACCTCGTGGGGAGCGGATGTGCTGCAGCATCGAAGCTGTGCAGGACGTGCCTCCGTGCAGTGCGGGTGTGGGGAAATCCGTGCATGTGTGCGAGTGAATGGTTGAGGATATCGCCGTGGTGTATTACGTTTAGTATGGAGTGCGAGCGAGGTTAGAGGATTGCGTGAGGGGACTGCATGCAGGTAGCTTTACCAAATCACATTATTTTTGATTTTTAAATACTCCTGCCTGGTTTTATATAGAACACGTGGTTAGAAGAAAACGCTGCTGTTTGGGTGCGTTTTATCACCCCAGTAATGCCTGGTATGCTGCCTTGCCCATTCCCTCCCTCACGCTGCCTTTCCCCCCCCCCAACTCACGCTGCCTCCCCCCCCCTCCCTTCCATCGCACTGCTCCTTTCCCCTCGCACTGCTTTCCATTCACTCCCTCACACTGTCTCCCCCCCTCCCCAATCGCACTGCCTCCTTACCCCCGCACTGCTCCCCTCTTAGCTGCTGCCCCCCCTCACGCTGCTTCCCCTCACACGCCCTCCCCCCCCCCTACGCTGCCTTCCCCCCCCTCACGCTGCCTCCCCCCCCTCACGCTGCCTCCCCCCTCACACTGCTTTCCCCCCCTCACGCTGCCTCCCCCCTCACGCTGCCTCCCTCCCCTCACGCTGCTTCCTTCCCTTCCCTTCCGTTCCCTCACGTCATCCTCCTCCAACCCCCTTGCTCCACCATACACTCTCCGGAGGTCAAGGAGAGGAAAAGTGTCAAAGAATGTGCAAATTGGGCAAATGAAAGGTTTTTTTGTTGTTTTAATTTTTTTTTTTTTTAGAGTCGGAACTGCTGCCTCGGATTAATTCAGTTTTCATAAAGCATGAATCACCAGATAATGGCAGAATAGCCGAGAATACGCATGCTCGCTTTAGCTGTCTTCACCTGGGTTCGTATACCAACTCAGCTATAATCTGTCATCCCGGTGTTTCACAGGCAGGGTGATTCATTATTTATGTGTGCTGTCTCTCAGATGGACGTTCAGCTGGACATCACATCTGCCAGAATCACCCTCCTCCTCCCTTCCCTCACTCCCACTCCCTCTCTCACCCTTTGCCTCTCTCACCCATCCCACCCTTCTGCCTCTCTCACTCCTATCACCCTTCGCTCTCTCACCCTATCCCACCCATCTGCCTTCACCCACCTCTCTTTCCAACCCTATCCCTCTCTCTCTCCAACACCCATCCCTCTCTCCGACCCCTCTCCCTTTCTCCCTCTCCAACCCCTCCACCATCCTCTATCCTTCCCCCCCCCTCTCTCCCTCTCGCCCCCCCCCCAAACCCCTAATATTGCCGTCAGCGAGCGACGGTCCACAACGCTGTACAGTTTCTCTTCATGATTAGATTGCCACACCGTGCTCCATCTAAGTTCCAGGTCACACACACCAAGTGGCAGCGCCTTTCTCCTTGATCATACAACCAGGCAATTGCTGAGGATCCGAGATAAGGCAAAGACACACTCCTCTTCTTCTGTCCCTCTCCTCAACACGTCAAACTTCATGACCCAGCCAAACAGTCAATGGCTAGCGTCCTGCTCCAGCACGCAGGCAAATTCACATCAGCACGAATAACGAGAATCACGTTGCTATTTTGTTGTGCGAGAGGGACCAGAGCCTCACGCTTTCTTCCAACTGCCCTCTTGTCTCTCCAGCCCCTTCTTCTCAAAGCATTCACCCTGACCAATCCTAAGCCCCAGGGGTGTGGCCTGCCGGTCTGAAGCTGGAAGTGGGGGTTTTGCCTGCTCAGAAGCATTCGGCTCTGTTGTTGTTGTTGGTGTAAAAACGTGGTTCTTTTATTGATGGCTTTGTAAATAAAAAAAACGTAGGAAAGTCACAGGGGGCATCACACAGTGTGGGAAACTAGCTTAAACCCTACCTAGTTACACAAGCACACCCCCGTGTGGTGAACGTAACAATCTTAAGCTGACAGTTTTCCCTACAAATTTACATTGAGATGTCTTCTGCCCGTCCACGGACCATGTTGCACGATACAATCCTACTTACTATGAAATTCCTCCATCTACCACACAAAACAGAACAATATATATACACAGTAATGGGTTTTTTCATGTTTTCAATGAGCTATAACTGGGGTGCATCGCCGCTGTGACTGAGGATGAATTAGATTTGTTGCCATCAGCGACTCAGAGAATTGGCATCCAGAGCCTGATGAGCAACTCCAGCCATTGGTTACAACACAGTTTTCCTTCTCCTTGCTTGCTCCAACCCACAAGACACTGGATAACCCACAAGACAAGATAGACCACAAGACACAAGACCATGGATAAACTCTAACCTACAGAGGGCATCAAATCCCAGGGAACCCTGTATCAAATCCCAGGAAACCCTGGTTCAATCCCAGGAAACCTGTTCAAATCCAAGGCACCCCAGGTTCAATACGGTAGATTTCCTGGGATTTGAACCAGGGTTCCCTGGGATTTTAACCTGACTTTCCTGGGATTTGACCAGGGTTGCCTGGTGTTTCCTAACGGTTAAGCTGGCTGGCTTAAAATTTAGGATCTTGAGTTGTGCCCCAGTCGGCCATTGAATTAACACCAGGTGGGGTTGATGAACCTGTCGTCCTTCTCAGTGGACTGGTAATAGAGGGCGCTGCATCAGTGGCCCAGCCGCACCACCATAAAATGAAGGAACCAGCACACAGGCTGCACATGATAGCTATATGAGGTCACAAAGTTAGTGAAAACCCACGCATATGTGTATAACACCTGTTAGATATATTCACCTTTGGGAATGAAAATGAGATTCATTATGACACATCATATATTCTGTCCTTCTCAGTAGTAGTCCATGAGCCAGCCATTGATATTTTCTAGTTGACTACAGAAAGGGGGACTAAATGCCACTGTATTTTACAGTTAGGTTGATGTCTGTAGTAATAAAAAAATGTGATGACATCTCGAAAGAGTAGCTAAACACCTTTTTGGCCACCATCTTGGGAAAATGCTGCCTCATTGATCATATTTCTGAAAATTGACTACAACTTTCCAATGGCTGATCTGAGGTATATACAACCCTCAAAAGATACTGTATGTTCAGTATAAATTTTGCTTTGGTAAATATTGGTCCATTGGATTCCAAATAATTGAAAAATAGGTAAGAAATTTGGATTTTTCTCGCACAAATTTTCTACACTTGGCATCATACTTACTGAAATATTATGATATTTAACATATTTTAACACAGGTATAAAGAATATAACATAGAGATATAAGGCAAGTCTGAGCTTTAATGCTATCTTCATGTTTCGATAATTACTGGCATACTGATGTAGGTGTCCTTTCATTTGTCATCACTGTCTGATGAGTCCTGCTGGTCATGCTCTGGCTCCTCATCATCATGGCCATGTCGGAGCAAGTGTGCAACTTGCACGCTGCCATACATTTCAGGCCATTAATGATGTATGAGCAGTCAGTTGGCCGACAAAGCGAACACTCTTGCACGACATCAAACTGAGAACAACTTCGGAGAGGAGGTCCTGCATCCACTGGATAACAAGTCTGCCATCTTCACTTGTTGCCCATCCATGCCCTTGACTGGGGTTAGGAATATCTGGGAATTAATTGACTAAACTCCGTCGCCATATAGCTGCCTGGTAGTTAGATCGACGCGGTGTGCTGTAGGAGCGTGTCCTCACAAGATGGATGCTGTGCTGATTCGAGCTCCCCTTGTGTGCTGTGGAACATTTGGGATCTGAGTTCATTAACTTTCGTCCTTTGGTATTGTGACTGCAAAAGTTGACAAAAAAACTCCTGGATGATGCAGACACGTCATTGGTAATGTTCCAGCTCGTTCCAAGTGATGTGAAGATATCTGTTAACTTCTGATCATGCAGGAGGACTTTCAAAGCCTTCATCTTTCCTTGCCTAGCAAATGCGCTAAAGTGTAACACATTCAGTCCACGGATGAAGTCCTATCAAGGATTTGTCAATGGCAAACACCAAGGAATCATGCCTCAGATGCACGAAAGATGGAGGGACCGGTCCCCTCTCTGTCAGCACGCAACAATCCAAGTAGAATATCACCATCTCGAGTATGTCATCCAAAAAGCTGCAAGTTGACCTCTGTCATGTCATAAATCTTCAGGCAAGAGCGAAACAGGTCAAGAATTGTCCGGCAGTATTTGTTAGTGATAGCAGCATCGTGTGTGGTGTGACAAATTATCTGGTAAAGCTCAGACTACCAAATAGTGTCATTCAACTTTGGCAGATCTTCAGCATGGTTGGTTTCCAGCCATTCTTGAAAGCCTGACCATGCTAACCTCAGCAGGGCTTCATATATCAACTTATGAAGACGGTCAGCTGGTTGTACTGTTTCCCTCAAGAACCTTGTTGATTGATCTTCCGCAGTGACTCCTGATTCCACAGCCAGATCTCGAATTCCAGCAACTTCAAACATCTTATCAACTGAGGATATCAAGTTGCAGATCGTATGGAAGTTCCCATCATCAGCACGATCCCCACATACCTTTCCGGTTGTTTCCATGCAATTTCTGTTGCCTTTGCTTGCAGTCCTGATCAAGACAACTGCAGTGCTCTCAAGCTGTATAAATGACTGGATGGAAATGGACTGTCACAAGATTCTGGATGGTTGATAATTCAGTTGCGGATGCGTTAATTGTAGGCAGGTATCCGATCGCATCTGCATCACTTATTTGTGCTCTCTTGTTAGAATGTTGAATCCTGTCCAAGAACTCAGTGTTTCTCAGATGTGTCAAACATGCGTACAAAGACCCACAACAAGTCTGTTGATATGCTCTCAGTGCTGCACTTGCATGCATTGCAGTCAGGTCAGGTGGTACGATTGTGGGTGGACTGTCTTTTCCCGATAACGTATATTGGCAGTTGCACACCCAATGCCTTTATTGTGCGCTTCTTATCCTTCGTGGAGACAGTCGTGACTGGTTTCGGTGGCGCACACGATGACAATGTTGGTTGAACAATGATACCGTTGACATGATGTGAGGTTCCTGCTCCACTTTGGACTTCCTCTTGCCTGTCAATATTTTCAAAGACAAGCACTGGAGAGACGGATGGATGTACACACATGGGAAGAGATACTGTGTCAAATTCGACACTTTCCAGCTTTTCCTTCCAAAGTGCTGTGTCTATTTCTTCTAGACGAGTGTAGAACAGGTGAGAAGACACGCTCTACAGCACACACATCGATTTAACTACCAGGCGGCCATTTCCCGTTTCATAAATAGTTCGTAGCATGATGCCCGGTGTGGAAAATTTATGCGAGACAAATTCAAATTCTGACCGATTTTCTCAATTATTTCAGAATCCAATGGACAATGTTTACAAAGGTTATACTAGACTGTGCCAATTTATACAGAACATATATTGTTAAGGGTTGTATATACCTCGGATCAGCCATTGCAAATTAGAGTCGATTTTACAGAAAAATGATCAATGAGGCAGCCATTTTCCAAGATGGCCGCCAAAAGGTGTTGCTACTCCTTCGAGATATCCATCAAATTGTTTTTAGATCCTCGTGGAGGGATCTCTAAGTCTTACTCACGTTGTTTGTTCTTCATCTTCTTGTGGACTTTTTAGATCCTCATGGAGATCTCTATGTCCTACTCATTGTTGTTGTTCTTCATCTTCTTCTTGTGGACTTTTTTGTTTCACAGCCTACAGTTTTCATTCGAAACTTCCTGAAACTTGGCATACATGTGTAAAAATACCCTGCGCAGACAGTAACCATCTCCGATTTTGAAAATTCCTCCTAGAAAAAAGTTATGACGTCAAAATATCTCGCTAATGGAAATCGCCTAAAAAATTATCTCCGAAACTGGCTAAGCTTTTTGAATTCTGTTTGTGGGAATCGAACAGGGCATTAGCAGAGATGAATTACCGTACATATGATACATCACTATGACGTCATATCAATTTTTATGAGTCATCCTATTTTTTGACATTTTTTGTTTCACAACCGGAGTTTCATCGATCTTCGTGAACTTCCATGTTATGCAGAAGCCACGCACAGGCAGTAACCATCTCCGATTTTGGAAATTCTTCCTAGAAAAAAGTTGACGTATAATATCGCCGCTATGGAAATCGCCTATACATTATCTCCGAAACTAGGCAAGCTTTTGAATTTTGTTTGCGGGAATCAAGCCGGGCATTAGCACAGATAATTTATCGCAAACCTGATACATCACAATGACGTCATATTTCGTTTTTATGACATCATTATTAAGAGGACGAGGATCTTAGCTCATTTGAGCTTGTTTATTTACTACAGACATCAACCTAACTGGAAAATATAACGGCTGTTCGTCCCCCTTTCTGGTCGTCAACTCTTGTCTGGCTCATGGACTATATATATATAGTAGGAACTGTACATGGTTTTAAACTTTTGCTTCAATTCATCGGCATTAATATCTGCCTCGACCACAATTGAGAGAGATTTATAATCCCCAAGTTAGCAAACTGCTGCCTGGAGGCTCGACCCCCTGGAATGTGATGCCATCATGCGGTGAAATGAGACCTAAACAAAGCTACACCTGCCAAATCGATTCGAGCATCACTCGAGGCTCGCTGGAGGTAGACTCCTTTTTCAGTCTTTCAACAAAAAAATTGACTACCCTGTTGAGCTGAGATTATTGGAAGAGTTTGTACACAAAGCACATGCAACTGAGACATGAGGAGGCATCAGTGCGCCTTACTATGAATTACAAGAACATGTTTAGCTGAGGACAAAGACGTACGGTAAATGCAAATTTAACTTGGGTTACCTGGTTTCAACACTCGCTACCTGGGATTGAATCAGATCGTTTTTCTTGTAATTTGAACTTGGGTTGCTTGGGATTTGAAGTGGAGTTTTCTCGGATGTTAACCTGGCTTTCCTGGGATTTTAACTCTGGTTTCCTGGGATTTGAACCTGAGTTTCCTGGGATTTGAACCTGAGTTTCCTGGGATTTGAACCTGAGTTTCCTGGGATTTGAAGTTGAATTATTTCAGATTTAACATTCGGTTCTCCAGGATTTGAACCAGCGTTCCTTTGCTTTAAATTTGAGTTCCTTGTAATTGAACCAGAGGTCACTGGGATTTTAACCTAGGTTCCCTGGGACGAGAATTTTTTATTGGATAGTGGGATTTCAGGTGGCAGTAAGCGTTGGCCCTCATCCTCCAGGTATGCACACTCGATTCGAAGCTGTCTATCCGGGGTTCGAATCTCGACTCAGCTATGACCTATCATCCTGGTGTTTCACATGCAGGGCGAGGCATCAACCTGTGTGCCGTCCCTTAGGAGAGCCGTATTCAGCCGGAACGACCTATCTGCTTAATCGTTGGTGGACATTAAATATCCCATGGTGCCTTTCGTGAAGAGTCGGCAAGTTATCACCGCACCCCATCAGACTTGGCTGAACCCCGGTACGTGAAAGGCTTGGGCCAAAAACTTTCCCTGATTGACCGCAGAACAAGAATCCAAATCACAAGAATTGAGAAAAACCTCACGCATTCCTTCACATCACCTCACGCAATTCCTTCATAATTCCTTCACATCACCTCACGCATTCCTTCATAAATTCCTTCACATCACCTCACGCATTCCTTCATAATTCCTTCACGATCACTCTCATGCATTCCTTCATAATTCCTTCACATCACCTCACGCATTCTTCACATTCACCTCACACATTCCTCACATCACCTCACGCATTCCTTCACATCACCTCACGCATTCCTTCATAATTCCTTACACTCACCTCACGCATTCCTCATAATTCCTTCACATCACCTCACACATTCCTTCACATTACCTCACATCACCTCACGCATTCCTTCACATCACCTCATGCATTCCTTCACATCACCTCACACATTCCTTCACATCACCTCACGCCATTCCTTCACATGACCTCACACATTCCTTCACATCACCACTCACGCATTCCTTCATAATTCCTTCACATCACCTCACACATTCCTTCACATCACCTCATGCATTCCTTCACATCACCTCACATCACCTCACGCATTCCTTCACATCACCTCACCCATTCCTTCACATCACCTCACGCATTCCTCACATCACCTCACACATTCCTTCACATCACCTCACGCATTCCTTCACATCACTTCACACATTCCTTCACATCACCTCACACATTCCTTCACATCACTCACGCATTCCTTCACATCACCTCACGCATTCCTTCATAATTCCTTCACATCACCTCACACATTCCTTCACATCACCTCACGATTCCTTCACATCACCTCACGCATTCCTCACATCACCTCACGCATTCCTTCACATCACCTCACGTTCCTTCATTATTCCTTCACATCACCTCACGCATTCCTTCACATCACCTCACACATTCCTTCCAATTCATCACATCACCTCACGCATTCCTTCACATTACCTCACGCATTCCTCACATCACCTCACGCATTCCTTCACATCACCTCACGCATTCCTTCACATCACTTCACACATTCCTTCACATCACCTCACGCATTCCTTCACATCACTTCACACATTCCTTCACCATCACCTCACCATTCCTTCACATCACCTCACGCATTCCTTCATATTACCTCACGCATTCCTTCACATTACCTCACGCATTCCTTCACATTACCTCACGCATTCCTTCACATTACCTCACGCATTCCTTCACATTACCTCACGCATTCCTTCACATCACTTCACGCATTCCTCACATCACCTCACGCATCCTTCACATCACCTCACGCATTCCTTCACATCACCTGACGCATTCCTTCACATCACTTCACACATTCCTTCACATCACTTCACGCATTCCTTCACATTACCTCACGCATTCCTTCACATTACCTCATGCATTCCTTCACGTTACCTCACGCATTCCTTCACATCACTTCACGCATCCTTCAATCACCTCACGCATTCCTTCACATCACTTCACGCATTCCTTCACATCACCTCACGCATCCTTCACACACTTCACGCATTCCTTCACATCACCTCACGCATTCCTTCACATCACTTCACGCATTCCTTCACATCACTTCACGCATTCCTTCACATTCACTTCACGCATTCCTTCACATTACCTCACGCATTCCTTCACATCACCTCACGCATTTCCTTCACATCACCTCACGCATTCCTTCATAATTCCTTCACATCACCTCACGCATTCCTTCATAATTCCTTCACATCACCTCACGCATTCCTTCATAATTCCTTCACATCACCTCACGCATCCTTCCATTCCTTCACATCACCTCACGCATCTTCAAATTCCTTCACATCACCTCACGCATTCCTTCACATTACCTCACGCATTCCTTCACATTACCTCACGCATTCCTTCACATTACCTCACGCATTCCTTCACATTACCTCACGCATTCCTTCACATCACTTCACGCATTCCTTCACATCACCTCACGCATTCCCGTCACATCACCTCACGCATTCCTTCACATCACCTACGCATTCCTTCACATCACTTCACACATTCCTTCACATCACTTCACGCATTCCTTCACATACCTCACGCATTCCTTCACATTACCTCATGCATTCCTTCACGTACCTCACGCATCCTTCACAACTTCACGCATTCCTTCACATTCACTCACGCATCCTTCACATCACTTCACGCATTCCTTCACATCACCTCACGCATTCCTTCACATCACTTCACGCATTCCTTCACATCACCTCACGCATTCACTCACGATCACTTCACGCATTTCCTTCACGCATCACTTCACGCATTCCTTCACATCACTTCACGCATTCCTTCACATTACCTCACGCATTCCTTCACATCACCTCACGCATTCCTCACATCACCTCACGCATTCCTTCATAATTCCTTCACATCACCCTCACGCATTCCTTCATAATTCCTTCACATCACCTCACGCATTCCTTCATAATTCCTTCACATCACCTCACGCATTCCTTCCAATTCCTTCACATCACCTCACGCATTCCTTCAAATTCCTTCACATCACCTCACGCATTCCTTCACATGCACCCTCACGGCATTCCTTCAAATTCCTTCACATCACCACACTTGTCCTTGTCATTCTTCTGACTTTTCACAACCAGAGGGGTGGGGTACGCATCCGGTGACGTAATGAGGTGTATATAACCAAGATACGCTCTCGGAATTTGGGAAATAAAACGTTCTCGTGCGGTGAACCTTCCGAACGATTTCCTCTGTAAACACGAAATTAAGAATAATAATAACAAGGTAAGTAAACTAACCGAATATTACATGTCGCGTTTGGAAAATTTAAACGTAAACTCTGCAACGATTACAGCACATTGAAGAAAATGCTTGAAGTGTTTAATGACGTTTCCGTTTTAGAAGTGTACTAGTTAATAAATTATGGCAAAAATCAGGATCTGTTCGCTAAATAAACATTGTTGAAAAAGATGGATATAAATATGAGGTATTTTCGGTACTTTCTTGTACTTTCTGTATATCAAAGATCGTAAAGCAGAGCAGATAGCTCACTCGTGCGCAACCGCGTTCAATTCGGTGAAGTACGCAACGGAAGCAGTAGCCGGCCATTTTAGCAAGCAAGCGAGCTGCTTCTTCGTTGTGGTTCGACCGCTGTATCGATCGCGGAGTAGGAGGCAGGAGAGGGCGGGAAGAGAGTAAGGCGATGATACATTATCCATGTACAAGACAGTTTCTTTTTATCAACAAGTGAAATTACACCAAAATAAGAAGAGATGAGATAAGAGAAATGGAGAGAAAGAAAGAAATTAGGACGGAGAAATAGAAGAAGAGAGAAGCTAACAGATAAAAAAAAGAAAATGCCAAATTGAGAGAGGAAAGGATAAAAATCAAAGCCCAGACACACGCAGAAAGTATATTATTCTTACCTGGAGACATATATATATATATATATATATATATTATAATATTATATAATATATGTCATGGCAACATAATCTGTAGATAAATATCACCTTCCAAGAGAGTATCCTTTGAAGTAACTATTTAGGCAATCCGGGGAGGGGAGGCATGGTCCAACACAACACACACACACACACACACACACACACACACACACACACACACACACACACACACACACACACACACACACACACACACACACACACACACACACACACACACATTTAATGGGTATTGAATGTTCTCCCAAATGCCCCATCAATGGTTGTGAAGACCTTTTTTTTTTTGCTTCTCACCTTCGAGTGTCCCACCCCCCCCCCCCCCCCCCCCATCTATTTTTATTTTGCTTACACACTTTATGCCTTCCTTTTTATGCGATTTACGCCAATGCATTCAGCCGCTGGCAAAAATGGTTAAATGTATATGTATTATTTATTGTAAAGCGCCTGATTGAAGTGCTATTCAGATGTAATTTAAGTGTTATTTGTAGTTTTAAATGGTACATTTACATGTACGGTATGTCAAATTGATTGAACATAAATATAATGTGTAAGAGTTTTGCACCTGGCAGTCAACTGAGGTGGAAACTGGGTAATAGCTTTCTGCCATTGACTAGCAAATTGAACAATAGTTTGTTCTACTTTGCTCAAAGTATGACCTTCTTTTCAGCAGACCCAGTGCCATACACCATACACCATTACACACACACACACACACACAACCACACACACACACACACACAATGCCAAACAGCAAACATTCAATTATGCAATAACCTGTTACAATATCAAATGATTGCTGTTCACATAAGTATGGAAGAAATTCTAAAACTTCATTAACTTTCAATATATTTACAAATGCCTTTGTATTCAGCAAGTAGTACTGCAGCATAAGCAAACCAAAGCTGACCAAGGCAAAATCTCGGGTGGCTCCATATCTGGAATTGTCGGAATACATTATTCTGCATGTGTACCAATTTTGGTGCTTTTAGCAAATTTGAACAATTGATTCTGAAATATCAGACTACGCTGCTGACTAAAGTACAGTATTTCTTTCTTTCCTTTACAAGTCTGCATTTTCCAGTGTCTCATTCATGCATATGGATTTACTTCACGAGATCATCTCT
>CM068966.1:80189380-80203681 GCA_035128595.1 Eptatretus atami
GATCTCTGATGGCCTTACCAATACTTTCATTCGTACAAAAGCCTCGATAATATCAAATGAGAGCAGTGTCCTTGATGCCCTTCAATCATCCTTCCCAGGAGGTTTTATAAACCTGTTACAATAAATAAAAAAAACAAGAAAAAGAGCAATCAGAGATTGCAAACCCTTGCCAGGACTTCTTTTAAGTGGTGTATTTTTATAGGTTTTTAGGTAAATCCAATATGCCTGCCAAACCATGTGACCTATGACATCATATGTGTGACTCCTTTGTTCCTCATGGATAGGCGGTCATATGTGTAAAGTTTTGCTTCGATATTTTCAGCCATTTCAGAGAAGATTTTGAAGGTTTAAAAATAATAATAATAATAATATGGCTGCCGAATCACGTGACCGATGACGTCATGAAAAAAATTTCTGTGGCCAATTTTATCCCGAGATGACCCTCAAAATTTTTCATACTGATCGGGTGTGGCATTCTACATAGACAATTATGATGTCATAACGAGGGCACCTATGACGTCATAAAAATCACGCATTCCCCATGAGTACTTGCTACGTGCCACGTTTCAAATTTTTCCTTGGTGTGGTTTCAGAGATACAGAGGTCCAAAGTTTTTCCGTTTTTCCAACATGGCTGCCACACCACGTGACCTATGACGTCGTAATTATCATTGAAACATTCTACATAAGTAGTCGCACCAATGCTGAAAATTTAATCTCAATCCGACAAGCAGTTGCGGATAAAAACACGAAAGTTATGTGCGGACAAACAGACAGACAGACAAAGACAGACAGACGGACCCAAATGCAATACCCTCTCCGAATCCTTTGGCGAGAGTAATATTATAATGCACTAAACTGTAAAATCACCAAATAATTGACCATCAATGACAAACTCGCTCCTGATTGTCGTCAGACCCTCCATACCATGACTGATGCAGTTCCTGCATATCCAAGCAGGACCTTCGAATTCCACACGGTCTACTACCAGTGTTCAATGGTCTGACAGCATCGTGCACAGGTAGTACACTTACCTTTGGGTATTTTAGTGCTGGTTTCGATTGCAGACCGGACCATAAACTGTCGGATTGGTGCTTCGCCGGTCATATTTTTACAGGTTTCAGGTCATGTTTTTACAGGTTACAAGACATATTTTTACAGGTTACCCGGTCATAAGAGAGAGATTCAAGGAAATCACATGCTCTACCTCCTCTCATGATCGTTCCTCTTTTTTACAAGCCTGTGGAACCAAATTCACATCTCTTCAATATCATTCTTCTTCCTCAGTATTCAAGACAGTTGTCACCATCGTCTCAGATATTGCATTCCACCATCAAACATGATCTTCCCTACCTGTTGATCACTTACCCCCATCCTGCCTCTTCTACACTTAACCCTTCTCCTTCCAAATTCCAGTTTTTAGGAAGGAAAAACTTGTCACCTCGTGCAACCCTTTCCTGCCCCCCCCCATTACTCACCATACTTATTGTTTGTCCAAGTTTCCTCTATTTTGTCCTTCATCTCCGCTTTTGACTCCCACGCTCTTGTTCTGTTGCGTCCTCATCTGTTCAGTGTTCTCGCATTCACGAGCCTTGACTATATATATGTTTGTTTCCGGGTTTGCTGGCCGAGCCACAGTGGCTTTCGGACCCACTTCCCGACTTTCACTCTGAACCGGATGAGCCACAGATAACACCTGCGGGTTTATATGGTCCCGACATGCAAAGGTGAGGGGGTGATGATGTAATGTGCCGTGGGGGAGAAATGCGATGAATGCTTCATAATGGGTAAATTGTATCAGTACCACTGTTCTTCTGAGCAAGTCGATGGTGAATCGCCGATTGCTCTTGTTGCATTCCAAAACGAACGACGAGAAATAGGGGAAAGCAAAAGAAGATCATGTAAATCGGTGTATAATCAGAGGCATGTCCAGGGAAAGAGCTCCGCAGCTCGTTCACACTCGCTCCATGGCTGGCGTGTCCGCTCCCCCCACCAGCAGTCTGCACAGCGACTCGCAGTCACTTGGCTCATGCCTGGAGGACTCCTCTCGGTATACTCTAGATATACACCACTCCGAATTCTGAGTGACCCAGACTTATAAGGCCTTGCCGAGCGGACGAGCCGCGATGGCTGTTCCTCACGGTGCTTGCAGACACCGCGGTCAACGCATCTCATGTGGCGAGCCCCAGGGTACACCTCTCCGAATACCCCGGCCCATGATGCACGGCAGTGTGCGCCTCCGTCGGTGCTGAATGTTGGTCTGTCACAGATGATTTGGTTATTGTGGTTTTGGTAATGAAATGCGGGTTTGTATGTTGAAAGTGTGCATGGATGCACTGAAAGAGGTGTGAAGAATGAGGGAACATTAAGAGGGATGTGGGGAAAGAGATTAGAAGGGATTAAAAGAAGGGAGGGGATTGAGAGAAGAGTTACAAAGGGAATTCAAACCTGCTACACACACACAACACATTTCTCTGTCCACTGATATGCGGGAGGAGGTAATCTAATTATCAAAACAAATTTATATGGAGATATATAAAACTCCATGGGTCCTTACGTATTGGATGTAACTCCTCAGTGTCTACCAAAACGCAACACTACCCCTCCACCGTACTTGAATCGTCTTGAATCTGCCGGCTGCAAGGCATCAGTACCCTTGACACATGACTGCAGTCCCTGAGTGGTGACATTGTTGCACCGGAAGTTTTTCAGACATCCTCACTAGAAAAATAATGAAAATAGGTGTGTTATACGATTCTACACATTACTCTATCCACCACGTAGCTGCACAATTCTAATTCAATTTCTCCTTCTAACCAAAATAACTAGGTGGGTTCAATCCATGCACACTATATAGCTCCACACTGGACTACAGGCTCGTCTTAGTGTCCTTCAGTGGTGCTTGACATGTCGCAACAATGGTCCTTGGTCACAATGATGACAGTTCTTGAGGAGGCAGACAAAGAGGCAGGCAAACAGGTGGAAACAGGCAAGGCATGGCAAAGACATGGCAAGGCAATCAAGAGGCAAAGGTATTAAGGCATAGTCAAATCTGGCCGGCAGTGTCGCTGCCGGCCTCTCGATGGTCCTCTTGTACTAGTCATGGGGGGTAGAGGACATGGGGTGGCAGCAGATCAACAACCAGCTTCGGCTGAACCTATCTGCCCACTAACCCCTCACACTACAACTATCCCTTCAATCTTCTAATATAACTCTAACCTGGCCTCTCTAAAAAACCCTCTAATCCTGCCAGCTAAGTCCCCCCACGCCACTAATCCCTCCAGCTATCCTATGCCTGGGAGGAAAATCAAAACACACACGGTAGCAAACATATGAGGTGGTGTGGCACCACAAGGCTCACCGGCAGAGTAGCCCGATGGGGGCGTTCTTACCCTACATTACAGAATTTGGGACACAATGGGTCCTTGCAAAATCCAATTACTCCACTCCGTTACTCTAGTGCCGCCGGACATCCAACAATGATACCAAGGGGGAGCATCCCTACTCTATCCTACCATCACAAAATCATTTCTATTTCATCTGTTTCAGCAGCACAATGCTCTGCACAGAGAATGGTCCAATGGATGGATGGATACACCCCTCCCCTACAGGTGGTTCTATGCAAGCAATTCACCCATCGTCACGCGCATTGTGCTGTCATCACGTTAGGGCCCGACCTCAAATTTTCAACCTGTGCCAGTGCACAATATTGTGGCTGGGCAATGGTGACTCAACCCAAGTCTGTCTCCCTGCGTTCTCGGAACATGGCACTGCCGGCCACTGAAGCTGCCACTGAGCTTATCTGCTCCATTCCAAATTATGGAGGAGCTCTTCCTTGCTTTCCCAGGTATCCTCTCTGGCACTTGGTGCCTGGGGCCCTCTGCCTAGGTACCTGGGCCCTTGATTTGGCTTGCCCCTCTGGACGTACGGTCTACTCATGGCCAGCGCTCCCAGCGCCTGGGGTGACCTTCACAACCATACCTACTTCCAACAAGCCACACTCCAGGCCGGTCAATTTATTGTTGCACCTTTGCAAAACATTACTTGTCTTATCAACAGCACACTGCAGAACGACATCCTGTTCCAAAACATCTGAACCCCCTCTAATCTAACGCCAATGCAGGCGAGGGTTCGTCTACACAGGGGAGGAGGGAGGGGGTGTACACTGCTCCACACAAGCACCCTCCTTGTACCATTCACTCAGTCATCAATCCACAAAAACATTTGCCACACACATCATTGTTCAACAACACACATTCTCCACTCGTCCCTCATTTGGTGGTTTCACGAGGAAGAAGAGGAAGGCGCTGATCTTATGGTCTTCCAATTCACAAGTAAGAAAAAACCCAACTCGTCAATTTAAAATGTCTCTAATCCTCAAATCTCTATTCATCTCAGCTCCCCCTCATCTGCCTTTACCCAGTTCCCTCCTTGACCTCTACCTGCAATCTCCGGTGCCCCGCTAATCTGCCAATGAGTGCAGAGACACCGTGGGAATTTTCCTCAATTCTGGATCCTTTTCTCCGAGGCTCTTTGGGAATCTGGTTATCCTCCCAATTTGCCTTACTGTCTTTATTTTTTTTTTCGAGATGAGATCCAAGATGGCCGACTGGCGCCATTTTAAGTTATAAAATAACCTGATGTTGAACACGTCCTCAACCATTTTCTCGGACATGCATTTACCGATGTGTTCAAACTTGGCACACAGATAAGAATGATGGCTTACATGCGCATGTTATTAGTTTCGAGATCGGATCCAAGATGGCTGACTGGCAGCCATTTTGTTACTTAAACATGTCCCCAACCATTTCTCAGACATGCATGGTCCGATTTTGTCAAACGTGGCACAGTAACTGATGGCGTACACATGTACCTAACTTTATTTTGCGATCTGATCAAAGATGGCCGTTGGCAGACTGGCGGCCATTTTAGTTGTAAATAAATATGGGCTCGCTCTTTAACTCCGTAAAACAAACCGACTAAAACAATTTTTTTGGCCATGACATTTTATGTCTTTTTTCCAGTTTTTTTTTTTAACCCTAATGGCTCTTTTCCTGGTGTCCTTTTCTTCTTTACTCCAAGCCTCACCGGTCACCATCATACTTCACATCCTGCACTCATGCCACATTCTTTCTCACCACGGCCAGTTCTCATGCTCCATTTCACTTTTCCTGCTAGGTTTGTCCAAGCAGCCTTTATCTTTTTACCCATAGCATCCATTCAGTCTGTACGTCATTGCCCATCGTCTTTGCTTCTGCCTTCCCGTTTCCATGCTCTGCCTCATTCCATCCATTACGCCCTTCATGTCATCCTTTAGGCCGGCCTGTCCCACAACCATTCTATCTCCCAATTGTATCTCCAACATTGGCCATGAGCTGTGTCATCATCAGCATTATGTTGGCTGTTGTGATACTGTCGACCCACTGCCTCGCGGTGTTAACTCCATTGGTGGCACTGGTTTTCCAGGGGGATGGGGTAGGGCCATTACTCCACTCTTTGGGACACAGCTTTTTCCATTTCCTCAATCAAACCCACCTGAGCCTGCTGTCTTGGTGAGACATAGCTGCTCTCATTTTAAATTTCACCCTCACTATGTTCTTTCAAAATTTAGAGGCGCGTTGGTCGTGCCCAGTTCCATCTACTTCTGACGTCGAATACACGATGTCAGGAGCTGCCAAATCTGCACTCCAAGCACCAAATGGTACTGGCTGTCGGCTGGGTCACGAGTGACCTCTCGGACCTAAATTCCAGACCTTTGACCTTTAAGCATGGTTTACCGTTTTTACCCACTAATCATCGTTTTCTTTCTGGGTGTTTTCTCCACTCATGGGCCTGGTTTCAGGAGAAAAGGCAATTTTGTTTTTTTCTCGGCCGATCCTCATCGAGGTAGAATGTCGTCACTTGGAACGCAAAGGACCAACCACCTTACGAGGGGCTCAATTCTAGTTCCCGTTGAATTGGAGTTATACCCAGCAAACTTAACAGGGACGACTCTTACGTGACCTGGTTGTGGATTCTCGTTTGTCACTCGAATTTGTCACCATACCTGTGCTCCTCAGAAGAGTTCTTCTTTATACACATGGAGAATGGACGCTCCATGTATTCCCGAGGTGTTTGTCTCTCTGAGGCCTCGGATTTTTTTAAATCACGGATGTTTCGCGAGTTTTTTGGTTTTCTCTCAAAGCTGCTCGCTGTTTGTTTCATATCGTGATTTCCGAGTGGATAGGATTTTATTATGAACTTAAAACCGAATTTTCATGAGTGAACATTAATATACGAACTGGTATTCAAATTGTGGGAAAGTAGGAATTGGATTTTCATCTTCGCAATTTCTACACGGGTAATGAAAAATCTTACAATCAAGTGCAACTTATTCATGAGTTGTTGTTTTTCTCATTAAAAAAACCCACAACGATAATTAATTAATTTATATAATAATGTGCTTCTTCGGTTTGTTTTGTTTGTTTGTTTCACTGGCTATCTGACAATTTTCTCTGAAACTACTCAATCAGGGATTTCATTATAAAGGTCTTGTCCGAGGAGTTGTGGTTGTAATTTATTTTCCCATTACGAATTACCTCCATTTTTTTTTTTATATTATTTAACTTACTTAACATCCATTTTTACTGAAGAATTGTGAGATGACAATCTCATGAGATTGTGCCTTAAACGTGTTTTTTAATTTGTTTTTAACATTGTTCTTTGTGAATGGAACCAATATTTTGTTAAGAACTGGAAGAAAGGGGGGAGGGAGGAAAAAGACTTGGGGTGTGGGCAGGGGGGATGGGGACAAAGAGGGGACAGACAGTTTGGAGGATGGTTGAGGGCCTTTGGGAGGAGGTGGTTGAGAACTTGTGGTGGTTGGTGGGGGTGGGGCTTGGGGCTTGGAGGGCGAGTTGAACTGGGGGTTGGGTGGGTTGCAGGTTGAGGACTTGAAGTCCCATTTTATCATTGTGTGGAATTTCCTCCGTGGGTCCCTGCTAGTTTACAATACAATGTGAGACTCATGCAACACTTATTGTGCCCCAACAAGAGAACAGACTCAAATTGCGTGGACAATACAATAGTACAAATATACAGTGTGCTATTATCTTCAGCAGCAGGCGTAGTAAGTCTCACTTTTCAAGTCCGGAGGGGCTTATCATTTCTAGGCAAGATATAATTATTCTTGGCGTCTCCCTCCCAAGCCTCACAGCACCGATTCACTCAAAATAAGTGTTTCGTTCGAGGCTAAACGTGCCGACCATTTCTACGGGAGCACACACTCCCTGTCGGCCTCCTGACCCAAATCCGAGTGAAGATTATAATCTGCCCGAGCCGACCGTGCAGGGTGTTCACAAAGTCAGAAGAAAAAAAAAATTCGTCGAAAAATAAAGTCCATCATGTTCTTGGAAGAGTTTTCAAATCATATGGGTTAGTTACAAAAAATGTACCCCATTTTTAATTGTTTATTAAATCTGCTAATTTTTTTATTGCAACACCCATATAATTTATGATACATAAAGGAACTAATAAAGTTTTGTTTGACATGTTTCCTCTAGGTTCTGCACACTTACGGATATGTATGGTATAGTTTCTGACCACAGATTGAAATGTTTCGTGAGAGACTCTGGAGATAACCCCCGTTACAGCATCTTTGAGTTCAGGAATGTCCGTTGGGTTATAATACTGACAATTTTATTGACAAATCCGCACAGAAAAAAAAAATAATCGAAAGGTGAGAAGTCAAGAGATCTTGGAGGTCAAGCAAATTCACATTGCTGAGAAATTAATCTGCAAATGAGGTGATTATTGGGCCACGACATGGACAAGCGAGCTGGACGTACAGTTGCTCTGTTCTATTGAAACCAAGAATTGTGAACATCGAGGGAATTGTCTGCAGAACGCACGATGCACTCCTATCACTGATTTCAGCTCAACATTATTCTCGCCAAATATTCGCTCCTCTGTTGTTAATTGTGCCATGCGTTACCTGCAAAAATAAATATAAATAAATAAACAAGTGTAAAATACATTTTTTTACAAATAATTTTAATGCTTACTCGGTCTAATTAACTATATTTTAATTTCTACTACTAAACTAAGATGTATATTTTTTTATTTAATTTTTAAATCGGCGACTTTTTGTGACTCAACCTGGATAATGTGTCCCCGGTGACTGGTTGAAGAGTGTAGTAGTGAATATTTATAAAGGGAAGGGTGATGCCTTAGTTCAGAGTAACTCTCGGGTCTGAAGTTGCTGGACCATGGAATGAAAGTGGTAGAGAGAGTCATGGATAAACTGATAAGACAGTGTTAATATACATGAAATGCAATTTCGTTTCATGCTAGGAAGGGGCACGATAGAGGCAATTTTTATAGTTTGCCAATTACAGGAAAAAATATCTGTGGAAGAATAAACAACTGTACTTTATATTTGTGGACTTGGAGAAGGCGTTCGATAGGGTGCCTCAGGAAGTGGTGCCATGGTCCATGAGAAAGTTACATGTGTAGGATTTGTTAGTTTGGGTAGTCACGGCAATGTATGATGGCCCAAAACCTCTGTGAGGTAAATGGAGTGCAGAGTGAGGATGTTGAAGTGAATGTGGGAGTTCATCAGGTGGTCAATCATGAGTCCAATCCTGTTTATTATGGTCTTGAGGCTATATCACAGGAATTTAGAGGAGGCTCACCTTGGGAACTCCTGTATGCTGATGACCTCGTATGGAAGAGATAATGGGTAAATATGCTGTATGGAAGGAGGGTATGGAGGCCAGTGGGCTGAAATTGAATACAGGACTGATTAGCGGTACGGGAGAAGGAAGTGTGGAAAAACGAGGAAGGTGGCCCTGTGCTGTCTGTAGAAAAGGTGTACATAGCAATTCAATATTGTGTAATCCTGCAACTGCTGGGTGCACAAGAGGTGTCTGGCATTAGGGGTAGACTGCAGGTGATTCCTGACTTCAAATGTGCTCTTTGCACAGGTAAACAAGTGACTCCAGTGAGAGCAGAAAGGTTAGTTTATGGGGATATTTCTCTGGAATGTGTAGATAAATTTGGTTACCTTGGTGATATGATTAGTGCGGGTGGTGTGGAGGCAGAGTGAATGCAAGAATTAGAAGTGCCTGGAGGACGTTTAGGGAGTTGTTACCCCTATTGACATTGAAAGGGACCTTCTCTCTGATTAAAGGGAAAAACTTTATGCAGCTTGCGTTAGAAGCGTGATGTTGTACGGCAGCAAAAATGGGTGATCAAAAAGGAGGACGAATGGAGGTGTGAACGAAAGAAAATGAGAATGGTGAGGTGGATGTGTGATGTGACACTAAAGGAGAGGAAACCAAAAATGTGGAATTAAGAGATAGGTTAGGTATAAAAGCATTGGTGAGGTTATGCGTAGGGGTAGGTTCAGATGGTTCGGACATGTGGAAAGGTTGTGGGTGGGTAGTTGTGTGAAGAGGTGTATGAATATGAATGTGAATGGAAGGATAGCTGGAGGCCATCCGAGGAAAACATGAATGTGTTGCTGAGAGACGATCTTATAGTTAAAGGCCTAACAAGAGGGCTTGCAAGGATCGTGCAGCCTGGAAAGCAGCCATTAGGTGAACCACGACTTATACGTGCAAGCATGAAAACGGCCGTGAAACGATGATGATGACGATGACGATGACGATGACGATGATGGCTTGGGATAAGAAAATTAAGTTTTCAATGATCTCTAATCAGCTGGCATGCTGCACAGTTCTGATAACTCTATGTTCGGCACATATCATTGAACTGCTCAGTTTATATTCTCAAAAATGTCTTCATAATCATCATCAGCCTGTGTTTCAGTCCAGGTCCACTGTAAACGAAGGACTCCATCAAGTCCCGCTGGGAGCCTCACCATGCTTGCCAAGTGCAAGTTAGTGAAAAATTTAGGGAGGAATTTGGAATTGTTCAGGTGCTGGTGATCACTCACTGACTCTTTGTGAAAGACACAGTGGGATCTTTAATGGCCACCGACGACCAGTGCTGGTAGGTGGGTCCTCCAGCTTTACGTACCGCTGATGGACGGTGCACACATTGATGGATCCATCTCCATGCTAACACCAGGATGACAGTTTCCCAGGTCGAGATTCCAACCCAGGCTAGATAGCTCAAAGGTGAGTGCCCAAAACCACTAGGCTATCCTTACAGCCCCTGAAATATCTCATGTGGCCTACATACAACCAACCACGAGATTAGAAAGTCTCAGGATGTAATGTAGACATGAGGACAGCCGTTGTTGGCTTCAATAAGAATGTAGATTTATGTCGATCGGGCTCTCATACGAGTGCACCATGTTCTTTACAGAGAGTCGGTTCTGCTGAAGCAGCTTCTTGGAGAGGGTTGTGATCATGGATGGGCAGTCACTCCAAAAAATCTGTACCCTCTGTCAAAAATGGTTCATGGTGCAGGGACTCGACAGAGGGTACAGAGATTTGTAATTAGTTCATGGTGCTGGCAATAGCTCGTGTACTCTTGTGGACACTCTTGGATCTTTAACATCCACTAACTCATGCCAGCAGACAGGACACAGCTTAACGTTAACCCGAGGGATGGCACACACATTTTTGCCTCTCCCTGCATGCGAAACATCAGGATGACAGTTTATAGCTGGGCCGAGATTCAAATCCAAACTCGAAAGCTCACAGGTGAGTGCACGTACCTCGATGATATCCTGCCAGGCCGATCAGGCTCTGGTGGTGTTTTTTCTCTATATTGGGTTTTAGGCTCCTGGAGGAGCTAAAGGACTAAGAGATGCAGGGTTAGAGTCTACCAAGGGTATGGGAGAGGCTGGACGTACATACACAACTAGAAAATGAAGAAGAACACAAAAGTGAGTGGCAATGGCCTGGAGAAGAACAGAATGGGAAATAATCAGCATGTGTTGAAGAGATCTTGGATGAGCATGGGCGAGTGCCTGAGGGAGTGATAGGCAGAGCATTTGAAAAAGTAAAGTTAGGACGATGAGGCAATCGTTACAAGAAGACAATTCCACAATTGGAGGAATAAGGGGATGAATGAATGCAGGTGGGAAACCAACCCGGACTGTGGGAGGACGAGCAGGTGAAGGTTTCTCGAGGACCTGGACTGGATGGGGAGGGCGGAGATAGGATAAGGCAAGAAGAACAAGGTCATGCATGATGGCAACTACATGGTCCTCAAGAGAGGTCATGGAAGGTGAATGACCAGTTCAATCCCAATCAGGGTAAGGGTATCTTCTTGAAATGAACCTGGAAGTGACATCAATTTAATAACTACTCGTACACCCACTTCCTCCGGTCATGTTATTATCCTCTCTGGGTTATATAGATTACAGTAGATGTAGACTCGGGTCCATAAGTCTGTGGGGGATGAGATAGCATTATATGTTTCAAGAACGTCGGGTTTCCTCCCTTTCAGTTTCGTGTTAAACTGCAGTGGTGACTATTAGTATTAATATTGTTTTGTAATAACATTAATATTAGGCTGTTATCATAGTGTTGTCTTACTTGTGTCATCAGAAGTGGCTTTGGCCAACACCACGATAAGCTACCTATACACGATTCTTTACACGGATTCGACCAAGGAGGAAAAACCCCTTGGGGAGGGTGGAAATTAAGTCATACAACCCCCAGGTTCATTTGCGCACTTAAAGCAGAGCAACCTGTGACCACGTTATCCCATTACCCCCCAACCTCTTCAATAATGTACTATATACATGTGCATTTATAATATTGGATGAATATTGTCAGCCTTATGCAACTGTTGAGAGATACACCGGTATCAAAAGTGTTACAAACTTTTCTATATGTGTCACATGAATAAACAGGGAAAGCAAACACACTACGTACAAAGTAATTGTATGCACCACGTACAGGTAGATTGACCTGTTTCGAGTTCCTATTTGGACACAAGGCTCATGGTGCAGGGATTCGAGTTCAATACCCCATACAATCTGTTGATTTGTGCATTGTCTGCTGTGAACTTCCTTGTAATCCATGTAAACCACATCAAGTTCTTGTCCTGCTTTTTAAAATAAGTTTGAGTTCATTGTTGCAATAAAATGCACTAAGTGGTACTTTGTCTGCACGATTTCATGCTGCATGGCAGAGCATCACCTGCAATTACTTAAGCTTAGGAAAAAAAAAGAGAAAAACATTTGGTTCCATTAACACAGCTGAGTAATAGGTTGGTGTGAAATTCTGTAGGTGATGAATTATGTTGGTAGTGGAGGCAAGTTAGTGATGGAATTACGTTGATGGTGGAGTTTGTTGGGTGGGGCAAATGGATGTGGCGGTGCTCATCACATGTCCTCTCCAAGGAATATAATTCTTTTCAGAATTTTGGATTCCAACGGATGCCCCTCCACCACAGAGCCGCTCGGTTAACTTTGGGGAGATATTTTTTCAAGTATGTTTTCATTACAATTTAAAATCTGCTGTCACCACTAAGGCGGTGAAATAAATGATTCAATGCACACGTGACAGACATGATGCGCATACATGACCTGAACTTCTGCTTGATTCAGGCTTGTATTGTGACGTCAGCCGGACGAGTGATGATGACTTTCACCACTTGTAGCAAAACGTGTTTAACATTATCCACTGACATAGCGGGTTGGCACTATATTATATATATATATATATATATATATATATATATATATATATATATATATATATCACAAACAGTTGAAAATCTGAGAGATGCAAAGGCATTTACACCTTACACCTTCTATATTACCTTTGCCACAGAAGGTGAATGGAGGTTATGTTTTCACCCCTGTTCTCTATTTATCTGTTTGTATGTCTGTCTGTGTGCACGGTATATCAAAAAGTTTTGGACGGATAATGACAAAATTTGCTGGATGAGTTGTGTTGGTGACAAGAACAAGCCGATTAGATTTTGGTTCAGGTCCGGATGCAGATCCTGCATATCAGTGGGATACAAAACAGAAACTGTTCAGCCTGGCGGAGGTATGTGCTCCACCTATTTCATTCTAGTCATTTCGTAAATGATTTACCTACCATAAGATTTACGAAGCAATATCCATCACCTGAAACATATCATTTTTAGCTTACCTGGACTTTAGTCGCGTCAGCTTCGGCGATCGAGCAGTGTCCGTAGGTCCGTCAGTCAGTCAGTCAGTCGGTTCGTAAACACTTCAGTCATCATGTTTGAACCAAACACACTATTTTAATGAAACTTGGCCACAAGCTTAATATCTGATGCCTAACGAAGGAGTATCGACCACATCTAAATCTACGCTCATTAACAGGTTGAAATCAGGCGGTAAAAAAACATTCCTGTCCCGACCTAGAGGGGGCGTTGCATTAGAAGCACAGCCGTGCCTTCAGACAAAAACATGACAGGTAACCTGTAAAGCATGCCTGTAACCTGTACAAACATGACCGGTAACCTGTAAATCCATGACCTGTATACTGTAAAAACATGACCTGGAACCTGTAAATACATGACCTGTATCCTGTACAAACATGACCTGTAACCTGTAAAAACATGACCTGTAACCTGTACAAACGTGACCTGTATCCTGTAAAAACATGACTGGGTAACTGTAAATACATGACCTGTATCCTGTACAAACATGACCTGTAACCTGTAAAAAACGTGACCTGTATCCTGTAAAATTCATGACCTGTAACCTGTAACAAACGTGACCTGTATCCTGTAAAAACATAACCTGGAACCTGTATAACATGACTGGGTAATGTAAATACATGACCTGTATCCTGTACAAACATGACCTGTAACCTGTAAAAACGTGACCTGTATCCTGTAAAAACATGACTGGTAACCTGTACAACGTGACCTGAATCCTGTAAACATGACCTGTATCCTGTAAAACATGCCTGTAACCTGTACAAACATGAACCGGTAACCTGTAAATTCATGACCTGTATCCTGTAAAAACATGACTGGTAACCTGTAAAAGCATGCCTGTAACCTGTACAAACATGACCGGTAACCTGTAAAATTCATGCCTGTATCCTGTAAAAACATGACCTGGAACCTGTACTAACATGACTGGGTAACCTGTAAATACATGACCTGTATCCTGTAAAAGACCTGAAACCTGTAAAATCATGACCTGAAACCTGTACAAACATGCCAGGTAACCTGTAAAAATGTCTTTGTAACCTGTAAAAACATGACCTGAAACCTGTAAACAATGACCTGAAACTGTACAAACATGACCGGTAACCTGTAAAAATATGTCTTGTAACCTGTAAAACATGACCTGAAACCTGTAAAATATGTCTTATAACCTGTAAAAACATGACCTGAAACCTGTAAAAAT
>CM068966.1:80203706-80222409 GCA_035128595.1 Eptatretus atami
AAAAAATGACCCTATACCTGTTAAAAACTATTTGACTGTAACCTGTAAAACATACCTGTAACCTGTAAAACGATGACCGGTACCTGTAAAACATGACCTGTAACCTGTAAAACGACCTATTAGACCTGCTACAAACATGCTCGTAACTGTAAAACATGACCTTGAACCTGTAAAAACATGACTGGTACCTGTAAATACATGACTGTACCTGTAAAACATACCTGTAACCTGTAAAATGACCTTATCTGTAAAACATTGACTGTACCTGTAAAACATGTACCTTAACCTGTAAAAAAAAAATGACCTGTACCTGTAAAAATTTACCTGTAACCTGTAAAACATGACCTGTAACCTGTAAAAACATGACCTGTACCTGTACAAACATGACCTGTAACTGTAAAACATTGACTGTAACCTGTAAAAACATGACTGTAACTGTAAAAATGACCTGTAACCTGTACAAACATCGACTGTAACCTGTAAAACTGACCTTAACCTGTAAACATGACCTGTAACCTGTAAAAAATGACCTGTAACCTGTCAAACATGACCTATATCCTGTAAAACATGACTTTAACCTGTAAAAACATGACTGTAACTGTAAAATCGCTGTAACCTGTACAAAACATGACCTATAACTGCTAGAAAAATGACCTGTAATCCTGTAAAAACATGACTAACTGTAAAAACATGACTTAACCTGTTAAACATTACTGTAACCTGTAAAAATATGACTGTAACCTGTAAAAACATGACCTATAAAAACATGACGTATAACCTGTAAAAAACATGCCTATAACCTGTAAAACATGACCTGTAACCTGTAAAAAATGACCTATAACCTGTAAAAAACTATACCTGTAACCTGTAAAAACATGACCTACCTGTAAAAACAGACCTAGTAACCTGTACAAAAACATAACTGTAACTGACTTTAAAAACAAATGACTGTAACTGTAAAAGACCATTACCTTGACCTTTAAAACATGACCTGTACTGTAAAATCCTGTAACCTGTAAAACATGACCTTGAACCTGTAAAACATGACCTGTACTGTAAAAACATGACCTGTAACCTGTAAAAACTGACCTGTAACCTGTAAAACATGACCTGTAACTATAACAAACATGACTATAACTGTAAAAACATGACCTATAACCTAAAACACATGACCTGTAAACCTGTAAAAACATGACCTGTAACTACTATAAACATACGCGGTAACCCTGTAACAATATTCTGAACCTGTAACCTCGTAAAACATGACCTGACAATTTGTTATCACTGCAATCAGCATTCGATAGAGTCTCTACTTCAACCAATCACGTGACCAGAATCTGCACATGAACAAAGTTTCGATTTCATGACGTCTTGACCTGTTGCTTCCTTGATCCATAGTTCAGAACTGTGGTCAGTATTGTTACGATTGGACGCCATCTGCACAACAAAGCTACAGGTCCCATAGACAGTTATATCGGTAAGTATGTGTTTTTATTATAGGTCCCGTCCCTCATTTAGGTGTGATAAATGTACATGCGCTTGTGAGTACTTTCATAGTTAGGTTTTCTTTTATTTTACACCACCACATCAACTACAACACACACGCCTTCACCTCGACTTCCTCACACCGACCCATCTACGTGCGTGTCAGCACTACTTGGGCGGATTCACGAAGACCTACGTCATCTCTCACCCAATCCGGGGGGTGACGAGGTGGCCGTAGTCTGGTCAAAGGGCACAGATGCCGGCTCCAAGAGAAGCGAAGCTCTTTGGGGGGCGTGAGTCGAAGACGCCCCATCACGCCCCCCCCCCCCCCCCCCCCCCGGTCCAATAACAAGCCGCTGGCGCCCGTTTTGGCCAATGACAGGGCGGACGAGCGCATTCTGCGCGCCCCAAACAGCCAATGAGGGAGAACATGGACCACGACACCGAGTTCAGACTATGGAGGGGGAAGGATAAATGTCCGGCTCCGTTTCGGAGAGAGAAACTTGTGCACGCGATGGGTGATCCGTTCGCCTGAACCGAGTGGTTTCCCGCTTCGCTGACAAGATGTTATCACTTCGCACTGACAGAGTGGTTATCACTTCGCCTGAACAAGAGTCGTTATCACGTTCGCCTCACACGCGAAAGGCCCCCGGTGTGGTTCTTCCTTTGAAAAGCACAGTTTTGTGTATTGTCACGACTTCACCCTGCGGCCTCGTCGCCGGGAGCCCGGTCGTGTTGGACGCCTGGCTGTGCCAGGTCCGAGTCCTGCCGTCAACATACCGCACGACGGCGACAGTCAGAGAGCAGGCTCGGTCTTCAGCTCGCCTTTCCCTTGAGCTGGAGGCTCAATAAATGGCTGATGGCCACCGTTTCTTGTGTGTTTGTTGTGTGTGTGCTGGTGTGTGTGTGTGTGTGGCTGTGTGTATTTTGTGGCCCGTTCTGTAAGTATGAATTGTATTTTAGCTGCTCTTTGCTGTACATCTTGCATCTCATATCGTATAACTCTACTTCTTCCGTGCTCCCCCCTTTCCCCATTATAAATTAAATACATTGTTAATCTAATCAGTTCGTTGCTGTGTTTCTTCCATTGGCTTAGATGGCGCGTGTGTTGGTGATTATAAAGGCTTTTCGCTGAAATATACATTTGAACGACAGGAACTTCGGCAACCATCCGCTCGGTTGCAATGGGTCGGCACGCTAACGGCTTCACTCGTAACGAGTGCCGTCGAGGGGTGAATACTCGGTAACTCGCCACCGTGGATCTCTACGTATTTTGAAGATTGGCAAATAACCCGTACACGTGGTGAATTATTGACGATTCACGGTCCGGTAAGGGACGTACCGTCGGAGTTTTCCGAAAGTCATCTGATTCCGTAGTTTGTAGAGTCACCCTACGCCCCACCTAGCGTCACGTGCTCGCAGCGCTACCCGCCTCCGCACCAATTTGTGTCAGTGATGGAGATACACCCTCGCCCATTAACAAAATGACAGGTCATCGGAACAAATTGTGCAGGAGTGCGAATTCGGCCTCGGCCTCCATAGAGAAATTACGTTTCGGATAGGAGGTTGTAGGCGAGCCATTGTAACCCTGTTCCCCCAAATTGCGAGCGTTTTTAATCATCTTCCCAACCCGACATGCTAGCAACATGAGCTGAAGCAGGTGTGGTTTAGAGGTAGATGTGCATTAGACGAACCATGGTCCAGGACACCACCCACATGCAGGAACTTCCCCCGCAACCGAACACAGGAGTCGCATTGGGAGCGCCGGGGCGGCGGGCATATGGCCCCCCACAGCAAATTTCCCCCCCCCCCCGCCCCTGGTGGAATCCGACCCGAACGAGCGGAACGGCTCCGTCAGGGACATTTAACTTGGACCAGTTCTGGGGGAAATACTAACTGCTGATGAGGAAAGACTCACAACGAATGCAAAACGAAATGAAGAAAATGCGTGCAAAATAGGATGCAAAACACGCAGATCTGCGAAAATAAAATGGACGCGAACACGCGCGTATGCAGGCACTGTGGAGGTATTTACAAGCAACAAATTTTTGGCAAAAGGATGATGATGAGGGCATATGCAAACGCAGCAGGGGAGTGGCAGAGCATGGGGTTGAACCTCCAGCAGAGCTAAAAGCAATGAGAACGGGCGTAAAGCATCATGCGGCAGGCATTGGCCATCGGAGGGCGTTCGGTATCGCCCATAGGCGAACGGCACCGTAAACCGCCACCTGGCGTGGCAAAGGAAAAAGCCATCGCCTCCAAGTACATCGGCCCGGCCAGAGTAATAGACATTCCTGTTTGGGCAAGAGCATTATTTAGTGGAAGGGTTAGCGTTAGATAGACCGCCTCATGGGGGCATGAGCTGTCTCCATGGGATCCAGTTGGACTAGTAGTGGGAATTTTAGGATAGAATTAGAAATGGAAATGGATTTTGGGAGCATGACGGAATGGAATGTGTAGTGGGAGTACTTTAGCTACGTAATTAAAAGGAACGTGCATTTAGTTAAGGATGACGACGAGGAGAACGAGTTAGTTAGGGGAACTGTAAGTGAGTGTCAAATGATGTGAAACATGAAAAATGATGTAATGAGTGAATGTTGGACACGGGCCAAAGAGTGAATGCGCAGTGAATGTGAATATATGGTGCGAATAACTGGAGTGGGGGAGGAGTCGAGTCCCACCCAGTGACCCGGGGTCAGTGTAATGTTAGTTAGGGGTTAGCAAATTTACTAAAAGGAGGGTCGTTTGTGTTTTGGTTGAGTGAAGGCACGATACCCATTTGAGGGGTCAGGAGTCATGCCGACTGGGAGCGGCTGTGAAAGGTGGTATCAGATTCGAGGGCACCCCGGCACCGGACTGTCGGCCAAGAGTAGGCCAGTTGAGTTATGGTAATGGACTGCCCCATCTCATTTTGTTGTGTAATGGACTGTCCCATCCTCATTTGGTTATGTAATGGACTGCCCCATCCTCATTTGGTCAAGACCGGATAGGTAGTGGGCACGGACGACCCGCGGACTGGATCCTAGCGCCAAATGCCACGGGGGCATCGGAGGGGGGCAATGCCGAAGGGCAAACCCCCCGTGTTCATAGTGGCAGGTAGGCTCGAGCAGCCTCATGGCCCGGGGTGCCATGTTAGATGTTCGCGCAGAGGGAATCCCTGCCAAGTGAGCCAGCTGCCAAGCCCATAAATTGTCTGCAATGCACGAAGAAAATTTGAGCTAGCGCCCGAAATTTAATAATGGACAACCAACACAGGCGGACGGGAATCATGTTGTAAGAAGCGATAGTTTAAAGTTCAGCGTTTTGGAAACCCCGGGTAGTTTAAAGATTTAATAGGATAGGATAGATAGGAAACGTGAACCCCTTCGCCACCATTCCATCCCTTCGCTCGGTGGTTCGGTAGAGTCGACCTACCGCCCCCAACTAGCGGTTCTGTTGCTCGCAGCAATACCCTGCTCTGCACAATATTTATGTCTGTCAAATGAGATGATACATTTTACTTTATACAATTTCGCGTTCACGTGTTGCTGGATGAGATCAATGATATTTTTTATCTTGACTTAGCTTTCATCCTGTATTATCATTACCTCTGCAATTAATAATGACACCTGTACTCTTTAAGAGCTCTGGGGGTTTAATGTTTCTGTGCTGAATAACTCTGGACGGTTATCACTTGACAACAGCTACTCGACTTGAGGTTGAGAAATTTTTGAATTTAACTACGTCCGAGTATGAAGCATGGAATAGCTCGTTCTCTCGTCATTGAAAGACACCCCTCGATATTTGTACGCCACCATGACCCGGATGTGCATACTGGATTATGCTCTCTGCTTAAAACCATGCGATGGATGAGACCACCACACACATTGATGCATCTCATCTGCATGCGCGACACTAAGGTAACAGTTTATAAGCTAGCCTGATATTCAAAACTCTCTGCTTAGCGTGAACGTACATGCCTCTGCAGATATCTGCCAGCACTCACCTTGACTTACTGAATGTAATTAGTTTAAATTCAAGGGAATTCCATTCATTGTTTTTCAGCCCTCTGTAAAACATTTTTAGAGAAAAGTCAATTGCAGGCTTGTGCAGAGTAGACTAGTCTAGCAACCTGATGGTGATACCCGCGACATTTCCATTTTGTTCAATCACAAGAGATAGCTGGCAGAAGGGGTGACATTAGTCAATGGACTTAAGATTGTGGAACCGTTGACGCGAAGGAACACGCACTGCTCTGCCAGTTGATGGTGTGATTACTTATCGTGGTGTCCACAGAGCTGATTTTTGCTTCAGCTCTTTTGTACTAAAAATAAATAGAGAAAACCCAACAGTACTTTAAGACTGGTTGAAGTACACTGCAGACAAAGCCTGAGCTGCGTGTAGCGTGTCTGTGTGACCAACTGTTCGCAACTACTCAACAGCAAGAGGCAAGCATGTGCTTGCCTTTTGGACAATCAGGCCAGTGTAGCTGCTCTTCGTCTTGTAGCTTTCACCAGCCAAGGTCAAAACTGCCAGAAATACGCAATTCTTCTTTTACTGGAAACATCGAACCTTAGTCTTACCCAGCCTGTTAGTGCTGACTGATGGAGTGATAGCCACACAGCTGATCCAGTTTGTTATCAACCTTGGAAATGTCTAACAACATTGGAGCTCGCAAAATCAATATCATGTTGTGGTATTACCATCTGCGTCTTTTGTGTTTTTGTAATATCCTAATTTCTACATGCACAGAGACTACAAAGATTCTCTTTGTGGATGACTCCTCTTACAATAGAAGAAACATTTACAATCTGTGCAGGTTCCATTAACCCGCATCGTACACGAAGATTCGAAAATATGTGCTTTGAGCCATCAGAGAGTTCATTTGATAGGCATTCCAAACACGAGCAACCATAAAGGGGGGGGGGGGGGATGGGAGAGGTCACATCGAGCTTCCAGTGTTGTTAATCTCGCGCAGAACACAGCAAAGCACTCGCAAGTCCTGCATTGGGGCTTGAAGCGAGTGTGGTTCCCTTCCCTTTGAGTCTGCATTTCTGCTGCACCCTTTTTACTAGCTGTCAACATTCTCAGGGCTTTCCACCTTTTACCCACCCAGCACATCTGCTGTACCGTTGGCGTCTTTAGGCTCTTTCATCTGTATCTATGAATCTTTCTATGCTCACTGTGTTGCTTAGTACACATGGTCTGTCAGGCTTTCCACTTTAACCCTCAAAACCTCATTGTGTGCTGGCCATGTCAACAGCTCACTCCTGCCATCAATAGGCTTTCATTTACCATGGCGGACTCTTGCACCCGTTGGCGGCTGACCATTTTCTTATCTTGACTGCTTTCTGCTCTCACCCCTCCCCCCGCCATGCTTCCTACTCCAATATATCTCACACCATACCTGATTTATCTCAGTAATTTTTCCCCTTTTAATCCTCTGACTCCCAACTTGATAGACTCATCCCTTTATCCACAGCTTTCCTGCTGTTCCTATAGCTTTATTACAGTGCTATAAAAGATATTACACCTCCTTTCAAATTTTCACCTTTTGTCCTATTAGTAAGTGAAGTTGCATGTATAATCTGTCTTCTTCCCACCATTATTACATCACTCTTAACCACAACTTCCAGTGAAAACAATTCTACAAATTTCAAAAATTAATTAAAAAATTACAAAACTGTATATGGGGTTATAGTGTCTACCCCCTTGTAATAGCAATTGTAATTATCTCAGGTTAAAGCAATCCTCAACAATCACACACCAAAGTTAATGGCTCCACACCTGTGTTAATTGTAGTGGTCGTGTGTCGAGTAGTATGTCGATGTCCTGAGAGGTTTCTCTGCTAGGTAGGCATTCACAGCAAGACCTCACCATGCACCAAGGAGCTTTCAAATGATCCTCCGAATGAACAGGTTGGGGAAAGGCATCATACAGGTGATGAGCTATAAAAAATATTTCGAAGGTCTTTGAATCATCCCTTTGGAACACAGTCAGACAATCATTAATACAGCTGAAGTGTTCTATTGGCACCCCAAGACCCTGCCCAAGATCAGGCCGTCCTTCCTGAGATGACAACAGCAACGGAGGAGACTGATTTCATATCCACCATAGGCTCGAAGTGAGATATATGATGCTAGCGTGCGGCTTTGATAAAGACTGGTACTGTGTTCATATGACAGAAAGTATCCCAACACTCCACACGTATCAGACCTGCACGGTGGTGATTGGTGAGCAAGAGGAACCATTACAGAAAAAAATCCTCACCTTGAGTTCCTGTTTGAGGTGTGCCGTAAACCCACTCACCGATTATCTAAGCCATTGGGTGTTGCAAAAAGTTTGTCTGTGTCTTTGTGGCACCAAGATGGAATTTTTGCCTAAATTGCAATGTTATGTTGTGCAAAGCCAAAAACACAGCGCTCCTAGTAATAAGCTCATCCTACTGGTGAAGCATGGTTGGTGCAGCATCAGTTTGTGTGTGTTATGGGGATATTTTTTCTATCACAGGGACTGTGGCACTGTCAAGAATAGAGGGGCAACAATGGAGAGCAAATACAAGAAAACCTGAGAAAACTGCTGCCTCCTGCAGAAAGCATGAAATTGGGACAGAAGTTCCTTTCAGCATGACAATTACCTGAAGCCACATACAAAGCTGCAACTGAGTGGCTAAGAACAAAAAAGAATAAATGTTCTTGGAGTGAGCTCAGTGAGACCGCTTGACCGAAATCAATCGAATCTGTGGCATAAAAATGAGATATGCTGGTCATCAACACACCCATGCACTTGATCTGGAGCATGAAGCAACGTTTTGTACAGATGAAGAATGGCCAACATTTCCACTTCAAGTGTTGCAAATTGTAAGGCCTATACTCATCACTCACAGCTGTAATTGCTGTCAAAGTGCTTCCACAACGCATTAACTCAGAGCGTAGACGGCTTATCAAGTCTAATACGATTATATTTAAATAATTTAAATTTGTAGATTTGTTTTTCACCTGGGAGTTGATTACGATGTGTAAATAAAGTCGGGAAAAAGAGCTGATTAATGCAATTGTAGACTATTAAGATGAAAATTTGAAAGGAGGTGTAGACTTTCTTATTAGCACCTGCATATGCAATGGATGCAAGGTAAGTTTGTACCATTGGGTTGACATGTATGGTCTGCCGCACACAACAACTTAACCTGAAAAAAAAAATCATTGGTCCGCCATTTTTGTTGCTTTGGAATGCCTCTAAGACCTCTCGGAAGTGCATGATTCACAGTTTATCATGCCCTCCCTTTATAGCTTTCTGTTCAGTGTAAAACCATCTGGAACTAGCGACTTTTAAAAGATTTTCAGACGACGAATTTGGTGGGACAGTGTTGTTGATGTACAAGGACAATGATTCGACTTTGGTGAAATCCAGATCCGAGAATCCATGAATGCTTTTATTTTCTTTTAGTGATTCTTTCACCGTTGAAAAGAATGGGCCAAACAATATACATCAGCATTGATAATCAAAAGTTGTGCCATGGATTATGACAAAACTTGGTGGATGAGTTGGGTAGGTGCTAAAAACAACAACGCGGGATTCGATATTCGTTCAGATCCGCGCGAATCTGGCCTATCGTGGGATCACAAAACGTAAAACGTTCAGCTCTGGTCGGAGGTATCGGCTCACTACCGAGTGCCATTTCTAGTTGTTGTTTGTCATCGTTCCTTGATTCCATAATTTGTTTCTAGCTCTATGAGCCTCGACACGTGTAATAAAAAAAAAATGAACTCAAACACAATTGATGTAGTCAGCACGATAATTCTGCACTCATGTGCTTATGGAGGCTTCATGAACAACAGGCACTCTTCTTCTGAGCTGCTGCTGCTTGTTAGAAGACCTACGGCAGTGAGCACTCTTTCCCCCTACATAAAAATAAGCTCTTTCATTTGAATTTCTCATTCCTTTAAATAAGTGCTCACCTCCAAAGTAAAAATATTGTCCCATAACTGTGTAAAACATACACATCTGCTTATCTGGACTAGTAGGTTCACAATGTGGATTATTTAGAACAGAGAGAACAGAGGATGCGAGTGACGTAATTGTTTGCAGAAGTGCAATTCCAGCAACGCTTTCATCATTCTAGAGTGTGCTGTAACCACCAGAAAGACAGAAGCACGTTAGGGCCTCGTTCGATTTGTAGAATACTTATCCGTTGTTATATCATAATCATTATTTTGTTTGTAGATTTGTATTTTAGAGTTTTTGAGGTGGTATAGGAGTGTTAGCAATAAACAAAATGGCCATTGATGAAAATGGGTTTTTTGCCAGGCCAGTCACTGTTTATTCCCTGCATTGTTCTTCTCACTCTATAGTAGGTAGCGAACACTGTTTAGATGAAAATTCAATGACAGCTTGCAGTAAAAGATTTGTGAGTGGTTCGTTCACTCCATTTAACTCTGGCTTTAGGGGATGTTTTGCGTATTTATCTGAGCACTTGGAAGTGGTGATAAACAGTCACACTTCACTGACATTAAAGCCCAGCACCGACAACGATGACAAATACTGGAGTTTTGACGTGCAAAACAAAGAATGGCCAAAGTGGTAGCTGGTGGGCTGGGGTCAGGCTGCTGCTGGAAAGCGAGGAAACTTAGTGCGTGCTCTTGTGCCCTGTCCTGCTTTCCTGCTGGTTTGTCTGTCATCTCTCAAATCCCCTGCCTTGGTTGATTTTCTCGTCTCCCAGTCCTCGACTGTCTTAGTCTCGTCTGGCTTTCTTTCACTGTTTTTATTCCTTCACTTAGTCGCCTGTTCTTTATTCTTTCTTTTCGCCTCCCGTTCTAACGTCGCGATGCCCATTGTTAGTCACTTGCCTACAGTCACTCTCCCAGGCAACCTCTCTGCCTTCACGGGTAAGATTGGTACGAGTATTCGTCATCCCAAAAAGGCTTGGCCTTTTTTAGCTTGCATGAAGCTGTGTTGAAAAAGGGAAGACTGAGAGTGGTTTAGGAAGAGATATGGAGTAAAAGCTGGAGGGGTTGTATTTTGACATAATAGATGACGATAAATGAAAACATTGGTGAATATCACGTGGGTAGACAGTTGTTTTGGTGTATGTACAAAATAGACAAGAAGAGACACACCACACACACCAGCGAACGCACACACGACACACCAACACAGCACACAGCACCGAGGGTGTTTTCTGAACGATTGATGCCTGAACACAAACTTGCAAGCTGTATATCGTGGAAAACAGTGGTATCTGTCAAGATGTTAACATGCGCATATTTGTTGACTTTTTTAGGTTGTTCAACCGAGATAATATAACATGTCGTGCTGAGACAAGCTACAAGAAGAGAAATGTGAAGATTTTGAATAGAAATTCAACCGCGGAAATTTATTCTGCCGAGTTATTGCCTCTGGTTTGCTGCAACTTGGTGGTGTCGATACCTGGGAGGTTGTCCTGTCCATAAATGACCAGGTTACTGGTGAAATATTATTGACCATGAGCTAAAATGAACCGATGCAGAAGGATCTGCGGGTTGGTAACGTTGCGTGTATTGAGGTCTGAGTGTACTCTGTCGCATCCAAATGCGGACCGAGATGGGGTGAGCACAGCAGAAGGCAATATTGATTTGGCTTGTGAGTGGCACATATAGCAGTTCAAGACCAGATTTTGTGTATCAGGCCACGGAAATTGAAAATCGTCCCCCTTTCCTTCTCCACAACATTTTTAAGAGTCAGTATACCTCCCCAAGATGATTGTGAAAACGATATATTGATGCTGTTAATGCTCTCGTTACCTTGCGTCAAGTAGTCAGTGTTTTGGCTGAATAGATGGTATGATATACACCCGTATAGATTTTGCTCGTGGCGAATGCACCCTTCACCTTATTTATTGTCAGTTTGCGATTCACACCTTATTGTGTGTGTGTGTGCGACCCTCACGCTTAGTTATTGCACAGTTTGCCACCCTCACCTTTACGTGATATTCAGTTGCACCCTCACCTTACTTTTTGTCAGTTGCACCCTCACCTTACTCTATTAATCAGTTGCATCGCGTCCGCTACCTTATTGTCAGTTGCACCGCTCACCTTGACTTATTGTCAGTCTTTGCACCCTCACCTAATACTTATTTCATTTTGCACCCTGCACCTTACTGATGTCAGGTTTGGATCCTCACTGTACTTTTGTTGGTGTTGGCACCCTCAACTTACTATGTGGTCGAGCTTTGCACCCTCACCGTAGCGTAATCTGTCAGTTTGCACCCTCACGCGTGCTTATTGTTGTCAGTTAGTGCACCTTCGACATTACTTTATGTGTCATTGGTGGCACCCTCCACCTTACATTGAGTTCAGTTGTGCACCCTCACGCTTACTATTGTGCAGTCTTGCGATTCCTCACCTTATTATTGTCAGTTGTGCATGCCGTCACCGACTTAGTTCAGTTGTCAACCTCCACCTTACTTATGTCAGTTTGCATCCTCAACCGGTACTTATTGTCAGTTTGCATCCTCACCTTACTTAGATGATCTCTGACTCTAATCTAAAAATCCTTCTATATACATATCGCCTTAATTACTTTCAGTTGGCAGATATATAGCAATAGAAAAGTTTTTTTTTACAGGTTTCAGGTCATGTTTTTACAGGTTTCAGGTCATGTTTTTACAGGTTACAAGACATATTTTTACAGGTTACCTGGGCATGTTTGTACAGGTTTCAGGTCATTGTTTACAGTTTCACGGTCATGTTTTTACAGGTTACAAAGACATTATTTACAGGTTACCTGGGCATGTTTGTACAGGTTTCAGGTCATGATTTTACAGGTTTCAGGTCTTTTTACAGGATACAGGTCATGTATTTACAGGTTACCCAGTCATGTTAGTACAGGTTCCAGGTCATGTTTTTACAGGATACAGGTCATGAATTTTCAGGTTACCGGTCATGTTTGTACAGGTTACAGGCATGCTTTTACAGGTTACCAGTCATGTTTTTACAGGATACAGGCATGAATTTACAGGTTACCGGTCATGTTTGTACAGGTTACAGGCATGTTTTACAGGATACAGGTCATGTTTTTACAGGATTCAGGTCACGTTGTACAGGTTACCAGTCATGTTTTTACAGGATACAGGTCACGTTTTTACAGGTTACAGGTCATGTTTGTACAGGATACAGGTCATGTATTTACATTACCCAGTCATGTTAGTACAGGTTCCAGGTTATGTTTTTACAGGATACAGGTCACGTTTGTACAGGTTACAGGTCATGATTTTACAGGATACAGGTCACTTTTTACAGGTTACAGGTCATGTTTGTACAGGATACAGGTCATGTATTTACAGTTACCCAGTCATGTTTTTACAGGATACAGGTCACGTTTGTACAGGTACAGGTCATGTTTTTTACAGGTTACAGGTCATGTTTTGTACAGGATACAGGTCATGTATTTACAGGTTCCAGGTCATGTTTTTACAGTATGACAGGTCATGAATTTACAGGTTACCGGTCATGTTTGTACAGGTTACAGGGCATGCTTTTACAGGTTACCTGTCATGTTTTTGTCTGAAGGCACGGCTGTGCTTCTAATGCAACGCCCCCTCTAGGTCGGGACAGGAATGTTTTTTTACCGCCTGATTTCAACCTGTTAATGAGCGTAGATTTAGATGTGGTCGATACTCCTTCGTTAGGCATCAGATATTAAGCTTGTGGCCAAGTTTCATTAAAATAGTGTGTTTGGTTCAAACGATGATGACTGAAGTGTTTACGAACCGACTGACTGACTGACTGACGGACCTACGGACACTGCTCGATCGCCGAAGCTGACCGGACTAAAGTCCAGGTAAGCTAAAAATGATATGTTTCAGGTGATGGATATTGCTTCGTAAATCTTATGGTAGGTAAATCATTTACGAAATGACTAGAATGAAATTAGGTGGAGCACATACCTCCGCCAGGCTGAACAGTTTCTGTTTTGTATCCCACTGATATGCAGGATCTGCATCCGGACCTGAACCAAAATCTAATCGGCTTGTTCTTGTCACCAACACAACTCATCCAGCAAATTTTGTCATGATCCGTCCACAACTTTTTGATATACCGTGCACACAGACAGACATACAAACAGATAAATAGAGGAACAGGGGTGAAAACATAACCTCCATTCACCTTCTGTGGCAAAGGTAATATAGAAGGTGTAAGGTGTAAATGCCTTTGCATCTCTCAGATTTTCAACTGTTTGTGATATATATATATATATATATATATATATATATATATATATATATATATATATATATATATATATATATATAGTGCCAACCCGCTATGTCAGTGGATAATGTTAAACACGTTTTGCTACAAGTGGTGAAAGTCATCATCACTCGTCCGGCTGACGTCACAATACAAGCCTGAATCAAGCAGAAGTTCAGGTCATGTATGCGCATCATGTCTGTCACGTGTGCATTGAATCATTTATTTTCACCGCCCTTAGTGGTGACAGCAGATTTAAATTGTAATGAAAACATACTTGAAAAAATATCTCCCCAAAGTTAACCGAGCGGCTCTGTGGTGGAGGGGCATCCGTTGGAATCCAAAATTCTGAAAAGAATTATTATTCCTTGGAGAGGACATGTGATGAGCACCGCCACATCCATTTGCCCCACCCAACAAACTCCACCATCAACGTAATTCCATCACTAACTTGCCTCCACTACCAACATAATTCCATCACCTACAGAATTTCACCACCAACCTATTACTCAGCTGTGTTAATGGAACCAAATGTTTTTCTCTTTTTTTTTCCTAAGCTTAAGTAATTGCAGGTGATGCTCTGCCAGTGCAGCATGAAATCGTGCAGACAAAGTACCACTTAGTGCATTTTATTGCAACAATGAACTCAAACTTATTTTAAAAAGCAGGACAAGAACTTGAATGTGGTTTTACATGGATTACAAGGAAGTTCACAGCAGACAATGCACAAATCAACAGATTGTATGGGGTATTGAACTCGAATCCCTGCACCATGAGCCTTGTGTCCAAATAGGAACTCGAAACAGGTCAATCTACCTGTACGTGGTGCATACAATTACTTTGTACGTAGTGTGTTTGCTTTCCCTGTTTATTCATGTGACACATATAGAAAAGTTTTGTAACACTTTTGATACCGGTGTATCTCTCAACAGTTGCATAAGGCTGACAATATTCATCCAATATTATAAATGCACATGTATATAGTACATTATTGAAGAGGTTGGGGGTAATGGGATAACGTGGTCACAGGTTGCTCTGCTTTAAGTGCGCAAATGAAACCTGGGGGTTGTAGTGACTTAATTTCCACCCTCCCCAAGGGGTTTTTCCTCCTTGGTCGAAATCCGTGTAAAGAATCCGTGTATAGGTAGCTTATCGTGGTGTTGGGCCAAAGCCACTTCTGATGACACAAGTAAGAACAACACTAATGATAACAGCCTAATATTAATGTTATTACAAAACAATATTAATACTAATAGTCACCACTGCAGTTTAACACGAAACTGAAAGGGAGGAAACCCGACGTTCTTGAAACATTATATGCTTATCTCATCCCCCACAGACTTATGGACCCGAGTCTACATCTACTGTAATCTATATAACCCAGAGAGGATAATAACATGACCGGAGGAAGTGGGTGTACGAGTAGTTATTAAATTGATGTCACTTCCAGGTTCATTTCAAGAAGATACCCTTACCCTGATTGGGATTGAACTGGTCATTCACCTTCCATGACTCCTCTTGAGGACCATGTAGTTGCCATCATGCATGACCTTGTTCTTCTTGCCTTATCCTATCTCCGCCCTCCCCAATCCAGTCCAGGTCCTCGAGAAACCTTCACCTGCTCGTCCTCCCACAGTCCGGGTTGGTTTCCCACCTGCATTCATTCATCCCCTTATTCCTCCAATTGTGGAATTGTCTTCTTGTAACGATTGCCTCATCGTCCTAACTTTACTTTTTCAAATGCTCTGCCTATCACTCCCTCAGGCACTCGCCCATGCTCATCCAAGATCTCTTCAACACATGCTGATTATTTCCCATTCTGTTCTTCTCCAGGCCATTGCCACTCACTTTTGTGTTCTTCTTCATTTTCTAGTTGTGTATGTACGTCCAGCCTCTCCCATACCCTTGGTAGACTCTAACCCTGCATCTCTTAGTCCTTTAGCTCCTCCAGGAGCCTAAAACCCAATATAGAGAAAAAACCCACCAGAGCCTGATCGGCCTGGCAGGATATCATCGAGGTACGTGCACTCACCTGTGAGCTTTCGAGTTTGGATTTGAATCTCGGCCCAGCTATAAACTGTCATCCTGATGTTTCGCATGCAGGGAGAGGCAAAAATGTGTGTGCCATCCCTCGGGTTAACGTTAAGCTGAGTGTCCTGTCTGCTGGCATGAGTTAGTGGATGTTAAAGATCCAAGAGTGTCCACAAAGAGTACACGAGCTATTGCCAGCACCATGAACTAATTACAAATCTCTGTACCCTCTGTCGAGTCCCTGCACCATGAACCATTTTTGACAGAGGGTACAGATATTTTTTGGAGTGACTGCCCATCCATGATCACAACCCTCTCCAAGAAGCTGCTTCAGCAGAACCGACTCTCTGTAAAGAACATGGTGCACTCGTATGAGAGCCCGATCGACATAAATCTACATCTTTATTGAAGCCAACAACGGCTGTCCTCATGTCTACATTACATCCTGAGACTTTCTAATCTCGTGGTTGGTTGTATGTGAGGCCACATGAGATATTTCAGGGGCTGTAAGGATAGCCTAGTGGTTTTGGGCACTCACCTTTGAGCTATCTAGCCTGGGTTGGAATCTCGACCTGGGAAACTGTCATCCTGGTGATTAGCATGGAGATGGATCCATCAATGTGTGCACCGTCCATCAGCGGTACGTAAAGCTGGAGGACCCACCTACCAGCACTGGTCGTCGGTGGCCATTAAAGATCCCACTGTGTCTTTCACAAAGAGTCAGTGAGTGATCACCAGCACCCTGAACAAATTCCAAATTCCTCCCTAAACTTTTTCACTAACTTGCACTTGGCAAGCATGGTGAGGCTCCCAGCGGGACTTGATGGAGTCCTTCGTTGTACAGTGGACCTGGACTGAAACACAGGCTGATGATGATTATGAAGACATTTTTGAGAATATAAACTGAGCAGTTCAATGATATGTGCCGAACATAGAGTTATCAGAACTGTGCAGCATGCCAGCTGATTAGAGATCATTGAAAACTTAATTTTCTTATCCCAAGCCATCATCGTCATCGTCATCGTCATCGTCATCATCATCGTTTCACGGCCGTTTTCATGCTTGCACGTATAAGTCGTGGTTCACCTAATGGCTGCTTTCCAGGCTGCACGATCCCTTGCAAGCCCTCTTGTTAGGCCTTTAACTATAAGATCGTCTCTCAGCAACACATTCCATGTTTTCCTCGGATGGCCTCCAGCTATCCTTCCATTCACATTCATATTCATACACCTCTTCACACAACTACCCACCCACAACCTTTCCACATGTCCGAACCATCTGAACCTACCCCTACGCATAACCTCACCAATGCTTTCTATACCTAACCTATCTCTTAATTCCACATTTTTGGTTTCCTCTCCTTTAGTGTCACATCACACATCCACCTCACCATTCTCATTTTCTTTCGTTCACACCTCCATTCGTCCTCCTTTTTGATCACCCATGTTTTGCTGCCGTACAACATCACGCTTCTAACGCAAGCTGCATAAAGTTTTTCCCTTTAATCAGAGAGAGGTCCCTTTCAATGTCAATAGGGGTAACAACTCCCTAAACGTCCTCCAGGCACTTCTAATTCTTGCATTCACTGCTGCCTCCACACCACCACCTGCACTAATCATATCACCAAGGTAACCAAATTTATCTACACATTCCAGAGAAATATCCCCATAAACTAACCTTTCTGCTCTCACTGGAGTCACTTGTTTACCTGTGCAAAGAGCACATTTGAAGTCAGGAATCACCTGCAGTCTACCCCTAATGCCATGACACCTCTTGTGCACCCAGCAGTTGCAGGATTTACACAATATTGAATTGCTATGTACACCTTTTCTACAGACAGCACAGGGCCACCTTCCTCGTTTTTCCACACTTCCTTCTCCCGTACCGCTAATCAGTACCTGTATTCAATTTCAGCCCACTGGCCTCCATACCCTCCTTCCATACAGCATATTTACCCATTATCTCTTCCATACGAGGTCATCAGCATACAGGAGTTCCCAAGGTGAGCCTCCTCTAAATTCCTGTGATATAGCCTCAAGAACCATAATAAACAGGATTGGACTCATGATTGACCACCTGATGAACTCCCACATTCACTTCAACATCCTCACTCTGCACTCCATTTACCCTCACAGAGGTTTTTGGGCCATCATACATTGCCGTGACTACCCAAACTAACAAATCCTACACATGTAACTTTCTCATGGACCATGGCACCACTTCCTGAGGCACCCTATCGAACGCCTTCTCCAAGTCCACAAATATAAAGTACAGTTGTTTATTCTTCCACAGATATTTTTCCTGTAATTGGCAAACTATAAAAATTGCCTCTATCGTGCCCCTTCCTAGCATGAAACGAAATTGCATTTCATGTATATTAACACTGTCTTATCAGTTTATCCATGACTCTCTCTACCACTTTCATTCCATGGTCCAGCAACTTCAGACCCCGAGAGTTACTCTGAACTAAGGCATCACCCTTCCCTTTATAAATATTCACTACTACACTCTTCAACCAGTCACCGGGGACACATTATCCAGGTTGAGTCACAAAAATGTCGCCGATTTAAAAATTAAATAAAAAAATATACATCTTAGTTTAGTAGTAGAAATTTAAAATATAGTTAATTAGACCGAGTAAGCATTAAAATTATTTGTAAAAAAATGTATTTTGACACTTGTTTTATTTTATTTTATTTTATTTTTGCAGGTAACGCATGGCACAATTAACAACAGAGGAGCGAATATTTGGCGAGAATAATGTTGAGCTGAAATCAGTGATAGGAGTGCATCGTGCGTTCTGCAGACAATTCCCTCGATGTTCACAATTCTTGGTTTCAATAGAACAGAGCAACTGTACGTCCAGCTCGCTTGTCCATGTCGTGGCCCAATAATCACCTCATTTGCAGATTAATTTCTCAGCAATGTGAATTTGCTTGACCTCCAAGATCTCTTGACTTCTCACCTTTCGATTATTTTTT
>CM068966.1:80222419-80252473 GCA_035128595.1 Eptatretus atami
TTTTTTTTTCTGTGCGGATTTGTCAAATAAAAGTTGTCAAAGATAACCCAACGGACATTCCTGAACTCAAAGATGCTGTAACGGGGGTTATCTCCAGAGTCTCTCACGAAACATTTCAATCTGTGGTCAGAAACTATACCATACATATCCGTAAGTGTGCAGAACCTAGAGGAAAACATGTCAAACAAAACTTTATTAGTTCCTTTATGTATCATAAATTATATGGTGTTGCAATAAAAAAAATTAGCAGATTTAATAAACAATTAAAAATGGGGTACATTTTTTGTAACTAACCCATATGATTCGAAACTCTTCCAAGAACATGATGGACTTTTATTTTTCGACGAATTTTTTTTTTCTTCTGACTTTGTGAACACCCTGCACGGTCGGCTCGGGCAGATTATAATCTTCACTCGGATTTGGGTCAGGAGGCCGGACAGGGAGTGTGTGCTCCCGTAGAAAATGGTCGGCACGTTTAGCCTCGAACGAAACACTTATTTTGAGTGAATCGGTGCTGTGAGGCTTGGGAGGGAGACGCCAAGAATAATTATATCTTGCCTAGAAATGATAAGCCCCTCCGGACTTGAAAAGTGAGACTTACTACGCCTGCTGCTGAAGATAATAGCACACTGTATATTTGTACAATATTGTATTGTCCACGCAATTTGAGTCTGTTCTCTTGTTTGGGGCACAATAAGTGTTGCATGAGTCTCACATTGTATTGTAAACTAGCAGGGACCCACGGAAATTCCACACAATGTAAAATGGGACTTCAAGTCCTCAACCCTGCAACCCCACCCAACCCCCAGTCCTCAACTCGCCCTCCAAGCCCCAAGTCCCCACCCCCACCAACCAACCACAAGTTCTCAACCACCTCCTCCCCAAAGGCCTCAACCCATCCTCCAAACTGTCTGTCCCCTCTTTGTCCCCATCCCCCCCTGCCCACACCCCAAGTCTTTCTCCTCCCCTCCCCCCTTTCTTCCAGTTCTTAACAAAGTTATTGGTTCCATTCACAAAGAACAATGTTAAAAACAAATTAAAAAACACGTTTAAGTCACAATCTCATGAGATTGTCATCTCTCAATTCTTCAGTAAAAATGGATGTTAAGTAAGTTAAATAATATAAAAAAAAAAATGGAGGTAATTCGTAATGGAAAAATAATATACAACCACAACTCCTCGGACAAAGACCTTTATAATGAAATCCCTGATTGAGTAGTTTCAGAGAAAATTGTCAGATAGCCAGTGAAACAAACAAACAAACAAACCGAAGAAGCACATTATTATATAAATTAATTAATTATCGTTGTGGGTTTTTTAATGAGAAAAACAACAACTCATGAATAAAGTTGCACTTGATTGTAAGATGTTTTCATTACCCGTGTAGAAATTGCGAAGATGAAAATCCAATTCCTACTTTCCCACAATTTGAATACCAGTTCGTATATTAATGTTCACTCATGAAAATTCGGTTTTAAGTTCATAATAAAATCCTATCCACTCGGGAATCACGATATGAAACAAACAGCGAGCAGCTTTGAGAAAACCAAAAAACTCGCGAAACATCCGTGATTTAAAAAAATCCGAGGCCTCAGAGACAAACACCTCGAGGAATACATGGAGCGTCCATCTCCATGTGTAAAAGAAGAACTCTTCTGAGGAGCACAGGTATGGTGACAAATTCGAGTGACAAACGAGAATCCACAACCAGGTCACGTAAGAGTCGTCCCTGTTAAAGTTTGCTGGGTATAACTCCAATTCAACGGGAACTAGAATTGAGCCCCTCGTAAGGTGGTTGGTCCTTTGCGTTCCAAGTGACGACATTCTACCTCGATGAGGATCGGCCGAGAAAAAAACAAAATTGCCTTTTCTCCTGAAACCAGGCCCATGAGTGGAGAAAACACCCAGAAAGAAAAACGATGATTAGTGGGTAAAAACGGTAAAACCATGCTTAAAGGTCAAAGGTCTGGAATTAGGTCCGAGAGGTCACTCGTGACCCAGCCGACAAGCCAGTACCATTTGGTGCTTGGAGTGCAGATTTGGCAGCTCCTGACATCGTGATATTCGACGTCAGAAGTGAGATTGGAACTGGGGCACGACCAACGCGCCTCTAAATTTTGTAAAGAAACATAGTGAGGGTGAAATTTTAAAATGAGAGCAGCTATGTCTCACCAAGACAGGCAGGCTCAGGTGGGTTTGATTGAGGAAATGGAAAAAGCTGTGTCCCAAAGAGTGGTAGTAATGGCCCGTACCCCCATCCCCCTGGAAAACGCAGTGCCACCAATGGAGTTAACACCGCGAGGCAGTGGGTCGACAGTATCACCAACAGCCAACATAATGCTGATGATGACACAGCTCATGGCAATGTTGGAGATACAATTGGGAGATAGAATGGTTGTGGGACAGGCCGGCCTAAAGGATGACATGAAGGGCGTAATGGATGGAATGAGGCAGAGCATGGAAACGGGAAAGGCAGAAGCAAAGACGATGGGCAATGACGTACAGACTGAAATGGATGCTATGGGTAAAAAGATAAAGGCTGCTTGGACAAACCCTAGCAGGAAAAGTGAAATGGAGCACGAGGAACTGGCCGTGGTGAAAAAGAATGTGGCATGAGTGCAGGATGTGAAGTATGATGGTGACCGGTGAGGCTTGGAGTAAAGAAGAAAGGACACCAGGAAAAGAGCCATTAGGGGTTAAAAAAAAAACTAGGAAAAAAGACATAAAATGTCATGGCCAAAAAATTGTTTTAGTCGGTTTGTTTTACGGAGTTAAAGAGCGAGCCCATATTTATTTACAACTAAAATGGCCGCCAGTCTGCCAATCGGCCATCTTTGATCAGATCGCAAAATAAAGTTAGGTACATGTGTACGCCATCATGTACTGTGCCACGTTTGAACAAAATCGGACCATGCATGTCTGAGAAATGGTTGGGGACATGTTTAACAAAATGGCTGCCAGTCAGCCATCTTGGATCCGATCTCGAAAACTAATAACATGCGCATGTAAGCCATCATTCTTTATTCTGTGGCCAAGTTTGAACAACATCGGTAAATGCATGTCCGAGAAATGGTTGAGGACGTGTTCAACATCAGGTTATTTTTATAACTAAAATGGCCGCCAGTCGGCCATCTTGGATCTCATCTCGAAAAAAAAAATAAGACAGTAAGGCAAATTGGGAGGATAACCAGATTCCCAAAGAGCCTCGGAGAAAAGGATCCAGGAATTGAGGAAAATTCCCACGGTGTCTCTGCACTCATTGGCAGATTAGCGGGGGCACCGGAGATTGCAGGTAGAGGTCAAGGAGGGAACTGGGATAAAGGCAGATGAGGGGGAGCTGAGATGAATAGAGATTTGAGGGATTAGAGACATTTTAAATTGACGAGTTGGGTTTTTTCTTACTTGTGAATTGGAAGACCATAGATCAGCGCCTTCCTCTTCTTCCTCGTGAAACCACCAAATGAGGGACGAGTGGAGGAATGTGTGTTGTTGAACAATGATGTGTGTGGCAAATGTTTTTGGGATTGATGACTGAGTGAATGGTACAAGGAGGGTGCTTGTGTGGAGCAGTGTACACCCCCTCCCTCCTCCCCTGTGTAGACGAACCCTCGCCTGCATTGGCGTTAGATTAGAGGGGGTTCAGATGTTTTGGAACAGGATGTCGTTCTGCAGTTGGTGCTGTTGATAAGACAAGTAATGTTTTGCAAAGGTGCAACAATAAATTGACGGCCTGGGAGTGTGGCTTGTTGGAAGTAGGTATGGTTGTGAAGGTCACCCCAGGCGCTGGGAGCGCGCTGGCCATGAGTAGACCGTACGTCCAGAGGGGCAAGCCAAATCAAGGGCCCAGGTACCTAGGCAGAGGGCCCAGGCACCAAGTGCCAGAGAGGATACCTGGGGGAAAGCAAGGAAGAGCTCCTCCCATAATTTGGAATGGAGCAGATAAGCTCAGTGGCAGCTTCAGTGGCCCGGCAGTGCCATGTTCGAGAACGCAGGGAGACAGACCTGTGGGTTGAGTCACATTGCCCAGCCACAATATTGTGCACTGGCACAGGTTGAAAATTTGAGGGTCGGGCCCTAACGTGATGAAGCACAAATGCGCGTGACGATGGGTGAATTGCTTGCATAGAACCACTGTAGGGGAGGGGGGGGGTGTAATCCATCCATCCATTGGGACCATTCTCTGTGCAGAGCATTGGTGCTGCTGAAACAGATGAAATAGAAATGAGTTTTGTGATGGTAGGATAGAGTAGGGATGCTCCCCCTTGGTATCATTGTTGGATGTCGGCGGCCACTAGAGTAACGGAGTGGAGTAATTGGATTTTGCAAGGACCCATTGTGTCCCAAATTTGTAATGTAGGGGTAAGAACGCCCCCCATCGGGCTACTCTGCCGGTGAGCCTTGTGGTGCCACACCACCTCATAATGTTTGCTACCGTGTGTGTTTTGATTTTCCTCCCAGGCGATAGGATAGCTGGAGGGATTAGTTGGCCTGGGGGGGACAGATTAGCTGGCAGGGATTAGAGGGTTTTTAGAGAGGCCAGGTTAGAGTTATATTAGAAGGATTGAAGGGGATAGTTGTAGTGTGAGGGGTTAGTGGGCAGATAGGTTCAGGCCGAAGCTGGTTGTCTGATCTGCTGCCACCCCATGTCTCTACCCCCCATGACTAGTACAAGAGACCATCGAGAGGCCGGCCAGCGACACCTGCCGGCCAGATTTGACTATGCCTTAATTACCTTTGCCTCCTTGATTGCCTTTGCCATGTCTTTGCCATGCCTTGCCTGTTTCCCCACCTGTTTGCCTGCCTCCTTTGTCATGCCTCCTCAAGAACTGTCATCATTTGTGGACCAAGGACCATTGTTGCAGACATGTCAAGCCACCACTGAAGGACACTGAAGACGAGCATGATAGTCCAGTGTGGAGTCTATATAGTGTGCAGTGATTGAACCCACCTAGTTATTTGTGTTTAGAAGGAGAATTGAATTTAGAATTGTGCAGCTACGTGGATAGAGTTAATGTGTAGGAATCGTTACACAACACATTAATTTTCATTATTTTTCTTAGTGAGGGCATGTCTGAAAAACTTCCTGTGCAAACAAATGTCACACTCAGGACAGATAATTGTGTTCAAGGGAACCTGACATGCCTTGCAGCCGGCAGATTCAAGACGATTCAGGTACGGTGGAGGGGGTAGTGTTGCGGTTTTGGTAGACACTGAGGAGTTACATCCAATACGTAAAGGACCCATGGAGTTTATATATCTCCATATAATTTGTTTTGATAGATTACCTCTCCCCGCATATCAGTGGACAGAGAAATGTGTTGTGTTTGTGTAGCAGGTTTGAATTCCCTTTGTAACTCTTCTCTCAATCCCCTCCCTTCTTTTATCCCTTCTAATCTCTTTCCCCACATCCCTCTTAATGTCCCTCATTCTTCACACCTCTTTTCAGTGCATCCATGCACACTTTGCAACATACAAACCCGCATTTCATTACAAAACCACAATACAAAGCCAAATCATCTAGTAGCACCAGAACATTCAGCACCCGACGGAGCTGGAATGGCTGCATATGGGCGGGGTTATTGGAGGACGGTGTCCCTGAGCCGGGAACTCGACCAATGAGCATGGCTTGACAACAGCGGTGCTCCAATGCAAAGGCAGCACCGTGAGGAACAAGCCAAGTCCGGAAGCTGATCACGCCTCGGCCAAGGCCTATATAAGTCTGGGTCACTCAGAATTCGGAGTGGTGTATATCTAGGGAGTATACCGAGCCAGGAGTCCTCCAGGAATGAGCCAAGTGACTGCGAGTCGCTGTGCAGACTGGCTGTGTCGGGAGCGGGACACAGCCAGCCATGGAGCGAGTGTGAACGAGCTGCGGAGCTCTTTCCCTGGACATGCCTCTGATTATACACCGATTTACATGATCGTTCTTTTGCTTTCCCCTATTTCTCGTCGTTCGTTTGGAATGAACAAAGAGCAATCGGCGATTTCACCATCGACTTGCTCAGAACAGTGGTACTGATACAAGTTTACGCATTATGAAGCATTCATCGCATTTCTCCCCCATGGCACATTACATCATCACCCCCTCACCTTTGCATGTCGGGACCATATAAACCCGCAGGTGTTATCTGTGGCTCATCCGGTTCAGAGTGAAAGGTCGGGAAGTGGGTCCGAAAGGCCACTTGTGGCTCGGCCAGCAAACCCGGAACAAAACATATATATAGTCAAGGCTCGTGGAATAGCGAGAACACTGAACAGATGAGGACGCAACAGAACAAGAGCGGTGGGAGTCAAAAGCGGAGATGAAGGACAAAATAGAGGGAAACTTGGACAAACAATAAGTATGGTGAGTAATGGGGGGGGGCAGGAAAGGTTGCACGAGGTGGACAAGTTTTTCCTTCCTTTCAGGAAGGAAAAACTGGAAATTTGGAAGGAGGAAGGCTTAAGTGTAGGAAGAGGCAGGATGGGGGTGAATAACAGGGTAGGAAAGATCATGGTTTTGGATGGGTGATGATCTGAGACGATGGTGAACAACTGTCTTGAATACCTGGAGAGAAGAATGATATTGAAGAGAATGTGGAATTTGGTTCCACAGGCTGTAAAAAAAGAGGAACGAATGAGAGGAGGTGAGCAGTGATCCTGGATTTATGCAGTTTCATGAGAAGGGGGTTGATGGTGGACCATGTGCAGGAAACTTGCAGGATGGGGAGGGGGGTCAAAACACTGAAAAAGCAGAGGGTGTAAGACTATAAAAGAGGTGGTAGAAGACAGGGAGACCACTGACCTTGTGTGCGATGGGAAAGTGATATGCCCATGGACTCAGCTTCAGCACAGAAGATTCAAATTATCTTGTAGGCCTTGGTTTCCATGACAACAAGCTGAGGCAGCAGAGCCAGCCGAGAGGATAGAGTAATATTCCATCAAGCTGCGGATGAAGGCTTTGGAGGTGGATAGGAGTTGAGGTGTGCCAAGGAAGGACTTTGTGCGATGGAGGATGTCCAGTGCTGGAGTGGTGGGCTTAAGATCATTGGGTCCTGAGTTCAAATCCCGCTGAGCTGTTGAATTAATACCAGGTGGGGTTGACTCAGCCTGTCATTCTATCTGAGGTTGGCAAAATGAGTTCCAGCTTGCTGGTATCTTGCGTCGGAATGGTGACCCGTCCTGGATTGTGCCCAATCGCCAAGGAGACTGCTTAGGCAGCACCGACGCTCTGCACAGAGTATGGTCCCGTTGGATGGATAGATGCCCAGTCGGCGACTGGCTCTGAAGGCCAACTTTGAAATGTGGTTTGCCCAAGAAAGTTCACGGCTGATAGTGAGACCTAAGAGTTTGAGTGACATCCCATACATTGGCAATGTCATTTCTCCATTGTTATCTCTTGCACTGAAGGTGGGCGGAGGTTATGTTTTCACCCCTGTCTGTCTGTTTGGCTGAGTAGGATTTCTCAAAATGTTGTGGTGGGATTTGGACGAAATTTGGTGGTGAGGTTGGGTGTGTGACAAGGATGAAATGATTAGATTTTGGTGAAGATCTAGATCCGGATCTGGATCCGAGAATTTTTAATGTGATTTCTCACCATTGAGAGAGAGGGCCAAAAACGACATATAGCAGGATATCTCAAAAAGTTGTAGATGGATTCGGACAAAACTTGGTGGATGAGTTGGTTCCATCCATCCATCCATCCATTGGGACCATACTCTGTGCAGGGCATTGGTGCTGCCGAAGCAGTCTCCGGGCTCTTGGGTACAATCCTGGATGGGTCACCATTCCGACGCAGGATACCAGCAAGCTGGAACTCATTTTGCCGACCTCAGATGGAATGACAGGCTGAGTCAACCCCACCTGATATTAATTCAACAGCTAAGCAGGATTTGAACTCAGGACCCAATGATCCCAAGCCCACCACCCCAAGCATTAAGCCAACACCAGGCATATAAGTTAGTTCGGTGGCAAGAGCAAGATGATTAAATTTTAGTTCAGGTCCGAATCCAGATCCAGCCTGTCAGTGGGATTGGAGAGGACATTGGGACCATACTCTGTGCAGAGCGTTGGTGCTGCTTAAGCAGTCTCCTTGGCTGTTGAGCACAATCCTGGATGGGTCGCCACTCCGACACAGTATACCAGCACGCTGGCACTCATTTTGCCAACCTTGGAAGGATGACAGGCAGTCAATCCCACTTCGTATGAATTCAACAGCAAAGCAGGATTCAGAACTCAGGACCCTAGGATCCAAGGCCCGCCACCCTAACCATTAAGCCTATCAGCAGGCATATCAGTGGGATGCAAAACGTAAACTAATCAGGTTGGTGGAGGTATGCACTCTACCAAGTGCCCTTCTACTTTTTTACTGAATCTTTACCATTGAGTGATCAGGCTAAAAACGATATATAGCACATGATATCTCAAAAAGCTATGGATTAGTTTTGACAAAATGAGGTGGATGAGTTGGTTTGGAACTGTCACCGAGCGTTACAGGAAAACTGTCACCGAGCGTTACAGGGGGAAGGGAGGGTTTTTGGCCAGAGGCCTTGCGGAACGTCTTTGGCCAAAAGCCTTAACGAACCGGCTGGCCAGACGTAAAGTTCCACTGTAGTTGGTTTGGGGAGGAGTTTGTCATTTTGTTCAGTGTGCTGATGATAGTTCACCTACTCTGCGCAAAAGACTCCTCGGGAAATTTAACGTCCACCAACTAACCCTAGCATAGCAGATGGGACACGGAGTTTAACGTCCATCCAAGGGGTTGTTGCACTTTGTGATGCAACTCTTCACCTGGAACTACTTCACCTGTGAAGTCTGGATTCGTGAATCAAAGGTATATAAATGTCCACGCCATTCTGTCAGCTCTAAGGCCATCCTGTAAGGTTCCTATTTTAGAAGGAAATAAAAATATTATTTAATTGTTTTATCTGCACATGTTCAGGCGTTCATGAGGCTAAGTTTAGAAGACAATGCAGGTAACTTGGTTTTGTAATTTGCACATAGGTGAAACGTACTATCGTAGAAAATGAAACAACCAAAAATTATTGTTTTGCATTTGCACCTTTGGACAGAGTTTCGATACTCTTGGGTTGAATCGGCAAACTCCTTACTTTCTTAAAAAGTACTGTTGTCAGTTGCAGGTCGAGCTAATCCGCGATGTCCTGGACTTTTGCAACCTGAAGGAGCGATCCATGCGTGCCCCATCTGTACAGCCAGCAAGTTGACCCTGAAAGCGCAACGGGAGATCGACACGTCCTTGTTCATGGTAATCCATCGCATCACGTGGACTTTTAACACCGACAAGTAATCCCACCTGAGGAAGTATGACTGCTGTGCACACCGCGACAGTTGACAAACCGCAAGTTGCGCAATTCTGCCCCAACCAGTTGGTGACCTTTCTCCTGCAGTCAGAACAGGCATGCATGCCACCAGGTGCGTCGGTTCCTTATTGTTTGGCAGGAAGTGCAATGCCTCCAAGTTCATGATTTTTATGTCTCTGGAACTGGTTTGATGTATTCTGCCTTGGAAGGATGGGCAGCAGGAGATAATAATTCAGAACGGAATTTCTGTTGTGGTTGCATGTGGTGTATCCACAAAGAGAATAGCGCATGCATGGTGGCAGTCAAAGACCTTTTTTCTTGGAGTCTACAATTCCCAATTTGCTTGGAACAATGAAAATGTGCTTGCAAAAAAACCAACTCCTTTGGCAGACTCATTGAAAAAGGTAAAGCTGGCAAGATGGCTTGGAGGTACACCCATCCACCTCTAAGCTGTCGAACCTGGGTTCAAATCCTGACCGAGCTCTCAACTGTCATCCCAGTGTTTCACAGGCAGGGTGATTCATCAATGGTACTGACTCAGCAGTAGGTGCATGGAATACTGGGTTAGAGGTGCAAGGTACTGACCCAGTGGTTTGTCTTGGTGTACGTATAGTACTGGCCCAGTGGTTTGTTATATTGGTTCATGGTTTGTGGAAGTGGCTCAGGATAGCATACGTAGTATCGGTCAAGTGGCTCATTGTGTTGGCCCAAAGAGTTATTAGCCTACCTGCTACGAGGTACAAACGCAATGGTGATTGATCTTGAGCCGAACCTTTTGGGATGCCAAACTGCAGAAACCACCCGTTTCTCTGACTCGCATCCATATGGGTCCGCTCTGTGTGGATAAGACACAGCCAATAAAAAAAACAAGGACAAATGTGTCCAAGAGCCGTGTCCTAAAGGTTTTGTCTTCACCAGAAGAAGAACAAGAAGAGGAAGAAGAAGAAGAAGAAAAAAAACAACAACAACAACAACTTCCGATATTTCGTCACGTGCCTTGATTAAGCCAATAGCGAGACCCGTCATAGTGTATTTACGTATTTACGAAATATAGTGTATTTACGAAATTACAATACATTAAATGGAATAATCTTTAAATAGTAACGTGAACTTTTCGAAACTTTAAAGCAAATGTCCGAATATATTTAAAAGTTCATGATAGACGCTCTCAAAAGGCACCCTCAATGCGAGGATGTGTACAAGTGTTTAGTATTTAAGGAGATCCGGATCGTGTATATAAAATAGCTGAGTCCTAAAGGTTTTGTCAGAAGAAGAAGAAGAAGAAGAAGAAGAAGAAGAAGGAAGAAGAAGAAGAACAACGCTGAGCTCTCTTAGAGCCATGTTCGCTACGCAAGACGTGGCTAAAAAAAGCAGTTGGGCTATTCCCACTTTTGTAAGAATTTGGGGATCATGATTTGAGGATCTCCTCAACTGGCTGGAAGACACTTACAACAAACAATAGCAGATTTGGTGGAGTAATGTGGTTTACAGAGCATCTGCTTTGAGTCTGGGAGGTTGGTAGTTCGAATCCGAACCCCGAATAAGTCATAACAAAGATTTTATAAAAAAAAACGGTTTGTGCTGCTTCCTTGCTTGATGTTCAGCATTTAAAAAGGATAGAGCACACATAAACAACCATAGGTTGGCAGCCATTGCTGTAGGCTTGAATGGCTCGATAATTCCCTCCACCTGCCTTGAGATTCCTTGTCAAGGAACTCATGTTACATTATTCACAAAGTATGACCGAGGACCTACACTCCTACCGCCTCCTGTTAAATCGTCATTATTAAACTGATACTTTCATGCGCAGAAAATCCATGCAAAATGGTATGAATCTAATTATTGTATCCTTCATCAGGCACCATCCTCGGCCACCTCGCTCTCTGGGGTCTTAAGGCGTTCCCTGGGTTACCTCACTGGGGTCTGATGCCGCCATGTTTTTTTTGGCCTGCTCAACAATGCCTTGACTTGGAACAGGCCGCAACGATTTCTGAATGATAAGGTTGTTTTTTTTTCACTTTCCTCACTCATATTATCGAATGCCTGTTCATCATAGCTATGAATCGCTGCATGCATCACTTTTGTAAGTGGGCTATAGTATTTCAAACTTGGAGCTTGGAGCAATTTCATGCATTACATGATACGATTTTCTATGATCTATATTCTCACGGACTAATTAAAGTACGTCATAGAAATATTATGTCGGTTTTGATGATCGGATATCGTCCGGACTAAATAAGTGTCGAAATCTGGAGTGAAATCTGATCATTTAAAGAACGAGTCTTCGAACTAAGCTGATATATACCTATTTACTTTAAGCAAGGCTCTGGTCCCTCCTTCTCCTTCTCCTCCTCCACGCATAATCAAGAAAATGTGAAATTTTCAAAGCATTAAACTTATCTTTTTCTACTGTTTGGACAATTGTGTTGAATGAACAAAATATTTAGGAACGTGCAAAAATTAACCAGCTTCATTAAGCTCGTTTCATTATTGCAACAGAAACGACTTGATTCAGTATAACGAAAAATAATGATTAAACCAGTCGTATCGACGCCAACTCGGCCGCGCCTTGTTTCTCCAGGTGGAATCTCCGGAGTTGGGAAGGCAAAATAAATTAAATTAAAGATCGAATTAAAAGAAAGAAAGAACAAACTACGAACATAATGGGAAGATGAGGGTGAGTGAAGGAACTTTGAAAAATTTTCACTCAATTTTTTTTTCTGTCAGGAATGCATTTCCCTTTTAATACATCTTAATATGTATGTGTGTATGTAAAGCATAACATAACATTATCTTTGATCTCCCCTCCTCCTTCCTCTCTCTCGCTCCACCTCCACCAAGTATTTAACGGAATGTAGTGAGGCGTTGCTCCTCCCCCCTCCCCCCCCCCACTTCCTTGCTCTCTCCCCCCCCCACTTCCTTGCTCCCCTCCCCCCCCACTTCCTTCTCTCCCTCCCCCCCCCACTTCCTTGCTCTCTCTCCCCCCCACTTCCTTGTCCCTCCCTCTCCCCCCACTCCTTGCTCTCCCTCCCCCACTTCCTTGCTCTCCCCCCCACTCTCCTTGCTCTCCCCCCCCCACTTCCTTGCTCTCTCTCCCCCCACTTCCTTGCTCTCCCTCCCCCCCACTTCCTTGCTCTCCCTCCCCCCCCCACTTTCTTGCTCTCCCTCCCCCACTTCCTTGCTCTCCCCTCCCCCCACTTCCTTGCTTCTCTCTCCCCCCCACTTCCTTGCTCTCCCTCCCCCACTTCCTTGCTCTCCCTCCCCCCACTTCCTTGCTCTCCCCCCCCACTTCTTGCTCTCCCCCCCCACTTCCTTGCTCTCTCTCCCCCCCCACTTCCTTGCTCTCCCTCCCCCCACATTCTTGCTCTCTCTCCCCCCCACTTCCTTGCTCTCCCTCCCCCCACTTCTTGCTCTCCCTCCCCCACTTCCTCTCTCCCCCCACTTCCTTGCTCTCCCCCCCACTCTCTCCCCCCATTCCTTGCTCTCCCTCCCCCCACTTTCTTGCTCTCCTCCCCCACTCCTTGCTCTCCTCCCCCCACTTCCTTGCTCTCCCCCACTTCCTTGCTCTCTCCCCCCCACTTCCTTGCTCTCCCTCCCCCCACTTCCTTGCTCTCCCTCCCCCCACTTCCTACTCTCCCTCCCCCCCACTTCCTTACTCTCCCTCCCCCCCACTTCCTTACTCTCCCCCCCCCACTTCCTTACTCTTCCTCCCCCCCCACTTCCTTCCTCTCCCTCCTTGCTCCCCCACCCTCCTCGCTACCTCCTCGCTCTCTCCCCATCACCCTCCCTCTCTCTCTCCCCCATCCTCTTCGCTGCCACCCCTCTCCCAGAAGTGTATATATCGACATATGGTGAGGCGTCGCTCCCCCCACCCCCCCTTCCTCACCCCTCCTAGCTCCCCATCCTCTCTCCCTCCTCCCTCACCTCTCTCACCTCCTTCCTCCCCTCTCTCACCCTCCTTCCCTCTCCCCTCTCTCACCCTCCTTCCCTCTCCCCTCTCCATCCTCTCACTCTCTCTTTCTTTCCCTCTGTCCTCTCTTTCTCCACTCCATCCCTTACTCTCCTATCCCTCCAATCTCTCTCTCCCCCCCCGTTTCCCTCTCCCTCCTTGCTCCCCCACCTCCTCGCCACTCCTCCTCTCCCCATCACCCTCCTCTCTCTCTTCCCCATCCTCTTCGCTGCCACTCCTCTCCCAGAGAGTGTATATAGCACATATGGTAGGCGTCGCTCCCCCACCCCCCCCTTCATCCTTTCCTCACCCCCTAGCTCCCCATCCTCTCACCCTCCTTCCCTCTCCCTCCCCTCTCTCATTCTCCTTTCCTCTCCCTTCCCCCTCCCCTCTCCATCCTCTCACTCTCTCTTCTTCCCTCTGTCCTCTCTTCTCCACTCCATCCCTTTACTCTCCTATCCTCCAATCTCTCTCTCCCCCCCCGTTCCTCTCCCTCCTTGCTCCCCACCCCTCCTCGCCACCTCCTCACTCTCCCCATCACCCCCTCCTCTCTCTTCCCCATCCTCTTCGCTGCCACTCCTCTCCCAGAGAGTGTATATAGCGACATATGGTGAGGCGTCGCTCCCCCCACCCCCCCTTCAATCCTTTCCTCACCCCCCCTAGCTCCCCATCCTCTCACCCTCCTTCCTTCCCTCCCCTCTCTCATCCTCCTTTCCTCTCCCTTCCCCCCCCCTCTCCATCCTCTCACTCTCTCTTTCTTCCCCTCTGTCCTCTCTTCTCCACTCCATCCTTTTACTCTCCTATCCCCAATCTCTCTCTCTCCTCCCGTTCCCTCTCCTCCGCTATCCTTCCCCCCCTCTTCTCTCCCCACTTAATATTTCCGCCAGCGATACGACGGTTGTTATTTGCTCGTAAAAATAATAAATGAATGGTGAGAGCTCATAAACCTCTTTGCCATTCTCGTCATGGAAACGTCTTATTGAAATCGTTTTGAAAACAAACAAACGTGTGTGTGTGTGTGTGTGTGTGTGTGTGTGTGTGTGTGTTGTGTGTGTGTGTGTTGTGTGTGTGTGGTTGTGTGTTGTGGTGTGGTGTGTCTGGTGTGTTCATTACAATAGTTAAATCAGTGTAACCGTATTGTAATGAGATGGTTCAAGTTTCTCATTCAAACTTCTCACGAAAGCACGTGCAGTGAGTACTTCGTTATCGTTATGAAAGTACAATAACGTTGGAATGATGGCCACGTCACAACTTGCCTTCTCTTTTTATTTGTTTTAAAGGTCGTGATAAATTACATCGAAATATTAAATGCTAAATGCTCAACAAATGTCTACTTTTCAGTTTGTGGCTTCTTCGAGCAATTAGGTATAATGTGAGTTTTAGGTTTCAATCTAAATTACATCCTCAAAGGACGTAACCTCATTGGACACGGCACCACTACTACTACTACTACTACTACTTTAATGGCCCCAATTATTCCCAACTTGTGAGGTCGTCCCGGGAATGTGCGTGGCCCAAGTCTTTCACGAACCCGCTGGCCAGGCCTGACGTTCGGCTGGAAGTGGAAGGAATTTGTAATTTGCTTAGGGTGCTGGCGATAACTCACCTGCTCTTCATGAAAAACACCGTGAGATATTTTAACATCCACCGAGGACCAGTGTTTGCGGACGGATCCACCAGCTTAAAGTCCTTCCGGTGGAGGGGGTACACGCACATTGATGCCTCGCTCAACATGCAAAACACCAGGATGATAGTTTAGAGCTGGGCTGATATTCAAATCCAGTCTTGACAGCTCAGAAGCGTGTAAGCACACCTCTTGGCTACCCTACCAGTCCTTATAAAAACGACTCTCTGTTGTGCTTAATAAAAATGAATACCATTTAGTTTTTCAGCGAGGACAGATTTACATCATCTTCACATCCACGCTGTAGCACCCTGAGATTGAACTGAGTTCAGTAAAACAAACAAACAAACAAAAAAAAACAGTCATGAAAGATCAAAACTCATTTTGTCAAGGCAGACCAAGAAGTGAGGAATTCAAGTTTTCAGCTTCGACGTGACTAAGACAAACCACATGACGTCACAATCATATCTCCACATCTTGGCGATGCAAGGAGTTACAGAATCATCCACGAATTGTCTGCCAATTCCACAGCACAGTTCCCATTCTCGTGTGCAGTGTTCCACAAAGTGGCTTCGTAATAAAAACGGTCGCGGACGATGTAATGGGAAATCAAGCTAAGATTGAACATTTTGCAATAACGTGCAACGTTTTAAGGAAGTCGAGCAGATGTGACTCCAAACTTTTTTAGAAAACTATCCTTTTTTTTTTTAGAAGCTATCCATCAGCAGCTGCTCTCTATCTCTCTATCTCTCTCTGTCTCTCTATGTCTGTCTGTCTCTCCTGTCTCTGTCACTGTCTCTGTCACTATCTCTCTATGTCTCTATGTCTGTCTGTCTCTCTCTGTCTCTGTCTCTGTTTTCCCAATGCGTGCGATTTTGCACAATGGAGATCCGTTGTTTCCATAACATTTGGATTAATCTCGGCCACCCAGAGAAGGCTGTTCCCCCCACTCCCCACCCCCCCCCCCCCCAAAATTATCACGTGACCTATTCATTCTCGCCTTGCGGTTCAAGTGAACCTTAGGAAGGAAATGTGGAGCCTTTGCAATTGAACAAACCGAGCTTTCTTCCTCTAGCCTAACGAAAAGTGAAAAGGGCAACATTCTGCGCAAGACGCACATATATGATCGTTGTGGAAATTTCTTCCTCTTTCAAAACACTGCACAATCTGAATGACGGGTTCCTGCTGCTGTAGATACAGGAAATATGACATAAAAATTACATCTGTTTCCATATTACATGGTAAAGATGGTCGAATATGTCACACGAAGAGCAATTCATTCTTCGCTTTGTGCTCGTCCCAGTTCTGCATTCTGGGAAGCATTGTAATTAAATAGTTAATTAAATAGTTATCTATGTTTCTCAGTTCAGCTGCTGAAGGCTGTCAAAACAAACCACCATAAGCCAATAAGGGTAGGGTAAAGTTGATTTGAAGTACAGTATCTTGATTTGATTTGATGTTCCACACTCTTGAACTAGCAATGGTGCTACCAAAGCAGTTTCTTGGCAAGGGTCACACTGGGTGGTTTGCCATTACCTTCCCAGTGATGTTTGTCCATGCTCGATTCTTTTAAATGCTGAGCGTCATGCAAGGAAGCAGCACGTACCATTTTTTAGGTCTTTGGTATGACTCGGCCAGGGTTTGAACCACCGACCTCCCAAACTCAGAGCGGATGCTCTAATCATTTATACACCACTGAGTCTGATACAAGTACAGTATAGTATAATGGATACATAGTGTGCAGAATGTTAATAGCAGGAAATCATTTCCATGGGATGTTCATCTTCCATGTCAGGCACAAGCTGGTCACCTTGATTGATCGCCATATCTGGGGAATTAATGTCTTGCGAGACTGGCTCTGGACCATCAGCAGCAGTCAGCCAGGGATGTCCAAGTACCTCATGTGCAGTGAGCCGTTCTCGTGGCTCCCGGCAGAGAAGGCAGCGCAGCAGGCATCGGGCATTGTGAGACAGCCAGTCTGGCAGGGCATAACGGCCACTGCGAATTTTGTTGAAAAGCATCGCAGGCGTTGGGTGCTGGAAGGGGTAGCGTCCTGTGAGTAGAGCATACAGCATCACACCGAGGCTCCACATATCGGCACACCGGCCCGAGTAGTGGGCGAAGCCCGGGTGGCCAGATACCGACGAAAGCAGCTCAGGACTGATGTAGGCCGGGCAGGCATGTCGACTGGACAGGGAATCGTCTGTTCCCTGCAGTACGTAAGCGTCTTCGAGGCTGCCCAGAAGCAACTTTGTCCTGGAATGAGGCAGAGAACGAGCATGGGTGGAGGGCTTTCATTATTCTTCTGTTTGTAAAAAGAGCTGTGCATCTTTGCATTACACACTCGCAGCAGGATTAAAAGTCTGTATAATAGAATGGTCATTTACATTCTGAGAATATATACAATCTCAAAGAGAAGATCATAAAAGGACCAATTGGAGTGATAATATCATTTGAAATGAAAGGGAGCTTTCATGGAAGGTCGGGGATGAAAAGCTTGGGAACGTATCCTTCAGTTTCACATTTCAAGAAAAATCAAGTTTACTATTCCTGAGATGTTCTGCTTGATTATGTCACAATTTATCTTTCTCAAGATCAAGAGGATGGTAGTGTGTGTGTGTGTGTGTGTGTGTGTGTGTGGGGTGTGTGTGGTGTGTGTGTGTGTGTGTGATGTGATAGATATTCTTCCTCCAAAAAGATTAGGGATCCATCGACCAATATAGCATTGATGTTTCCATAACTGTGTTATATACAGTATACTATATATATATGTAATCACAATTATTGAAACATTGATGCTATATTCGTGGATAGATACCTAATCTTTTGAGCCCCTTTCGGTCCTTATAATAACATCAGGTGGGTTGACTCAGCTTATCATCCTTCCGAGCTTGGAAAAATGAGGACAAATGAGTACCAGCTTCTTGGAAACAGGGGCACTGCATCAGTGGCACAGCTGCGATCCCAGCAATGATTCAACTAGTAGCTACAACCTGCATACGAAATGTTGACTGATGATATATATATATATATATATGAGGTTGGTGTTATCTGTGCTCTTAGTCAGATACAAGTCTATCTTCTGATGCCATTGAAGACGAGCTCCAGAAGACTTTGACCAGTGGAAGGAATTCAGAATTTGGCCAGGGCACATAGGCCAGCCTCAATATGTTTTCCTCTTTTTGAAAGGCACCATGGGTTCTTTAACTTCCACAAATTAGTGATAAGGAAGTAACCAAGGTAATCCTGATCATGTAAATCATCATAATTTTCCCAGGAATGTTTGTTCCATTTCATAGATCTCGGTCATCATTCTAGTTCTCGGCACTTGTCCATTATATGTTATATATATATATATATATATTCTCCACCAGTCTGTCTGTCCGTTCAGGGCGGAGCTCTCCCCCGTCTCTAGGCCGTGGACGGTCCTGCGGCTTCAAAATCAAATTGCCACCATTATTTTTGCTCCTTGGCGGTTCTCAGTTGGTGCTGTGGTTACGTGATTGGGTGTACCTGTGGATATTTGGAGAGCCGAGTATTTCCTGAGAAGAATAAGGTAAGTAGAGTGTTTGTGAGGTCTCATGTTCTGATTCTATTTACGTTTAAAAATTCTCCCTGCTTTGAGGTCTCACAAAGCTAAACCCTTTTGGGCTCTGTCACGATTTATTGTTATGACATCTTTTTTGTGATATTTTTGACTGTCACTGACATCGTTTAAGACTTGAATGAAACAAATCCCAAGAAAAATCGGACAAAATTAGAGACGTTTTCAGACAAACAAGTGCACTTAAAATCATTAAATAGATGTCGCTTTCGGACCTGTCCCCTCGGGGTTGTTTGTGAGATCTATTACATGGACGTCTGTTTGACGTGTGTTTGCATTTTTAGATGTTCTGAATGAAATTGGGGGAAATGAACGTTTTTTTTTTAAATCTGGGAGAAAATGAACGTTAAAAAAAAAAAATCTCAGGAAAAATTGAACAGGTCCTTGCTGCTGTTTTGTGAGATGTGTGCATATTATATTTGAAAGCTCTTCCTGGCCGTGGGGAGAGGGATTCGGACCTGTCCCCTTGGGTTTTCGCTGTCTATATTTTCCCAGGATTTCTTTCGATTTCATGTGGAATACCTCAAGGGACCTCTAAAAACACCTCGAGGGGCCTCTAGCAATGCGATGCATGGATACTATATAGGACCCCTTTGAAAGGTCTTCTGGCCATGGGGAAAGGAGGTGGGGGGAAGAGGAGAGAAGAGAGGGGGGATTTACAACATAACTACTTTGAAAGCTTTTGAAATGCTATATATAACCCCTTTGAAAATCCTTCCCAGCCGTGGGGGAGGCGGGGGTGGTTGGGAAGAGCTGAGGTCTTGAAGTCACATTTTACATGAGGTGGAATTTTGATGGGTCCATGCTATTTTCAATAATATGCTTCCAGCTTCTTGGTGATGTATGGTCTATCTGAAATGTTGAGGTGAGTTCTTATAGAATATGCAACCTTCCATCCTGATCACGTGATTCAAAGGGCTGGCAGGATACTCCAGACTACGAGAGGTATACACACTCGTCTCTGAGCTGTCTAGCCTGGGCTGGAATCCCAACCCAGCTATAAAATGTCATCTTGGTGTTTCACAGGGTGAGGCATCAATGTGTGCACCATCCCTCGGATGGACATTAAACAGGAATCCTGTCTGCCAGCATTAGTCGGTGGACGTTAAACATCCCACGGTGTCCTTCGCAAAGTCGGCGAGTTATCGCCGGTACCCTGAACGAGTTCCCAATTCCTGCTCTAACCTACAGGAGGCACTGCATCAGCAGTACAGTCGCCCCTACCCCCTCCCCAAAGCAATTGATCCTACTCGCAGCTACTGTACGTGCCGCATGTAAAAGAAGAAGAAAACCACGTGATAGAACAATAATCCTCCAGAATAATAGAGTCCAAAATAAATTTTATATCAATAATTTGGTTACTACATTAGTCAAACCAACATGATGGTCATGTTCCATACATAGCTAGACATTGGAATTATAGTAACAAGAAAATATAGCCTTCTGCTCTACCTACCAATCCAATCGACTGATCCTTAGGGAGAGCAGACATAAAGAACACCGTGGGAGGTTATCAGGTGTTACTGGATTTAAACCCAGAGCTGTGATGCGTTGGTCAGGAGGTTCAGGGCATGGCCAGGTGAACGTTGACCGAAAGCATTTGTGTGGAGGAAATGGATGTTTGGCTCGTCTGCTTCCCCAAAGGATGGGTCCATGCGTGCCTGGTGGGTCCATGCTGTACATGCCTTTTGGAGATATTCAACACCCAAAGCACGAGCCATTGTCTGCTTTTCTGTGTGCCCTGTTTCATTGTTTTCGCACTGTGCAGTATGCACACACGGATGGGGAGACATGAGACAGCACTGTGATTCGAACCCTGGACCTCAGTGTCTCAGACTATGTCCACAGGTAGGAATGCTAAACAGGCCAACCCAAACGTAATGATGCGTTTGTGCTGCCACGTCATACTTTGCAGGGATATGAAACAGACAGCTTCTGTATACGAGTGCAGAGAGTCATGAAATATGAGACTTGAACTCGGTGTCAGTGTAAACTCATTCAATTTCATTCCACGTTTCCTTCCGAGCGTGTTTCACTTTACTCGCCTATCTTGAAGTTCCATTGGACCCCTTTCGTTGTTGATCCAACACGGTGTATCTAACAATGCAATCACAAGGATTCCAGACGCAGGAGGAGGTCATTCGGCCCATCGTGCCTGCGCCACATCACATCAAGACCAATCTCGCTAAAAAAGAAAATGCAAAATGTTTTTTGTTTGTTTTGATTTTTGTTGTTTTGTTTTCTTGTATTTTTTTTTGTTTTTTTTCTTTCCCAAGGGGGGGGGGAGTATACAATCACTCATCCATGCTCAAGCTACCTAAAAGTCCTGCCAACATCACTACACCCTCCATAACTTCCAGGTACCTATCTAATGGAGCCTGGCGTTGGCTTAGGTTAGGGTGGTGGCTTGGGATCCTAGGGTCCTGAGGTGGTGGCTTGGGATCCTAGTCAAGATCCTAGGGTCCTGAGTTTGAGCCCTGTTGGCTGCTGAATTAACACCAGGTGGTTGACTCAGCTTGTCATCCTTCAGAGGTTGGCGAAATGAGCACCAGTGTACTGGTAATAGGGGCACTGCATCAGCGGCATAGCTGTGCCCCGAACCAATTATGCAACCAGCAGCCAAAAGGCTGTACATGAAGGGACCTATCTAATTCCAATTTAAACTTATCTACTGTTTCTGCTGCCACTACCTTTCCAGAAACACCATTCTATGCATTAACTACTCTCTGAGTAAAAGTCCCCTACCTTACCATCATCTTAACTCTCCTCTTCTTTACTCTCAGGCCATGGCCCCTGGTCCTATCACTGTCTACTCTGTTGAATAATTTATCTTCACTTATTTTATCTATACCTTTCATTATCTTAAACATCTCTATCATATCTCCTCGTAATCACCTCCTTTCTCGTGCATAAAGCCCTGTCTCCTTCATCCGCTCCTCATAGCTGAGTCGAGTGAGGCCCATTCTGGGAAGACCTCATCCTCGTTGTGGTCATCAAGCACTTGATTTGTGTTCAAAGTGCGTGTGTGAACTTGGACTAGTCTTGTCTTTAAATATAATGTTGATTAAGAGTTCAATCTCATTGAGTCAGAGTAAGGGTGATTTTTAATGTTTTTGCCAACCGGCTGCACCATTCTTCAAAAAAACAACTGCCTTTGTGTCGTGCCTGGTGTACATGCTATATGTGTTATACGATCTGAAAAAGATCATTAACTTGAAAGGAATGTGGGAAATAGGAATTTTATAGGTCGAGAAGGATAAAATCTCATGTCATTCGCCCAAACTCACCCCTCTGGACTGCTGTACACGAACTTGCGTAGTTTGAGGTCACGCAGAACCAGTCCGCATGCATGGCAGTGTGCAACCGCCTCCACCATCTGCCGAAAGAGGGTCACGCTGCAGGCCTCGGATACGGGGCCATACGAGCGCAGCACACCGTGCGCCGTGCCGTAGTGTCGAGGGAAGAACAGGTATGTGTGCCGTGCACCCAGAAGGATATCCTGCGGTGAGGAGAGCTGTGGGTGCAGGCCGACGCGTGCGTACGCTTCAAATGCAGACGCGCACTGATGAAGGGGCCACACCTTGGAACGCAACATCAGAAAGGGGAAGAAGGTACAGGAAAAAGATTATAATCATAAAAAAATCCAGATTATTTGGGGAAGTTGGGGGGGGGGAAGAGTAGAGAAGGGTGACGAGGTGTGGTGGGGAAATTGGAAAGTCTGTTGGGGGTGCGACACTGGTTTAGAAATGACTGTTTCACATTGGTGTTCTGCAAGACCTGAACCTCCTTGAGCCAATGGATCTATTGACGTGTTTGTTTGCGCAATGTGCTGCGCAATGGTCAGAGGTCAGTTAGGGAAAGATCTCGTATGCGAAACGAGAGCACAAACACCAGAGGTTTGTGGGTGGAGGTGTGGGGATGGGGGGACGGGGTGGGTGGCGAGTTTATAGGTCACTGTTCAGATGAGGCATTCCGGTTACAATTAATCCCCAACTTTGAAACAACGGGAATATCCAGGTAAATCCGTGGTGGCCGTACACAGACACTGCCAAGTGGCCATTTGAAACCTGCATCAAAGTGTCGAAAGGAAATGAGGAAATAAGTTTGTGTGTACAGAATTCAATGCCGCAGGGATGTTGAGAAGAACATTGAGTTTCCTGTTCGTCGGGTTTTCCCAATTCGCACGTTTGTGTCCATGAATGCGACCCTTCTTTATTCCTCCAAGAAAACAAATCAACTCTTGTTTCAAAAGAATGTCCCACGAATGAGAATGAGACTTACTTATTGAGATCGGACGGGCATGCCCATCATGATTGACCCATTGTTGAGATCCTCTGCATTTCTCCCACGGTCTGTAACCCATCGTTGGGAATGCCAGTCGAGAGGTATCCATTTACAACAAGGGACGCTCCGTTTGAGATACAGGGGCACTCACAAAATTATGCCACTGAGACATTTGTTTGAAGTTTGAAGTGACAATAGTTTTTTCATTTGTTTGAAGTGACAATATATATTCAGCAGATATGATAAATGTTGTTGGGACTTTTATTAGTTGTGAGCATCATTTGATTTTCACACTTCTTACAACCAACGGATTCAATCACTCTGTACTGTAGGACGTAAGTCCTCGTCCATTGAGTTTTGCGATTCAACAAGTTCTGTTAAAAAATTTTTTTTGTGGACTCGAAGAATTGTTTTTCGACAAGTTTTGTCGCAAATAAAACTCCGAAGCGTCGTTTTGCCAGTCACGCTCTTCGTCTCAGCAAAGTGGAACCCTGTCCAACTCTTGGTTTGATTCAGAGAGCACCTTTCGTGGCAGTGTCCAGAAATTGACGGACAAGTTTTTCCACAAGATCATTTTGATTACATGATGTGATTTACGGCGCTGACCGTAACTACTTGCTGACTTGTGAATAAAAGCAACCAGTCATCATTTAGTAGGCCACCTGCAAGTGCTCAACATGAGGTTTAAGGTTGACCAACTGTTTACTTGGTCGAGTTTATAATTGGGGAGATCTTAAAATTAATGAGATAAGCATTAAGTCAAATGACTAACGTGCGTCTCATGACAATCTAACCACAATGACTGGATGGCCGATGAGCATCTCAGACCCTTACCTTGCACACTACCTCTTCTCCGGAACGCGTGTCCACAGCTCTGAGAGTGCAACCCCCGTCCACCGGCTCCAGGAGCACGTACTCGCCGATGCGCGCCGCTGGACCACCTCCTGGAGGTCCGGACGCGCTGCAGCGGATCCGGAGATTGGCTGATAAGGGTCCGGTGTCAGAAGTTGGACCTTCGGATCTTGCTATCTCCTTTCTCTTCTCTGCCGCATCCCAGCGTTTGCAGCGTGTGCGTCTCAGGATCTGTGTGTCCATTGTGAACCCCAGGAGTCCCTTTTGTCCACCTTATAATAGAGGCAGCTCCCAGCGGGTCCGCCCGCGCTTTCTTGCTGTGCCTTTGCCCCAAAGATAGAAGTTTTCCAGGAATGCGCACCACTTGCCACGCGCTGTGCCCGAGGGCTGTCGCAACCGACTGTTTGGACACGGTTGACTCAGCCGCCTCCGCTGGGCCCTGCCCAGCAAGAATGACATTGGTGAAACTGGATGAAACCCCCCCCTTGCCCGCCCACCATTCCCCCACCATCTCCCACCCCTCTCCCACTACCATCCACCCCACTCCCCTATAATCCCCTCATCCCCCAACACATTTCAAGACCATACCCCCATTAACTGCAACACTCCTCCACAACCAATTTTACAACTTGTATACCAAGTCCTCTCAGCAGTTGGGTCATGGCGAGAACAGAGGGATTGGAGGAGGGTAGCCCATAGGAGGTCGTTGCGATGCCTCCACTTCACCACACGCATCGATTCACAAAAACTTCTGCGTTGACCAAAAATTTCCGCCAGAGGACGCATTCTGAACATTTACTCAACGGGAGCGCAAGATAGGCTGTGCAAATCATCTTGTGGGTTTGTAAAATTGTACTGAAAAACCGATCTCGTACTGCCTCATGAAACATAACTGCATAATAAGCATGTCATTATATCTATATGTATATATATATATATACATACACACACACACACACACACATATACAATCGGTTTGCTACGCTCGCCGCACCACAGGTTGCTGCAGCGGCACAGGCTTGTTTTAACTCAGGATAATTAATGACTGAATGTGAGTTGCTGTGTTGTCATGATTTACACAAATCATAATACAAACGTTTCTTTTGTACAAATTTATTACATGCAAAATCGAAGAATTTTCAAGTATATTGGTCAGTCGATTTTGTTGTTCTGTCTGTCTGTCTGTCTGTCTGTCTGCGTTGCCTACAGGTCACAATTTTAAACTGATCTTCATGAAACTTCACCACATGGTAGAGTTTGTCGAAAGGAAGAAGCCTTTTGTTTTTGAGGTCAAAAGGTCAACAGAGGCCAAAGGTCAACAACTTAGGTGAGATTTCTAAAATCCTCAATTTTCATCCGATTGACTTGAAATTTGAGGAGAATTTATATTTCAGGTCACTGAATTCAACCAGCCAAATATTTTTGAGGTCAAATTTGTTTGATGGATTTTGCAAGTGTCAGGCTCTGCACGACATCTTCTTCTTTGTAACATCGGTGATATCACATTTTATAAGCAATTGAAGTTGGAGATTTAAATTAAATAAAGAAATTTTAAAAAAAACCCTTAAGGACATTCACATGCGATGGTAGGTGCAGACCAGAAGTTTGGTACAATTTCACAAAAGTTTGAGGGAGAAGTTCAGTGACATGACAGACACTGCGCGCGCGCGCGCACGCGCACACACACACACACACACACACACACACACACACACACACACACACACGCTATATCCACTGGTAGTCACGTGTAATAAGAGGAGTTGATCCTCCGAAGCAAGCAACTAACGCCAGATAAATGAAACTGACATCGTATAACAAGCACATACATACATATAATACATACACTTTCTCTGAGCAAAAAAATCATGGCTCTGAGGTGTCAAGGAATGACCAGTTCCTATAACTTTTTGAACGCCTGTCGTACACATTAAAGCGAATTGGATACATCTGTATGCAATTTGTACTTCACCGTGCAGACCCTGAGGAGTCATCATTTTTGTGTGGTCGGGGGTGGTGGAGACTAAATCGAGAGAAGGGAATATGAAAGGAGAAAGAACAGAAGGCAAGGGTGTGTGCGGAATGGGAAGAGGGAGGATGGAAGGTCTTAGGAGATAATCGGAGTCAGGAAGGGGACGGAATGGGCATGTATTCGGCATACGGTGGGGGAAGAGGGGATGGGATCTAATTTCTGTCTGACGGTATATTTGTATATGTAATAAATAGATCAATTAACACAATTCGGTATTTAAATGAAAAAAAAGTTCTTAAATTATGGTGTGGTTCGGATTGAGTGAATACGTCGTGAACGAAACTTTTGTTGTTTCCAGGTAGATGGTGTTTTCGAGATTATTTTTTCAAATGCAATCTGTGGCTGCTGGTTGCCTTATTGCTAGGAGCACAGCTGTGCCACTGATGCAGTGCCCCTGTTTCCAGTAAGCTGGTAATTTTGCCGACCTCAGAAGGGTGAAAGACTGAGTCAACCCACCTGTTATTTAATGGATTAACAGGAGGTCAAACTCAAGACACCAACATCTTAAGACAGCCACCTTAACCATTAAGTCAACACCATGCTTTTTTGAGACCATGCTGGCTGGCACAATATTTTTCAAGTTCATGTTCATCATCATCATCATCATCATCATCATCATCATCATCATCATCAGCCATTTTCAGTCCACTGCTGGACGAAAGGCTCAGCATGTTGACGCCATGTTGCTCTGTCTCTTGCTTTGTTTTTCCAATTGATTCTTCCCCAAAATTGACAAAAACTCAGGATATTTTGGAATTAACCAAACTCAGGAAATGGAAATGGACAGGACACATGAGCAGAATGTCAGATAACAGGTGTACAACAATATTAACAACATGGAGACCTACATGGATGGAAACAGGAACAGGGGAAGCCAAGTTTACACTGTGATCCAAATGGAACAATATTTTGATAAAACAATGACTGTTGTCGAGAATAATCCTTCGGGATCACGAATCTCGACTCAGCTATAAACCGTCATCCTGGTGTTGCACAGGTAGGGTGATTCATCAACATGTCATCTCTCGGATGGACGTTAAACTGGCCTCCCATCTGCTAGAATCAGTTAGTGGACGTTAAAGATCTCACGGTGTCCTTCGAGAAGAATAGGTGAGTTATCGCCGGCATCCTGGCCGAAATATACATCCCTGCATCTGAGAAGAGAACAGATCAAAATGAACGGACGAAAACGCGTCGTGACGTCACGCACACGTCTCTGAAATCGATCTCCGAACATCTCGAGGAAAGTCTGGAAATGTGAAAAAAAATGTGACCGCAGAGTTTATGGACAATTACACGAGCTCATGGAAACCGCACTCACAATGATGGGAACCGCACCTGCACTCAGCTCGTTACGGAGCATGAAACAATGTGTTATATTTGGACTTTTATACCTGTAGTTGCAAGGGACTCCGTTTTAGTACTTTGTTTCGAGCAACATCAGGCAGGCTTAGCCGTCGCTTCGCTGTTCGGGTTTTGATAATCAAAATGGAGCATATGTTGTACTTCACAAACATATTGCATGTCTATCTGTGAATCGAAATCAAGATGCAAAATTCAGTGAAATATGAAGTGTGGTTGTTGTTGCTGCTGTCGTGGAGGCACATATGTGTCACACACACACACACGGAGACACAAAAATGACGTGTCATGCCCCCCCCCCTCCCAAGTTTCTGAAGGGCACACACGGTCCACCATCAACCCCCTTCTGGTGAAACTACCTAAATGCAGGATCACTGCTCACCTCCACTCATTTGTTCCTCTTTTCCCCATCTGTGGAACCAACTTCCACATTCTCTTGAATGTCATTCTTCCCTCCAGGTGTTTGCCACCATCTCAGATCATCCCCAATCTGAAACCATCATCTTCTCGACGCTCACTTACCTCCACCCTTCCCACAACCTTCCCAACCCCTCCTCCTTCCAGATTTCCAGTTTTTCCCTCTTAAGAGTTTCCTTCTGTATCCATCTTGTCCACCCCATGCATCCTTTTCTGCCCCCAATTCTTCCCCACACCCATTGTTTGTCCAACTCTACCTCTATCTTGTCCTTTAACTCTGCTGTTGGTGTCCCCGCTCCCCCTTTTTTGTTATCCTGTTACATCCTGATCCGTTCAGTGTACTCACTCTTCCATGAGCCTTGACTTTGTGAACAAAAAGTAGAGGAAACTAGAAGGGCACTCTTCAACATCGCGATGTCGCCAGATATGCCTCTGCCTATGTTGCACGCCAACAGTATTCTTGTTTGATGGTGCAGGGTGATGAGGTAGATGGATCAGAGCAGAGTCACCATTCCAATTCCGAGTTATTTTACTGGAATAATAATCAGATACAAAACATGAGATGCCAGCTTGGCGCGTTCCAACACAATGTTCGCGACAACTGCAAGTGCTGTAAGAGCGACGGTGTTGTTAACAGCAGGTGATCAGGGGCTGCATCTCCACTTATCATTATTATTATTCAGGTTGGTTTCTGAGTTTTAATATTCATCTCATCGTTATTCTGAATTTCAATGGGGTGGTAGTAATTTTAATGGGGGTGGTAGTTTTTCTCGTAACACTCTCCCCCTCAAAAGAAATGTCGTCCCGACATTCACTTCATCCAAACGACTGTTCCTTCTTCCATCCCTCGTACATACTCCCAAGGTTTTACCATGAGTAGACAGATATTGGTGTCAGTTCCTTGGAGGACCTCCTCCAGAATCTTCAGCACTGTTTCCCAATTCAAGTTCTCCAGCCCACATTCATTCTTTGGCATGGAGACCTTGGTTATTCCATGAACAATGCAGTGTTTTTTCATTGCCTCCAAGCTGGTGCACATTGACTTCAGGTCAGCACTCTCCTTTGTGATGAGGTAGTACACAAATCTGATTCCTTTTTTTTAGCACCACACAATCTCTGGTCTTCCTTGTGTGGATGAACAGCTCTTGTATACCAGAGAACTTCTCTTCAAAGAGTGTGAGCCTTCCTGCTCCCATGGGGCAATCTGCTAATGCAGTGTGTGAGTCTCTGTTGGGGGGGGGGGGGGGCAGTTAACGATGTCTCCATCAACCAGCTGAATCCTGGATTCCTGGGTGCTTACTATCTTTCTCACCAAAGATGGTTTTCCTAATGATTCATGGGTCAATGTTTGTGGGGGTTTAATCCGTCTCTTTGGTGGGGAATAGTTGCAATTGGGGTGTCTTCTTGTCGTCCTCCAATTCCAAGGGCTCCTGTGGCCCTTCAATGGTGTACCTCTCTGCCTCTTCACTGAGGCCACAGTCTTCCAGTAGTTCTTTCTGCATGATTATCGGAGATGGAGATGGATTTGGCTGTCGTTGTACTGTCCTCCCCGTGGTTGAAACGCTATTGCGTCAGGGTTGAGATCTGAGATATCCAGTCCCTCAACTGTGCCCCATCTGGCTTGGTCCTCAAAGATTTCGTCTTCTGACTAACTGGCTCCAACCCTTCCTCAACGGAACCTTGGTGGCGATTCCCCATTCTCCTTAGTACTCACTCACTCTGTACTGTTCCCCACCGTGCGGTCTCTGTTGAGGTTCTACCACAGGGAGGGAGTCACATGGCAACAGAAGATTACGGTGGAAGATTCTGGCTCTGCCATTCCCATTTTGAAGTCTCACCTTATACATTGAGCTATCTGCAGTCTTTCTTCTGACAATAACGTAAACCTGGTCCTCCCAGTAGGATCGGATCTTCTCAGGGTCTCCCCTCTCACCATCATTCTTCACCAAGACCCGACCACCTGCTTGCAGCTCGACACCGTAGACTCTTGTCATGTGGCAGTTTTCCCCGAGTGGCCTGCTTGGCTGCAGTTTTGCTCACTATCTCATGCATCTCTCATCCTGTTCCTCCACTTCTCAATATAGTCAGCACAAGAGCCTCCCCCCCCCAATATCAAGCTCAATAGTAGTCTGTCGGGAGTCTGGGAAACCTCCCAGAGAGTAGGAAGTATGCGAGACCCTGTTGCTTCATAGCGGGTGCAGTTATAGGCATGCCCACAACTTTGCTAATGAGCTCTTCCAATCTTGATTTTGTTCTTCAGTCAGAGTATTCAGCATTGCCAGCAATGTCCTGTTAAGCCTCTCTACCTGTCCATTCCCTTGAGGGTGGTATGGTGTGGCATGGGAGCCTTTAATCCCACTTTGTTGCTTCAACTGGGCCATATCGTGATGGATTTGTGTGGGAAAACCAAACTTCAGCACAAAGTCACTGAATATCTTGTCTGCAACGGTCCTTGCTGACTTGTTGGTTGTTGCATAGGCCTGTGTAAATCGGGTGAAATGATCCATCACCACGAGAATGGACTCGTATCCTCCTTCACACGTTTTGAGGTGCAGGAAGTCGATGGACAGCAATTCAAAGGGAGATATGGTCTTTATATTCAGCACTAGCAAATACAATCCGTCGCTTCGC
>CM068966.1:80252803-80269849 GCA_035128595.1 Eptatretus atami
ACAGGTGAGGGGTGGAGGTGGGGTTAGCAAAGAGAATGAGATGTGACGCTTAATGACCGAACACGAAAAAAAAACGTGTCAGAACAGCTGTACACACAACGACACAACAGAGTTTGTAAAGTAATCCATTGGCACATCTGTAAAAACTTTGATATTCCAGTTCCAGAAAATTTGTGGGAAAATGAACCAAAAAAATGTCATCCCTCAAGAAATGTGTTGTCGCATTTCTGAACGAAAAAAAGGATATCTCTCGAAGAGAAGTGAAATTCTTGAAGAAATTTTTCTGTAGGGACTCCTTGGGTGCGTCTGGATGGTTTTGAGGGGTTGGGGAATAGCGCTAAACCAAACCTATCCAGATGTTCCTCCTGATGACTCATCTTGCTCTTTATACTTGGTTCCTTCTTATGTCTCTGTTTCATTCTGCAATAACGCGTGAGGTCACCAGTATTATCAAAATGCCCCCATTTTGGTAAACCACCTCAGTTACAAAAAGCTAAGAGGGTGTAAAAATGGAATTAATTAATGTAACTTATTTTCTTTTTTCAGGTTATGCTCATCTTGGTTCGGTTAGGGAGAAGTCCACGTGGAATAGAAAAAGTCCCCATGGGAATAGATTATGGTAACTCTGGTGTTCGCTTGGGTGATTCACTCCACACTTTGGAACACTTTTTTTTGTATACACTGTCAGGCTCGGATGAGAGCTAACAGCACAGAACGTACAACAAGGGGAGCAGGAGACAAGGGGGTCGGAGAGGAGGAAAAACAGTGGGGAACAGAGACATGAGGAGATCTGTGGAGGGAGAGGGATGGGACGGGGTACACAGGGTAACAAGATGGCCACAACAGGGACTTTCAGGTCCTTACACGACAGGGACTTTCAGGAAGAAAGCAGGGAATCTTGAAGGACCGTGGTTTTGGGATGGACTAGCGGGTAAGAAAATATCGTGGTTTTGGATAGGGAAGAATAAGGCGTGGTGGTGAACAGCTGTTTTGAAGACCTGGTGGAGAGTGGGATGGAGAGAGTGTGGAGTTTGTTCCAAGTGGGGGAAAAAAAGGAGGAATGAAAGTGAAGGTGAGCAGTGAGTCGTGATTTGGTCGTTTCACCAGAAGGGGAGCGGGAGTTACCAATGACTTCCTAAATGCTTGGTTTCAAACAGCATGAAGCGAGAAAGGTGAGGGGCAGGAAGAATCAGCCCAGAGGGGAGGAGCAGTACTCATCAGGCTGTGGACAAAGTTGTAGTGGTCAGGAGCTCAGGTTGCTGAGGAAGGAATTGCACGACGTTGGATAACCCAGTAAGTGATTGGCTTTGGAGGAACAGCTCGACAGGAAGAGGGATGAAAGACTCCATTTAGGGCCACCACGTATGCTGCGACAGGAGAGGAGTCTGCGAGCATGAGTGGAGATGCCTTGGATACCATAGAAGAGAGTTTGGTGAGCAGGGCAGGTCAGACTGTCAAAAGCACGTGATATGTCTCGGGATATGGCTCTTTTCATGTCTGGCATTGAGACCTCCATCATTGTTGGAGAGCAGAAGCAGCATATCCAGGGTAGAGTGACCTGGTCTGAAACAAATTGATGATCGGAAATCAAGCCATGGAAGAAGAAATTTAATGTCTGAAGCGATGATGGATTCCATAACCTTGCTGATGATTGGGAGAAGGCTGATTGGTCTGTAGTGCAGGGATCGTTTTGCACCTTTTTTGTGCAGGCAGTATTGTTTGCTGATTTCCAACAGATGGCAGATGACCTTGAGCAAATGAGAGGGAATAGAACAGAGAGAGGTGAGCAAGAGCAGAAGAGGCAGGTTTTAGGACACGTGGCTATCCGTCGGACCGGTTGCAGAATCTGATCGAGGTTTGACAGCAAGCTCTCCACCTTGTCAGAGAGAAAAGGACAGGCAGCTGGGTGCGACTGGGTAAGGTGGGGTACAGAAAGCATGGGTTTTGGACACAAGATTTAGAGCAAACGATTTAGCATTCAGCTTTTCACGTGCGGTATCAGCAGTGGCGCATTTGAGGTAAGGAGGGGATGGAGGGGGACATACACCAGAAACAGATTTGATATAACCCACAGGATTTGGAGGAGGGAGAAGGTTTGAGAGTTAGACTTGAGATTAGAAAGATGTTGTTTCTGGCTCTCTGAGTAGAACACACTTGTTCCGAGCTTTAGTGAAGGAACTGAGATTCCTCAGTGTTGCTTTCCATGAGGCAAAGGCAAGTTGTTTCAGGACAACTGCCTCACAAAGCTTCAGTGACCAGGGCGGGAGGAAGGGTAGGACAACTGAAGACAAGAGGGATAAATCTGTGCATGAGGGAGAGCAAAGTTCTTTGAAAAATTCCCAGGAGAGTTGATGTGAGAAAGTAGGAGGAGGACCAGTCTAGAAGTTTGATGGCTGCTTGGAGACCTGCCAGTCGGCAAGTGAAATGCCAGACTCGACGGCCTGAGTGGTTCTCTAATAAAGCCAGAGAGATGTCACTTTGACAAGCACGTGGTCAGAAGAACCGATTGGAGCGGAGGAACAGCAGATTTTCGGGAATTTGTCAAATCAGATCCAGAAGAGATGAGTACCTTGGTTGAGATCGGGTGGGAAGTTGACGCGATTGAGTCAGTCCCAATGAGTCCAGAAAGCTTTTGCTGAAGTGCCATGACAGGTGAGGGAGGTACCCCCCACCTACCACTGCATGATGACAATTGAAGTCACCCATATGAGGAAGAAAGAGTTGGGATGAAGGATAGAAGTGGTCCATGTTTTCAGAGAGGATGTAAATGGAGTCATCACTGTTTGGTGGACGGTACAGTCATATAAACATGAGTGGGAGTGAAGGAGGCGTAGCCAGAGGTATTCCTGGGGTGTGGGGGAGGAGGGAGTGCATGGTGAGTGAACATACTTGCAGCTCTTTTCAAATCAACCCTCTTCCTGAGGTATCACCTGTGCGTTCCTGATGCATGGATGAGCAAACAGAGTTCTAAAGAACCGATTTGTGTTTGAGCCATTTGTAACTTAAATTCATCTCTTTTGAATGTTGTTCATTCAGGTCTTTTGCACAGCTTGTCAAATCACAAAAAGCAATGACACAATGTTTGTCTGTTGCACAATGAAATTTCATTTCATGAATTGTTTTAAAAATCTCCACGTAGTGGGGGGGCAAGCAGAGGAAGGGGAGGAGTTTCAAAACATTAAATCAAGATGGAAATTTACGTTTAACCCAAGTCAATTGTTACAAAAATTTAACATTTGTTCACAAAATTAGAGCACAATTAAAAAAAAAAATCATTTTGAGGATTAAAAAAGATGTAACAGATGGCTCATCATGGCAAGAAGGAAAAAACGAAGTAGGGATTCAATACAGGTATACAGTTTTATATGTAACAATGAACTAAATAAGTAGCAGCACACCGACGCTCGGCATCGCCTACATTTTCTATAAAACCTTGAAATATATATTTTTTATTTTTAGTCTTGCTACTAATGGTTGGTATGAACTTGAACAACTATTGAAGGATATGTCATTTGTCAAACTTTTTTCCAACATCATAACAGATAAGTTTTAAATGTTGATACTCACAAAAGTCTGGATGAAGAGTCATGAAAAAGCTGCATGTATTCTGTTGGAAAGGACAAAGTCAACAAGTCATCCTTTTTGAGCAGTCAACCGAGCGATGCTCGAGCATCGAGGGGCTGCGATTGAAGTTTAAAAGGTCACATGAAGGTCATTTTGTCTATGAACTCATTCAGCCAACCTGGGGTAAGGGTTTAGAAAGGCTGTTGTAGATTCACGAACTGAACCGACTGGAAAAGTTTTTCGGCCACACTACTATGGATATTGTCACCATTTAGCCAATGCTGGTATGAAACAGCAGTCCGAGGCACTCAGACGAATCGTGAATGTTCGGGCTTGCATTATATCCTGGATGGGATCACCTCTGTTGCATCAAAAGTATTCTGGAGCAGTGAGTGATTAATGGTGTTTCAAACGGTTTTTTTTATCAAACCACAAAACATGAGGCACAGTCTTCTGCAACCCTGTTGAGGTTAATTCCCTCCCAGAAACTCTCTCTACTGTCACCACCCCAGCCTCAAAATATGCACAACATCACATATCCCCGCTTTCTTTGCGAAAATGAAAATATTGTAACTCAGTGGACAACGAATGTATAGAGTTGACTCAAAGATTAAATGTAATGATGCAACGGCATGGATGAAACATCTAGTTATTATCATCACTCAAGCGAATATCTATGTTAAGCATCGGAATAATACTTCAATAGCATTTTCTGCACATACCAGTTAAACTTGTGTTGGAGTTCAGTAAGAATAGACATGGCAACAGGTTTTGTCTCGGCTTAATGGAGGAACGTGCAAACAATTAGGCAATCTTAGCTTTCTTTTCTTACTCTCGAAGACTTTAGATGAACATGCAACATAGTCTCGAGTTCAGAACTGAATGTCTGCGCATTCTGGCCCTCCGGGTTGACGGTACAGGTGCATGAACGTGTCTTGTGCTGGGGGGTGGTTCAGTGATGTCAGGAAGAGGTAGTTCTGCGGCATCACCTCTTGCATTCCCTTGACAAGAGATGCTAGATGAGGAAGCGTTCCAGATCCATCCATCAGACAGTTGTACATGAGAGATCCTTTTTTTCTCTTCCATCACCTGGAAAGTTGCTGAGGAAATTTGGATTGTCCCTTTCGGGGGATGCTCGAGTCTCTCCATCGGACGGAGAAACCACAATTCAAGATCACATCCTTCTCCATCGGGTTTGTTGTGTATGCTTGTGCTTGTTCTGCTTCTCTGTACTGTGATGCTGTGTAATGGTGTGTTGGGCTTGGCATCTGCAAAGCAGGTACCTGCACTCGGTGCAACATTCTCTCCCGTGAAGTAGTTAGCAGGTGATCGCCGTGTTGTTGCATGTCTGATTGCCCAGTATTTTGAGAAAGTCCGTTGTAAATGTTTTTCCAGTATTTCCCCTCGATGTTAGCAGTGAACAGGTTTTCTTTAAACCCTATTTTAAATCGCTCAATTCCACCCATTCGCTTGTGGTAGTGCACTGCTGACTTCCTGTGGATAATGTATCTGTCTTAACAGAAAGGGTTCAAATTCCTGAGAGATGAATTGTGAACCATTGTCAGAGATAACTCTTTCTGTTATCTTTTTCTGCTCAGACAGGTAACAGGAACCGGTCATGTAGCAGAATGTGATTGGGAGGTGAAGGCATTTTTGGCCATTTTGCTGTAGTCGTCATGAAAGTGATGGCGAAAGGACAGTCCAGTGGCGCGGAGTCGAAGGGACGCAACTATGTTAATTGCGTTTCTCCCAAGTGGAGTCAGGATACAGTGAACCAGCTGCAGTGGTTCTTATCACGGCCATGCATGCGTCACGGCCATTTGTCGTGCTGCTGACGCTAATGCAAGCCTCGGTTGCAGACTCAATGGGTGTGCCGGCCCCCCGTTCCCCCCAGCCATTAGTGCAGATCCATTACCGCTGCTTTGTCATCACCAAGCCTGGTGCCTTGTCAGCACAATTTGATGAAATGTGGTGCGCCGCATCCGGGCGAGAAGCGCGGTGAGTACTCTCATCATGAGTCCCTGGTCATGACAGTTCAGTTTCGCATCTGAAATAAGGAAGGACATCAGGATCCAAGGCATGATGTTTTTCGCGGCCAGTTGCATTTTAAGAGATTCGGGAAACTTTGCAGACGGGGCAGGAAAGACAAGTACTTTGAACTCTAGCTGTCACAGCAGTGAGGGTCGATTGTGAGTGTGACAACCTCAACATCATCTAACAGGCTGGGTTGAAGGCAAGTAACAGCAGGTGAGAAAAACAATCAGCCTATTAATGTTTTCAGGAGCCAGGTTTGTACTGGATGTCATATTAAATGACAGGAACGTGCGCACAATCTGGCATGCGCATTCAGCTCTTCCTAAACCCTCTCATGGAAAGCCAGTGTGGTGAGAGGACTATAGTCAGTGTGTAAAATGAAAATTTGTGCCAGACACAAGTCTCCACTTGTTCTGCTGCCCACACGGCACACATGCAAGCGCTTTATTTCCGCCGTGGAGTATTTCCTTGGCGCTTCAGTGAGCCTGCGGGATGCAAATATGATGGTTTCTCCATTATTGTTGGCACTGAATTTGTGTTCGGCACTCCAGACAATCATTCGAGGTGTTAGTCGTCACTATGGTGTGCAGCTCTGGATCAAGAGAGTGAGAGTGGACTACTGCATCGGTTCTTTTAACCGAGTCGAAGCTTTGCCGTGCCACGACTGACGCAGAGAAAAGGTGTATGTACCTCACAGTAATTCTCATCGGGGCCCACGACTGATGCGTAACCATGAACTTCGTGTACCACACGACGTGAGCCTGAGAAAAGCGCACAACTCTGCACATTTTTCGGTGTGGTGATTGTGACTCTGCAACAACATGATCAGGGTCAGGTTAGCCTGTTTACAACACAGATGTCCTAACAATACAGCTCTGTTGTCTGAAGTGACATTTTGAAAGGTTTCAGTTTTGAATCGCAGGTGCATCGATGCACTGTCCGCACCGCTTTGATGTGTATGTCTTTGTTGCTTTGGGCGTCCTTACCAACGATTACAATCATCGAGGTAGCACTGGACTCTGACTGTTGTTTTTTTTTTAAAGAATGGCAGACATCGTGTGCAACGAGGAAGTGATCGTCCCGCTGTCTCATGTAGTACAAATACTTGTGCCGTGTCAGCCCGATAGATGGAAACGACAACCCGAGACAGATGGAAAGAGCAAACAAACAATTATTTTACAACAAACACACAAGCAAGCAATCATTAAAGCAAGTATCGATAAGCAAGAAAGAAAAAGGGCACATTAGAGCAGATTAACCCAACACGTATTCTTATTCAAATCTTACTTATGCATAGACTTGGCCATCATTCACTCAGGTGAGAGAATAACCGCAAGAGAATTGAAATAACGTAATGCACTTCGAGAAAAGAAGCATCTTTTCCTTTCTCTTAACGTCACACAGGCGACATATACAAGAGAAAGCTAGAGGGACATGGATGAGGAAGATGGGCGGTGATATGAGGCAACAATGGGATACGCAGCGCATCCCTGAGGTGACCGGACCCAGGAGTGCCGAGTCCTCCGGGGGCAGAATGCGAGCTGGATGTGCGGCTCACCCTCCTCTGCCTCAGATTCTTCCTCCTCAGGCCCCATCGATGAGGTGGCTGCCGTCACCCTCCTCATCCTTCGTGGTACAGGATCGAGAGGGCAGGACGACGTTTGTGGAAGAAAGTGTTTCTTTTCCAGCACAGAAGCTGACACAACTGCTTGTGAAACCGGGTCCTTTCATTACCCTCACACACTTTTGTTCTTTCCCTCACGAGCCTTCTTTCTCCGACTTTGAGCTCTGAGCTCATGAGCTCTTTCGTCCCGGCTCGTGCGGCTTTCCCCATACACTTCTGCCTTCTTCCTCTGCCTCTCTGCTTTTTGCTTCTAGCCTTCTGCTTCTCTGAGCAGTCTGCTCAGGAGCTCTTTTGGTCCTGCCAATGCAGCTTATCCCATTTGCTTCTGATTTCTCTTCGGCTCTCTCTCTCGCAGCTTTTGTCTGCTTACACCGCTTTCTCCTTCCTCCCACAAGTCTTGTCTGTCTGTCTTGTTGTCTGTCTCTCTCTCACACACACATTGGTCCCGCAGCCCAATGGGGGCGGGTCCACACGGTCGACAGGCGTCACTTGTGGAAAAGCCACGCCATTCCTGAAGGAAATTATTTAACGCAGCCCCAACCCCCCGCCCCCCACGCGTAAAGCATGGACACGTGCCCCAGCCCCACTCTGCATGCGGCAGAACGTCACTCGTTACAGTTCACACTGTACCCGCTGCGAGAAGCGCCATCCCAGCCACAAAAATGCATGTGAGAATGGACAGTCTTCCTCTCAAGCCCCCCATCAGGCCACCGAGCTAAGTGCAGCGAAGTTGAAGGCATCCCTGATCAGCCCGATGACCAACGATTGACAGCTGGATCGAAGGCCCACTTTAAGCAATGTGCGAATGGAGGGAACACGGCGAGGGACTCCACCGGACGAGGGACAACCGAAGCGGCTGCGGGCCGAAGGTAAGACCGATGAGGTGAATGAGGGATTGTTGAAAGAATGTTTGAATGAAGAGGAGGTAATTGATGATTGAGAAAGGCAGAGTAGGGGAATGGACCAATGGTGTGAAGGAAGAAAGATTGAGAGTAAACAGAGGGTTTTGGGGGAAGACATTACACTGAAATACAGCAGAGCAATGCACGTCCCCCCCCCTTTCCCCCTACACAACTCTTGCCAAGGGACAAGGACTATCTCTATACATAGACTATGAAACTAGAAGGGCAACTCCGTAGAGTGGAATACCTCCGCCTTGTAATGCTTTTGATCCATGAGAAACCATATCAGGCCATTACATTTTTGGAAATATATGCTATAATCGTCGTTTTGGGCTGTATCTCTCATGGTGCAAGAATCACTTTAAACAAGACAAATTGGTGTCCAAGAGCAGCGTCCTAAAGGTTTTTGTTGGCTGCTAAAAAAAAACAAAAAAATTTTTTTTTTTTAAAACCAACAACAACACTTCGATATTTCGTCACGTCTTCATTAAGCCAATAGCGAAACGCATCATAATGGTATTTACGTTTTACGATATAATCGTGTATTTAACGAAATTATAACACATGAAAAAATGGAATAATCTTTAATAGTAACGTGAAACTTCAAACTTTAAAGCAAACTGTCCGAATATATTTAAAAGTTTCATGAATAGACGCTCTCAAAAGGCACCTGTCAATGCGAGGATGTGTACAGGTGTTTAGTATTCAAGGAGATCCGGATCACTGTAATCATAAAAGAGCCGAGTCCGAAAGGAAGAGAAAAAGAAAAAGAAAAAGAAAAGAAAAGAAGAAAAAGAAGAAGAAGAAGAAAGAAGAACAACAAACAAAAGAACACAACACAACGCGGAGCTCTATTAGAGCCACGGAAACTGGATATTTGTGAAAATCTTATCAGTTGCGTCTTGTCACATACCCAACTGGTCCACAAAATTTCATCGGGATCTGTCACAACTTTTTAGATGTCCTGCACACAGACAAACAGACAAACCAGAGCAGAAAGGGGTAAAACATAACCTCCGCCACCGAACTTCAGGTCACCGATGTGTCATGTATGCTCTCCCCCCTGTGGTAAGTTTTCAAACCATAACAATACATTTGTTTGAACTTTTGTCTGTGTTTACTCCCTCCCTTTCACCATGTGTTTTTTTTTTTTGTTTGTGTAAATAAACATGGCAGACTGCAGGTTAAAAAAGATTTAACGCATGCAAGAAATCAATGGAAAAATAAATTTACAACAATCTCAAAATGATATGTGGCTCGGGAGGATCTCAGAGCAAACATTGAAGGAGGTTCGTCATTTAATCTGTACGCAACAAAGACATTTAAACCAAGAACCAGTTCCAACATATTGTTTGTCCAACATTCTTGGAGGTGATGAAGTGCACAAGAGATAAAACAATTACATAAAATAGAACACGAACAGATTATTCATTGGCTCTCTTTCTGAGTTTAATGTAAAGATGTTCAGTATGATAGATAATACAGAGGTTAGAGTAGGTGAGTGGTCTGTCTCTCTCACTCATTCACACATAAGTAAGAGAAGAATGGTTGATTTGTGAGATAAAAAGCTCGAGGGAGTGAAAGCGAGTGAGCGACGAGCGTCAGCGAGTGTCTGTTGGAGTACTGTCTTCACAATCACATTCTTATCCTCTCTTGTGGTAAGCAGAACACGAATCACTTTTGATCACCAGTTGATGCTCTACCCCTCACAGATTCCTCGCACATAGGGGCTCTTGTCCACACCTGAGTGCACGTACAGTTTTATACCTCAACACGCTAAACGCGGCTCAGCTCTGCCATTCAGTCCTGGCCCTGCGACCTGGTCAATGGTATCCAAGTGTCCCTTGGAGACAAATTCTTACTTCGCGCTCCGGTGAAGTTCAAGGCATCCACTGGCAACATAGGTGGTGGTCTTGAAGGCACTCCACACTCTTCAGCTTCCCCAAAAACAAACCCCAGACCCCCAATCCCCACTCAGACCTGTTCGCAAAGCTCCTCAGCTACCCTCTCATCCTGAGCTTTGCCAACAATCAAGCCGAGGTTGGGATGGTACACATTCTCCCAGGATTTTAAGCTGCACACTCAGCGTTGTACAACAACGCTGTGGTCGGTAATTGAGGAAACTAGGCAACTCCGGTAGCCCTACAGTTTTGGATCATCCTCCAGTGAACATCAACGAGCACGTGGTCATCTCTTTGCACACCACCAGTAATGCGAACTCCCAAATCCAGTGCTGAGGCTGTGGCACTGAAACCTGTCACAAGGAGCTGAAGATTCCCACCTTCCAGCAAGCCGTTAGCAATCAAAACCCCATGCCAAATGAGGGCAAATGCAACAAGTCTGTACCACCCCACCACCAGTGATCCATTAGTATGTTTGTTGCAGATCTAAATGAAATATTGCTGGTTTAGGGTCCCACACCACTACCTCCTGGGGTGGGGGAGGCAACCGGGCCAACCACAATGCCTTCGTGGTTGCAGAAGATTCATCCGCAATCTCAAAGGAGAATGGGATGGGTCAGGCCTATGCTGGGGCTGGCCAGACGGAGCCTCTGGAGTACGCGAACGTGGACGCAGCGACGCGCTGCTCTGCGCATGCTCCATACCTGACTGACTTACTACACGACTGGCGGTCTGGGACGGGCCCGAGATGTTGGAGCTTCCTCAGGTCTCTCCTGCATTCTTGGCTATTTTTCTGACGATATAAATGACTTTTAGTCTGCTTACATTTTGGTCTTTTTTTAACCATAACCTAATTTTTTTTAAATCAAAAAATTTGTTTGACCAACACTTTTAATGAACTACAAGGCACTCGGTAGAGCGCATACTTCAGCATGTCTGAACAGTTTGCATTTTGTAATCCACTGATTGGTCAGATCCAGATCGGCCTTCGTCCTCATTCAACATAAAATCTAATTTGACTTGTTTCTTCTCACCGAACCAACTCATTTCCCAAAGTTTTTGTCGTAACTTTTTGTGATATATTGTTATAAAATTGCGCTTTTTGCCCGATTACTCAACGTGAAACTACTTAAAATCATTTATTGGATCCAGATTCCAGATCTATTCCGTTAAAGGGGAGGTATGGGATTATTGTCGACAACATTTTGATCGGGCTTTTAAGTAAATTGTAATAACTTGAAGCACTTCTGCATAGTATTTGTTTTTTTTTTTTCTTTGAAATTCCCCCCCCCCCCCCCACTATTCAAAATGGTTTGCCGGTCCACTGTGAAAACTTGGGGGGATAATTAAAGATCTGGCAATCAGCACCTATAATACAACCCATGATCAACCGAGCCCGCTCTAATCTTCGGAAGCAAACTATTGGTTTCGATAACTTTTTCGCACAAGCACAATGACCCGAACATGTATAATGTGGATGCAACGTTTATAGAGGAACAAGATAGGGTGTTTATTCGCCATGTCGGTCTCGCAACCTCCAGTCCATGGAGAATTGAGGACAAACGATCTGTAGATTCGGTATGCTAACGTTATAACGCGATAGTTAAAATAATAACTCGTCCGTTTCAAGAATGGGTCAAATTGCCAAGGGAAGACATTTTAAAGGATAAGAAAATTGTACGTATTAAAATATATCATGTTGGACTTCCTTATCTGTACAAGTGGTGACTCGTAGTCATAAAGAAAAGTCAGCTTACTGTTTTACAGTGTCTGCTAATCTAACCAGCATTATAAAAAAAGGACAAATCGATTGGGCTATCCATCGACTGTATGTTACTGGCATGAATTAAACAGTGGAAAACGATTCTAACATTTAGCACCAAACCCACTGCACCTTTTCCAATGGAAAGCTGAATCTTCAGCAACATCCAACTCCACAATGATGGACGTAACCACGAAAGCGATAGCGAAAAAACTTGTTTCTGTCAGTACTCTGAAATGACATCAACGCAGTCCCTCGAAGTACTGATGGACGTCTTTCTGCCAATCGAACAACCTACATATAAAGCAGCAAAGGGAAGACAACCAGTAAGATTTCAAGCAATCCCTTATTTTTATGTTACAAAAATTGAGGTTTCATGTAAAAGTGAGTTGACAGAGGTAACGAAACACAAGAGTAGCAGCGAGAGAGAGAGAGAGGGAGAGAGGAGAGAGAGAGAGAGAAGAGAGAGAGAAGAGAGAGAGAGAGAGGAGGGAATGTAACCTACAGTAAGAGGATTGGGCGAGGTATGGATAATGGAGGTAGTAAAAGATTATTATGGCAGGGAATGGGGATGGAGAGAGAGTCCGGTTGAAGTCTCGTGTAGGTAGTTCCACAAACAGGGTTGTAAAAAAGTAATCAAAATAATGGAATAATTCACATAACTCAATACAAAGCGGCCACGACTTGGTCTGCGATGTGAGAGCAGCAAAGCCTTGTTTTTCCAGCCCCATCACAGGGATTCAACAATGTTGAGAGCTTCAGTTCCACAGATTTCCAAGCAATACATTATTGCTTATATTTTTGTTCATTTTAGCTCGTATACTCTGTATTAAATAAAAATTCACTCAACTCAATACCCGTGGATCTCACTTCACCTTAATAGTCCCATGGTCACCATAGTCATGGTTACAATCCTCACGGTAATAATGAAAGATAATCTTCCTTATCTGTGGCCTCCTCTGGTGGCAGAAGCAAATGGAACCTTTGAGCAGTAGTTTTTCAAAGTCAATGAAGCAGCCAACTCGTCTCTAGGAAAAACATGACAAGCAGCGATTGTTAATCACTGCTGATATTTCGAGGGAAGCGGGCGAGCGAGTTTTGAGTGGCTGGGCCTATACCAAGGTATTTGTAGTTTAATGTGGTCCATAAGGAACGATAAAGACCCAACATGAAAGTGGGACTGGAAATCACATGGAGACCAGCCCGGTGGGGGCAGCAGTTAACAACGAGTGCAGGCCATTAAGTGAATCCGCTGGGTTCCATGCAATCCAATATGGGATTAGCAACATTTCGATTTGGAATTCAGCTTTGCCTGGTTAAATCATAACTTTGCTCCTTTGTGTTGGCTGCTGGGGTTCAGGATGTTAAGGGGGGGGGGGTGTTTAAATTCACATAATTAAGTCAGGTCGGGATAATGAACGACAGTACTCATTGGTGAAATGGAATGTATGAGTTACGAATAAGGCTCCACATGGCAAAAAGGCTTCTTTTAGGATGGAAAACAGACACCTCTTCCTATCCTTTGCAGGCCTCAATTATATTTTAGTTCTAATGGCCTTCGATTCAGAATCAACAAGCCTGCTCGGCCACCTGCCTTGTGGAGCACCAGAATCTGAGTCTGAAGTTAGGTACCCCATCGGAAATTACAGTGGGTGCCGATTTTGGCATCGCTTCATTTCCCAATATGCCTACACGACATAATACATGAACGATAACACAGCTTGTTTGTGAAACGTATAAAAATATTATTATCTCCTCTTTTCAGTTGGCGACTAAATATTTGACCTCTGATGACCTTTGAGAGGTCAAAATGAGGTCATTTTAGTCGTAAAATAAAAAAAAAAATTGTTTAGAAACTTATCTTGAGGCAACATTGAATGGTATGCTGTGCATAAGAGGAAACGACCTTCTACCGATTATAGTCATTGCATCATAATTATAATGCCAGAAGTCTTTCTTTCTAGTCAAAGGTTGCCAGCCCTAAGAGCAGATAGTGACAAATACAGAGGAAGTGATGATGAATCCACCACCACAGGCAACTGATCCTGAAAAAATTATCTTTATCCATTCTGCTAAATCATTACAGAATGATGTCAGGACACCCGCTGCAAAACTGAGAGCAGCGAATCAGAAGATGATGCGTCGCTGTTTATGCATGTCTCATATGATTGCCGCATCTGAATTGTTTCTGTGTCACTACAATCATGTGGCCTGGATACGCGACGGATACGAACTCCAGAGTTGAATCAGTCCGACCTAAAAGTGCAACTGGACAATAGCATCCGCCAGAAAGATGGCCAGAGAAACATTGCTTCCATAGCAAGACGACTGAGGAGGACCAGGAACAGGATGAACTCTTGATGCCCACAAACGTTAAAGTTTTGAATATTCAACTCATGGGCCATGCTACGCTTTGACTTCCATGACGCTTCACCAGTGTACAACGGCAACTGCCTGATGCGCATCGTTGGGAGAAAGCTCGTAGTGGGGCAATTGGTTCATCTGAAGGTAAACCACCCAGACCTTCGTAGCCCAGCAAAAGCACGATACCGTGTGACAATAGCAAGTGCAAAAGGAATTTGCTCTTGTGCTGCTGTTGGTGTGAGACGGTCATCGGTGTCAATGTTCAGCAAATACAAACAAGTGTGCGCGTTCATTGATGACGAGATCGAAAGATGAGGTAAACTTGTACAAAGTACTGCTTGCACTGTTGACTATTTGAGGGTTTAAAAATGTAACTGTTCAACTGGATAAATGTAGCTGTTCGGGCAAACAAGCGATGCTTACAAGCTTTCCTTGCATTGGGTCTTCATATTTCACCGGCTGAATGGCGACCAGTCTTATGTTGTTTTGAAACATGTATCCTTACTTTGTTTATATTGTTAACTTTGTTCTTTCGGTAAGTCAATGTATGATAATTATATCACTGTTGACAAATGAACATCACAAGGTAAAATATGGAACAATAAAATGAAACTGAACTGATAATTACGTTTCAATACAGATTTGGTGATTTTTGGTAACAAAAACCATTTCCTCTCTTGCGTACATCATCCATCCATGTAGCCTCAAGAGGTTCATCTGAAAAATATATGAAATGGACAACCTAAGCATTCATAACAGCAGTTAATTTTGGGCTTACGTATATCATAAAATGAAAATGTATTTTGTTCGACGAGATAATTGAAGGTTTCATGGAACAACTTCGATGAGTTGATGACTAAAAATGACTTCATTTTGACCTTCAAGGTATACAGGAGGTCAATATTAGGTCACCAACTGCAAAGAGTATATAAGATTTTCATATATACGTTTTCACACCAGCTGGTTGCATTCAGCTTTATGTTCATTGTAGACATTATTTGGTAAACATCGAATGCTTGAAAATCGACCTTTATTTTATGATCGGGGTACTGACCTTCAAAAACCCCTATTCTGGTAGCTGAGCAGGCTGTTGGATTCTGAATCTACAGGAATTAAACTAATAAATTCAGACCCTGCAAAGTAAAAGGAAGAGGTCCATCCAAAATCCTGGGTCTGAGCCCAGACTATACGGATATATTTATTCCAAGCCATACATGAATGACGAGAGGGATTCATGAAAATGAAGTTCTTGATATGATATCCTCATATGAAATAGGTGTGTAAATTAACCCAGAGCGAAGTCGATGCAAACGTCATCAACAAATCCCCCCACGCTTCCCACCTAAAGCAAAGTTTAAAGATGACGTATTGTAAAGTTTCATCAACCCAGGATGATTCAATATTTTGAACCAGGGCAAAACCCCCCAAAATCGTTAAATCATTTCACGTGTGCTCCAATGTTGATTGCAACAAACAAAGTTTCATTTAATAATGTTTTAAAAATGTGCCAGTGCTTTGACCTCTTTTGACACCACCACGCAGGGGGGCAGGGCAAAATGATACGCTCGCGTGCCTTTGCGCCATAATGGGATCATCACTAACTAAGTTTGGTGATATTTCTGGCAAACCGTTAGGAGTTAGCATCCAGATGGAAGGATGGACAGCCGGACGGATCGGAATACAATACTCTCACTGTATGGCTTCGCAAAAAAACAGTGGGGTAATACTGTTCGGACTCTACAATATGAGTTACCATATTTTTCTGAGCAATATGCATTTTGAAAGCTTCCTGTTTGAGGCAATTACAGACAGGAAAGGTCGCAAGAGAGAGTTTGTGGTCGAGCTTAATCTCGCCACAAAGGCGAAATTTGGTGACGTTAACAAGTAAAGGCCTCCGGAGATGCTGTAATGTTAAGAACCAATCATTTACAGCAAAATTCTCCTCTCGTAAAGATGACTACTTTGAGATGCGACCACCTCCGGCATGATGTCTTTTCCGTACATCTCCCTCCCCTTGCCTCTCTTATGCGTTCTTCATGAAACCTTCCGGAAGTTTATTACAAATGCCAAGTAAGGAGCTGCCATGTGTTTATCACCAGTGTATTTCGTATGTTAATGCTACACTTTTATTGAACATGGTCGCAAGGTTGTAGGAAAACATAACCACCTCAAGCTTGCTTACTGGATCGATAGGAGTTTGCGTGTCATAACCTTACACATTCATCCTGCTGTTCTCTGCAAAGTCGATCCATGTGCTGGGCAATGATAAGTGCCCAAAGGAATGAGTCTCTCCAGATTATGTTTCCCTCTGCACAACATCACCAAAATGGTTTTAGTTTTGCGCAAAATGCATGGTAAATTATGCATTAGTTCATTGGTTTACTCGAATTATACTTCACCGGGGGGAGCTTTTTTTGGTCCAATACAAAATCTCTCGTTACATGTGGTTGCATGGTTTCGGCATATGCGCGGATGGTAAGGGGGTAGTCGGCGCCAGAAACTTTGTCACTTCGGACTCGGTGAATGCAGACAAAAAGCGCAGGATGTAAAATGGGTCCATCTGTCCGTGCCAATCAGCTCGAGTTGCGAGGTCCAATGGGAAGTAAATCCATTATGGTGGGTCAGACAGCGCACCTTAATCGAGTTACGCAGCCACTAGAGAGACAGCAAATACGAAAAAATAAAAACAAAAACGGCAATGAAATGGGGCGGAAGTTGTGAACAGAAAAAATAATTCATATTCAATGTATTCTCATTAAATTCATTGTGCTGGTGACTTTATAAATTTATTTTTGTACTAATAGTCGAATTTGGCTGTCAAGTAAAGGTACTCTTTTTCCCCCACAGTCTTTTTGATCTACATATGATAAATATCTTACCATGGAAATATATATC
>CM068966.1:80269874-80284409 GCA_035128595.1 Eptatretus atami
TTCATTAACAGTGTGGACCTCAAATATCCGGGGCCTTCGCTCAAACCTGACAGATCTTTCCATACAGGTTACCAATGACAAACCAGACATAATCTGCCTAACAGAAACTTTCCTCCCTCAAGACGTCTCTGATTCCTTAGTATCTCTCCCTGGTTACTCCCTCCTCTGGTATGACAGACCTGAGCCTCGTCCTGGTGGAGGAGTTGCTCTCTTCATCAAAGACTCTATTCCTCACTCTTCATGCACTGCCCTCACTCCCCCACACGCACAGGAATACCTCTGGCTACGGCTTCCCCTCCACTCCCAACTCGTGCTTATATGTGTGCTGTACCATCCACCAAACAGTGATGACTCCATTTACACCTCACTATCCGAAAACATGGACACCTTCTATCCTCTCATCCAAACTCTCTCTTCCTCATATGTGGTGACTTCAATTGTCATCATGCCAGTTGGCTGGGTGTGGGTACCCCTCTCACCTGTCATGGCACTTCAGCAAAAGCTTTCTGTGACTCATTGGGAATGACTCAATCGGTCAACTTCCCAACCAGATCTCAACCAATGGTACTCTATCTCTTCTAGATCTGATTTTGACAAATCTCATTGAAAATATCTGCTGTCCTTCCTCCGCTCCAATCGGTTCTTCTGACCACGTGCTTGTCAAAGTAGACATATCTTTGGCTGTGAATAGAGAAACACCTCAGTGCCGTCGAGTCTGGCATTTCAATCAGGCTGACTGACCGGGTCTCCAAGCAGCCATCAAACTTCTAGACTGATCTCCCATCGCTACTTTCTCCAACATCAACTTGTCCTGGGAATTCTTTCAAAGAAACTTGCTCTCCCTCATGCACAGATTTATCCCCTCTCGTCTTCAGTTGTCCTACCCTTCCTCTCGCCCATGGTTACCTGAAGCTTGTGGCGAGGCAGTTGTCCTGAAACAACTTGCTTTTGCCTCATGGAAAGCAAACCCAACTGAGGGTAATCTCAGTTCCTTCCATAAAGCTCAGAACAAGTGTGTATCTACCCCCAGGAGAGCCAGAAAACAACATCGTTCGAATCTCAAGTCTGGACTCTCAAACCTCTCTCCCTCCTCAAAATCCTGGTGGCGTCAAATCAAATCTGTTTCTGGTGTATGATCCCCCGCCATCCCCTCCCTTACCTCAAATAGTCGCACTGCTGATACCACACGTGAAAAGGCTGAATGCCTAAACTTGGTGTTTGCATCAAAATCTTGTGTCCAAAACCCATCGCTTTCTGTACCCACCTTACCCAGTCACACACAACTGTCCCTGGACTCTTTGTCCTTTTCTTCTGACAAGGTGGAGAGCTTGCTGTCAAACCTCGATTCAGATTCTGCAACTGGTCCAGACGGCATCAGCCTTCATGTCCTAAAAACCTGCTCCTCTGCTCTTGCTCACCCTCTCTCTGTTCTATTCACCCTCTCATTTGCTCAAAGGAATCTTTTGCCATCTGCTTGGAAATCAGCAAACATACTGCCTCTCATAAAAAGGTGCAAAAGATCCTGCACTACAGACCAATCAGCCTTCTCCAATCATCAGCAGGTTATGGAATCCATCATCGTTTCAGACATTAAATCCTTCTCTTCTTCCAATGGCTTGTTTTCCGATCATCAATTTGATTTCAGACCAGGTCACTCTACCCTGGATATGCTGCTGCTGCTCTGCCAACAATTGATGGAGGTACTCAATGCCAGACATGAAATAAGAGCCATATCCCTTGACATATCACGTGCTTTTGACACGGTCTGGCACCCTGCACTACTCACCAAACTCTCTTCCATGTGGTATCCTAAGCCACCTCCCTCATGGCTCGCAGACTTCCTCTCCTGTCGCAGCTAACGTGGTGGCCCTAAATGGAGTTCTTCATCCCTCTTCCTGTCAGCTGGAGTTCCTCAAGGCAGAGTCTGGCCTGTTCTTTTTCTGGTTTTCATCAATGATCTCTCCGACTCTCTGGAAAATCCTCTTTTCTTTGCTGAGACTCCACCCTCTGCCGTACCATCTGTCACCTCCAGACCGGCAGCAGCAGCTTCTTCGCTCACTGCAGATCTGGAATAAAATCACAAACTGGTCGAACACGTGGAACATGTCTTTCAATCCGGACAAATCTAACACTCACTATGTCTCTCTGAAAGGACCGTTTTAGAACCCCCCCCCCCATCTACTTTCTCAACAATCCTCTGGAAAAGTCTTTCATTCAAGCTTCTGGGTCTGCACTATCTGCCATGATCTTTCCTGGGAAAGCCACATTTCCAACCTGGCCTCCAAAGTCAGTCACCAACTGGGAATCCTCCATCATGCAAAGTCTTTCCTCAGCCCACCTGAGCTCTTGACCACATGCAAAGCTTTCGTCCACAGCCTGATGAAGTACTGTTCTCCCCTCTGGGCTGGTGATCCTGCCTCTCACCTTTCTCGGCTTCACACTGTGGAAACCAAGGAACATTTGAATCCAATTGGTAATCTCCGCAGTGAGGCTGAGTCTTTGGGCCTCCATCTCTCACCGCAGGCAGGTTGGTGGTCTTTCTGTCTTCTACCGTCTCCTCTCCGGTCCTCGCCTCCCACCCCCCCCCCCGACGCTCTGTCTGTGATATGTCTCCCCCAATTTCCGCAGGGCGCTCAAAGTCCGCCAGTAACCCCCTTCTAGTAAACTACCAAATCACAAATCACTGCTCACTTCACTCTTTCATTCCTTTTTTTCCCCACCCTTGGAATAAGCTCACACACTCTGTTCAATCCCATTCTTCCCTCCCGGCTTCAAAACAGTTTGTTCACCACGCACCCCTTATCTTCCCCCATCCAAAACTACAATCTTTTCTACCCCTGTTAATCCACCCAAACCACCTCCTTCAAATTCCCTGCTTTCCTCCTGAAAGTCCCTGAAGTGTCCATGTGTTATTACCGCTATTGTGTTCCCCACCCCATCCCTCTTTTCCACAGATCTCCTGATGTCTCTGTTCCCCACTGTTTTGTCCTTCCCTCTTCCGCCCCTCTTTTCTCATGCCCCCCTTTGCTGTGTGTTGTGTGTTCGCTCTCATACGAGCCTCGACAATGCAAAAAAAAGAAAAGAAGCAATCACTGAAAACATTGAAGTGCCGCTCACGTATGACCTTATGATCCCATCAGGCGTTAGCATCGAAAACAAAGCATTGCGATCAGATATCATACTTCGGTGCAAAAAAAGAGAAGGCATTGCTAATTGAGATGTAAATACCGGTGATTTTGGACTAATGATGCAGAAATCAAGAAAATGACCAAATTACCAAGACCTCAAGCATGAAGTGAAAAGATCCTGGAGAAGAATGCCAAAGTTGTACCAGTGAGAGATGGAAGCTACGGAATGATGACGAAGAACCTCAGAGATATTAAAAACCATCCCTGGGAATATTATTACAAACGAACTACAGTTGGGAGCCATCCTGGTCTCAGTACCGATCCTGAAGAGAGCCCTCGGCACAAAACTTTGAAAACAAAACTTCACAGCTTTGTCCATGAATCGTGACCCCTTACCGAAATGAAGGTGGATACTTGAGCCCACCTTTGGAGGACTCCATTCCACATTGTGAAACCCCATATGTAGATACCAATCAACGAAGCACACACGACGATGGATACTTTGAGACCTGGAAGGGATCCATTCCACCTTCTGAAACTCGCATATACAAAAACACTTCACCTTGGTCCGTGAATCTTGACCCCTTACCAAAATGAATGTGGATACTTTGAGCCCACCCTGGGAGGACACTCCATTCTACATTCTGAAACCCCATATTTCGAGACCAATCAACGACACACACACACACACACACCCTTTTATTAGTATAGAAGCATCACTGAGCGCTGCATCCTTGGCCAGTAGAATCGATCCCTGACAAGATCTAACGTTTTTTCGAGCCCAGGTGTCCCATATCTTTGTGCAGTTCCAGTATGCAAGTGGATGGTAGCAGAGGAGCAACACGAGTTGGTGACTCAGGGGAATGGGATGTAATGAAGTAGGAGGCTGGTCAAATTGAATCCCTGTGGGCATTGCATTGATGGCCATTTACTTTTTGAACGTGCTCACCTTTATTGTATTATTTGTATCGTTTTGAGTACTTTTTGAACGTGCTCACCTTTATTGTACTATTTGTATTGTTTTGAGTACTTTTTGAACATGCTCACCTTTTATTTTATTTTTTTATACACACTGTCGAGGCTCATATGAGAGCAAACGCACAGAAACGCACAAGGGGAGCAGGAGACAGGGGAAGAAAAAAAATAGTGGGGAACAGACATAAGGAGATCTGTGGAAGGGAGAGGGATTGAGTGGGGTACACGGGGTAAACAAGATGGACACTACAGGGACTTTTAGGAAGGAAAGCAGGGAATTTGAAGGAGGTGGGCTTGGGGTGGATTAACTGGGGGGGGGGTAGAAAAGATCATGGTTTTGGATTGGGGAAGATAAGTGATGGTGGTGAACAGCTGTTTTGAAGACCTGGAGGGATGAGTGGGATTGAAGAGAGTGTGTGATTTTGTTCCAAAGGTGGGAAAAAAGGAATGAATGAATTTTTTTTATTTTATTATAAAAATGCAATATCGTGGTCAAATTTAACCAATTATAGGCTGAGGATGGTGATGAGGTGCATGGATGACCACTTGCTGATGGACGTGTCTCTATGATTCCAAGACCCGAATCATTGGCGTTTTACATCGTTATATAACGTGGTTGTATTTGTTGACAAGCGAATTAATGGGAGTTCATCCCTCACTGGTTTCCTGCCTCTCTGCTTGGCGTTTACCTCCAGAGGGTTTTCCTACCAGTGGGTAAAAGACCACCGTAAGTACTTAATGAGAGGGTCGCGAGGCGTGGCGGGACCCAGCGGACACACAACCCTGTGTTGGTGCAAACCTGGAACGGCTCTCCCTTCAACCCACAACAAGGGCTTTTGTAAATAAAAAATTTTTTTAAAAATAAATCTGGCTGCCAGACCATGTGTCTGACCAAGTTGAAATTTAAAACACATATTCCCTATCACAACTACATCATAACTGTGAAGTTTCACATCGATTGATTAAGCAGTTCCAGAGAAAACATTTAATATTTTTTCTTCAATCCAATATGGCTGCCAAACCATGTCACCGATCAATTATTCTTTAACACCCATGGCTTGGGGGAACATTTGTGTGAAGTTTCCCCTCGATTTGTCAAGCTGTTCTGGAGAAGATTTTTTATTGGTTTTAGAGTAAATTCAATATGGCTGCCAAACCCTGTGACTTATGATGCCAAATGTGTGAACCTTTTGTTCCTCATGGATAGGCGGTCATATGTGTAAAGTTTCACCTCAATCTTATCAGTAACTTCAGAGAAGATTTTGGAAGGTTAAAAAAAAAAGGCTGCCGAATCACGTGACCGATGACGTCATCAATTTTTTTCTTTTTCTATGGACCATTTTATCCTGAGATGACCCTCAAAAAGCGTTCTACATATGCAATTATGACATCATAAAAAATTACACTTATTCCCCATAAGGAGTACTTCCCGGTGCCAAGATTCAATTTTTTCTTTGGTGCGGTTTCAGATATAGAGGTCCAAGGTTTTTGTTTTTCCAACATGGTTGCCACATCACATGACCTATGATGTCATAATTATCATTACAACATTCTAGATGAGTAGTCGGACCTCTGGTGAAAATTTCATCTCAATCCGACAAGCGGTTGCACAGAAAAACACCAAAGTTCTGTTCAGACAAACAAATAAACAAGAAAAAGAGCAATCAGACATTGCAGACCCTTGCCAGGACTTTTTGCAAACCCTTGCCAGGAAATTAACACTTTTCTTTAGCAGTTGGAACTGCTGCTAAGTTCAATTCTGGAGCTCAAATTTTGTAATTTGGCTTAGTTTAAGAGATTGTCGAGGTTATGGCATGTGCGGAAATGAAATAAAGCCACAAACGCCTGTGTCTCCGGGCATTTATAAGCATTGCAATGTAAACAGCGATTTGTAGGTATGATGAACAGGCATTCGATATATAATTTGAGTGAGGAAAGTGAAACCCCAAAAAACTTTATTTTTAAGAAATCGTTGCCACCTGTTTTAAGTCAAGGGAAGGTTGAGCAGGCCAAAAAAACATGGTGGCTTCATACCTTAGCGAGGTAACCCAGGATGCGCCTTAAGACCCCATTGAGAGTGAGGTGGCCAAGGATGCGCCTGATAAAATATAATGAAATAAGGCCATTAATTATCTTCAAAAGGGGTTTTTTAATTAACCCAAACACCGCAATTTTCACTCATGCACTTCCTTGGAGTTTCCTTAGTATGCATGCAAAGTTTCAGGCTGCTAGGTTTCATGGTTTTGGAGTTGTGGAGGAGAAATACACACACACACACACACTTGTTAGTATACATATATACTAGCAAATACCAACCATCGCTTCATTGACGGGAATACTAAGGGGGGAGGAAGGAGTGGGTGGAGGAGGGGGAGTGACGATGGGGGGGGGGGGTAAGGAGGGAGGGGAGAGTGAGAGGGGGCGAGAGGGGTGGGGAGGGAGCGAGGACGGCGGGGGTGGGGGTTGAGGAGGGGCGGAAGGGGAGTGAAAGCAAAGGTACTGGTGTTGCCGGGAATTCCGGGTCCTTCCTCCTGCCCCTTTCCCCTCCCTCATCCCACCCTCCCTCCAGACTCACACCCCACCACATAATTATGTCAACTTTTTATCCCATTATTGATGCAAAATGTTATCCCCAAAGTCCCAGCTGGATCGGAGATACAACTGACATTGGCAGAAAAAAAAAAAATTAAAAAAGTAAGAAAATCAACCCTTAAGGCGCTGTCACACTTGACGATTTAGCCAGCGTATGCCGACTTTGAAAAATTTGTCGAAAACGCTGGCACACGTCGAATACGTTATGGGTAAGTTTTGTATACGTTAAGAGCACGCTGAAAAACACTGCCATACCGTCGTAGTACACTGGCTTTCATCGTTGTACTTTGCGGTTGTCCTCAAATTTTAGCATGCTTGAAATTTTACGACGTATGCCAGCGTATGACTCACACGTTCCGCTAGCCTGGCCATAAGTTGTAGGCACGTTATGCGATCGTTGACACATGTCGACACACGTTACTTGTAAGTTACTCATAAGTCGAAACACGGTCGAGGTAATGCTTAGCGTACCTGAAACTTATTTCTAACTTATGAGTAACGTGCTTTGAACCGATGTGTAACGTACCTCCAACGCATATTGACGTATGTAGACGTATTTGATTGACGTCTTCCGACGACCACAGAACTTACTGAACGTGATTCTAATTTACAGCTACCGTATAATGGCGTATTGGCAGCGTTTAAAAAAAAAAACAACAACAATAACTTCCGATATTTCGTCACGTGCCGTTACGTCACGTCCGATTGCCTCTTCAGTTTGCTCATGTCTTATCTTAGTTCCTCCTCTGTGAATATTTTCTGTTTGAGGATATTGTCACGTCGACGTCGAAACTTAAAAGCAAGTCCGAATATATTTTAAATTCGTGATAGACTAAAAAAAAAACAATAAAAACAACAACAACAACTTCAGATATTTCGTCACGTGCCTTCATGGAGCCAAGGAGAAAAAAAGAAAATGTGCCTTACAGAGAAAATAAGTTTCGGGTATGCTAAACATTACCTCGACGTGTTTCGACTTATGAGTAACTTACAAGGAACTTGTGTCGACGTGTGTCAACGATCGCATATCGTGCCTACACCTTATTCCAGCGTAGCGGAACGTGTGAGCCATACGGCGAGTACGTCGTAAAATTTTCAGCATGCTTGAAATTTCACGACGTACGAGACGTACCACGAAATATGACAGCATACTTCATCGTTTTTCAGCGTGCTCTTAACGTATACACACTTACCCATACCGTATTCGACGTGTGCCAGCTTGGTTCGGCAAATTTTTCATAGGTCGGCATACGCTGGCTAAATCGTCAAGTGTGACTGCGTGGTTCACACTTTCAATTTTCAGGCGGTTATGATTTAAATCGGCGTGCGGCAGGTTTTTAACAGGCTACGCCACGAGTTCGTCGGCGATACGTGCAGCGCGCTATGCCTAAGTTAAACTATCGTTGGGCATAGGTTGTGAACGCCGACAACAGGCTAAGCATTCGTTGGTATAAGTTATCTATAAGACAACGAAACGTTCTGTGCCCCTTACTAATATGTTATGCATACGACCAACACGTTATGAATACGACCAAACTTTTTTAAAAAATCAAAATTTCAGCGTACGCCAACGTTTGACATACATTTTTATACGTTGCATTGCTGGCAAATGTCAGGTGTGACAGCGCCTTAAATGCTGGTTTAGTACTCCGAGGGGGTCGAAGAAACTCTGAGGTACCATGAAAAACTGGGGGCACTAATTGTAGACACAAACTCTACAATAGGTACAAGCCTTCCCCTTTCCTACAAGGGGAGGCTTAACTAGTGGTCATCAGGGCAGAGACAATGCGTTTGTATGGGAGACGATGCTTGTTGCTAACAGGTCGTGCAGCGATTGCTGTTACGGGACTTGATCTGTCCGTCAATGTCTTACTAAGTTAGGGGATTTATCATATATATATATATATATATATATATATACTTTAAATTTATATATATATATAATATATATTATATATATATATGGGCTGCAAAGGTAGGTATACAGTAATGAATAAAAGTACAGTCCTTACTGTATACCTACTTTTGCAGCCTCCTGTATTAATATATATATTATATATATATATATTATATATATATATATATATATATATATATATGTAAAAAGGTACAACGACTTAACTTCAAGGTATGTACTTCATGATACCTTTTGACTCTTATATGTATACATGTACGTACTTAAACTGAGCTTGTACAGCCATGTGGGTGAATAATCAAAGTAAATGGTTTTCCAGGTGCCAACAGAAATGACATCACATTTGCAGGATCATGGAACACTGCTTCGAGGACAAAAGTTCTGCTCGTTCTCCTTGAATCAAAATATCTTGTACTTCATCATGGCTGTTGGAACATCGATTGGCCACACTCTGATTTTTGTCAGTTGTGTCATAATTTCAACTGAAGCCAATTTACATTTTTGTCACCAACAATGAATCTGCTTGTCCCTAAAATGTTCACCAACACAATGGAACACGATTTTCTACTTTTCAGAATTCAAATTTCAACATTAATTAGTGATGAAAGAAAAATAACACAGAAGAATTCCAATAATCTTTAAACTTTTTCAATGAGGTCATTTCTGATACTGCTGTTTAATGGGCAACCACACTATAAACTCTGCCACACACCACTCTGGAAAGAGTGAAATACTGAGTGCCATTTTGTACATTATATACTCCAAATGACGTCACCGCACCTGCCTCTTACATCCTCTTTCCCTAGCTCTTGTTATACCTCAAACCTCATTCAAACCTTGTTTTCCCTTATCTACCACCTACATGTCCTCTTCAACTCCCCTACTTTACTTAATATTCTCAAGTTCACTTTTCTCATCATCACAAAATAATTAATAATAATCGCTGCCAACATTGCCGAAGATGGCTATTCACAGATGTAACGTGTGATCACCTGGGCACATACATTTATTTCGACAATTGGAGCTTCCGTCCACACAGCAACCAAATTGAGATAGCAAGCAGTGCAACATTTTAGCCTCCAAGAATAGCAGACTACCCACTATTTAGACAGGAATTTGTTCAGGGTGCTGGCGATACCTTGCATGGGCACCATGATATGTTTTGCGTCCACCAACTAATACTACATGATGGAACATCCAATGCTTAACGCCCAACCAAAGAACGGTGCACTTCATGATGCAACATCCTGCTTGTGTGAAGTACACAAATTCAATAGTTTAGTCGGGTCTGGAATCGAACCAAGACTACACCGCTCAAAGGGAAGTGTTCTAACCCTGCACCATCCTGTCAGGCCATCACATCCTTGTTTACACCACAATTACATTTCACGGAACCACCAGATAACAAAACCAGAATGGAAACTTTCTGATTCTATCTCATGTACTGAGTAATCTGAATGTAAAACACAATTTACAGAGCAGTACATCTTAGAAGAGGCGTGAACAGGCCTAGTTGTAGAGATAAAATACACGAACGCACAGTTTAGACCACATCTTGTAATGACATGCCAAGACGCCACTTATTCCATCGTTTGGGGCAATTTGATTCAGCCAAACACAAACAACGTCTCACCACCAGACTTGTGCGACCTTCATGTCTCTTCTCACCACTTCACAAGTCTTTACTGCAGCGGAAGGCCGAGACCTGAAGGATGGGCCTGTTGAGGCCTGGTCCTGGCTATTACAGCAAGAGGCTTCTATTATTATGGGCTGTCGACTTACCCTGTATTTTGCCTGATAGCAACAAGGCCACAATACCACCTCTGGAATTCAGTGGGGAGATAATTGTAGCCAAATTATATAATTGTCTTGTTGGCGATGTCTGCGTGAGAACTTTGAATAACGGTTTTTGAGTGAAAGGCTTGTACATATTTTACATTCCATGAAACAATAGCAGTTAGCAAACCAAACATAACTTTCAGATAACAAGTATATGCATGAAAGGGCCTTTTCAATTCCAGGACAACTATTACATTGTTTTTTTTGACATTGCGATCTGAGGCTCATGGCAAACCATGTACACACATCATATGCACAGGACAAATAACAACGTCATTTAACGTACATGACAAGGACATTAGTGGTAAATACATCTGGGATTTGAGCTTGGATTCCGAGCATCGAGAGTCATGGCGGTTCAGATGAGAACTCCAAGCAGGCATGTTGAGTGCTAGATATGTATAAGTGCATGTTGCTGTTCAGGTGATAGTGCAGGTGCAGGTTTTATGGACTCAATTACCATTTTCTGCACACTTACCTTCGAGCTGTCCAGTCTGGATTTGATGTGCTGTACTCTTTACAGAGTGTTGGTGCTGCCGAAAAAGTTTCTTGCCAAGGGTTACACTGGGTGGTTTGCCGTTGCCTCCTCAGGTTTGTCCATCCCCTTAACTTGTAAATACTGAGTGTCAAGCAAGAAGCAGCACGTACTAAAGCCTTTGGTACGTCTCGGCCGGGATTTGAACCACCAACCTCCCAGATTGAGAGCGGACGCTCCAACCATTATGCCACCGGTCTAACCCGACTATAAACTGTTAGAGTGGCGTTTCAAAGGCAGGCTCTTGAATCACAAAGTGTGCCATCCCTCAGATGGACATTAAGCTCATGAAGAGCAAAGTTAAACAGATGGTGGGGTAGAGGGCAACAATTTGGCACAACTGCCAAGGGGGTAAGCAGATAGGAGTGAAAGAGAGACAGACAGACAGAGAGAGAGAGAGAGAGAGGAGAGAAGAGAGAGAGAGAGAGAGGAGAGAGAGAGAAGAGAGAGAGAGAGAGAGAGAGAGACTGAAATCAGCAATACAGTAAGGGGTTTGGTCAGGAAAGGTTGATGGGGGTAATGAAGATCATGGGTCAGGAAGGGGGATGACAAAAGATGATCATGCATTGCCTGCTTAAAACCCTGGAGGGAAGAGTGAGACAAAACAGCTTCTGGAATGCGGTTCAAAAGATGGGAGAAGTGAGGAATAAAAGAGTTGAGGTTTGCAATCAACCTGGATTTTGGAAGTTTAACCAGGATGACGATATTGGAAGAACGAGTAGGCGAGCAAACTATCGTAGGCACCCTGAACAAGTTACTAATCCCTGCTCTAACCTGCAGGGGCACTGCATCAGTGGCACAGCCACGCTTACAGTCATGGTGCGAACCAGCCATCCACGTGCTGCATACAAATGAATTCAGAATGATCGTTTACAAAACACACACGAGCACAGAAACATACCAACAGAGGTCAATCTACCACTGGTCTGTCATTTTTCCTTTTTTGAAAGCATTCCTCATTTAAATGAACTGAACATCGAATTAGATTGAAAAGTAAATGAACTCAAGGGGTGTGGGAGAGGGAGGAGGGGTGGGGCGGGGGGGGGGGGGGGGGGGGGGGGGGGGGGGGGGGGGGTGACGAGGGCACAACGTTATATTTTGTTTCCTGCTTTATTAGAAAGACAAAATAACATCCACACATTATGCAGCAAAACCATATTTACTACAATCTTCCAAAGTGCAAGAAAAAAAAGTTTGCGGGAAGAATTTTCTTCATATTCAGTGCCACATACAGTATTCAACCATGTACAGCAAACATATGTACAATATATTGCACAACGCTCAGCCTTAGAGTAACGTTTCCGCTTCAAACGCGTTATTTACAAACAGCTCAAATGTGGTGGGTAGCCCAAAAAACTTTTACAAACAAGTGAAAGGAGCACAGGCAGTTGGCACAGCAACAGCATACAAGCGTACAGTTAGGAGACGTGGGCCACAAGGAAGGTGTGAAGGAGTGAAGGTAACCAGGAACTTATGGTGGGTGGACAATGCATACAAGTACATGGCGAAGGGCACGCTGCACACAGCCATTCTTCATGTCAATGCACAAGGATCTGAAATTAATGATTATTAAAAAAAACATTTTCACGTGAGTTCATCAAACACACGACAACATTAGGTTTAACAGCAATAACTAACGGGTCATTCAAGCGTGAGCTGCTATAGACAATTTATTTGGAGAGAATTGCATTTAGTTCAAAATCTAAAACGGGGAAGTACCTTGCATTGCATTGTGGGTATGTGGTAAAAAAACAAAATAACCCTCCCTTACTCCAAGCACCACAAGTATCCAACTTGGGTATAACAAGGAAAAAGAAAGGCAATACGTTTCTCCTTGCTACTTCTACGACCCAATTATTCCCATCTTCTTCCGGGGTCGACCGAAGCAGAAGTTTTGGCTGAAGTCTTTTAGGAACCTTTGTTCCTCGATTTTCCCATCGATTGAACGACATTGCGGAGGCCATTCTTTCGTACTCTTCCCTCCAGGGCTTTAAGCAGGCAGTGCACTGCCAGCTCGTGTCATCCCCCGTCCTGACCTATGATCTTTATTACCCCAATCAACCTTTCCGAACCCAACCCTCTTACTTGATAGTTTCAGTGTTCCGTCCTCTTCTCCTTTCCTGTGTGTTTATACCCTTGTTGATTGTCCCCAGTTGTTGCCACGCACCCCCGCTGTCAATTTAACCTTGCTCTTCCAAGAGTCTTGCTCTCGTAGAGGAAATAATAATAATTAAAAAACAGCTGCCAAGGCCTGACACTCAAGTAAAACGTGATTTGCCAGGAATTTGTAATTTGCTCAGGATGATGGGAGTGACTCGCCTACTCTTTGCGAAAAACAACACCATGGGAATCTTAAAGGCCTACCAACTAATGCTAGCAGATGGGTCCACACTTAACGACCACCCGATGGACGGCACACTTTGTGATGCAACACCCTGCCTGCGAAGCACCAATCCGACAGTTTAGAGTCGGGGTGGGAATCAAACCCACAATAACAGCTGAAAAACAAGTGTGCTGCCACTGCACAATCCCGTCAGACCTATAAAATCTATAAATCACAACTGGTAAAATTAGTCCACACAAACCTTCCTCAATCTGTTCACAAACAGAAATCGATTTTCATACAGGTATCAAGTCTCACGGAAGAGTTTATGTTACAGCAATAGAGAGTTGCATAAACGCCACCAAATCATCATGGTGAATGATGAAAACGAAAAAAAATACTGAATTCCAACACAATTAAACTTCCATCCAGACTGTAAGTACACCTGCCATCTCGGATTTCAAGATGGTGGTGAACAGACAAGGGAGCGCATTCAAGGAGAAAGAGGATTTTGATCACAGCAACAAATGATCGATGGCTAAAGGAAGAGGATGCGTAGCACGCAGGGAAATAATTATCTGCGGTAATTATGCACGAGTATCTCCAGTGTCCAATGTAGTGATGTCAAAGCCACGATGAACAGAACAAACAAGATATCAGGTGAGTGGCTGGATGAACAATTGTCGCCGATGATCAGCATTTCATGCTCGACTCGTCTAACTCGATCGGCTTCAAAAGAAAGTCCACTTGGTTTGACGTCTGTTCGTTATCTTAACATACTGAAGTGGACCTTTTCGAGAAACAATGCAATTCCAGGAAAGTCGATGCACTTATAACGCCGCATATTTAGTGTCAATGAACATACCTCTTGGAACAACACATTCGACTTCTGAGTGCAGCAAGTGATTTGGAAACAGGATTTTGTGCAAATTCAAAACTGTTAAAAGTTTTGAAATTATATAATCAATTATTCGTGAAACCAACAAACAACAATCAATCCATTCCAATGAAAGGCCAAATAGATGGTGTTTTTTGTTGTTGTTCTTTTGTTTGTTTGTTTAGCAGTCAAGGTGTTTATTTATCAAGTGCTTATTGTGTGATTTTACGGTCAGGATTTGAAGCTTCAATTTTACTCTGGAAATAAAATGCAAATGTACATATATATATATATATATATGTATGTAAAAGGTTTGCGGTTTACAGTATGTGATAGCACTTAAAAGAGCTA
>CM068966.1:80284419-80316889 GCA_035128595.1 Eptatretus atami
AAAAGTAGGCCTCTGTTTCGGGCAGCATGCTTTGCCAATGGACAGGAGGAAGTAACTGGAATGAATGGGATGAAGAGCTGAGAAGAAGTCCACACCCCCCATTGGCTGGTTATTGTGGAGTGCTGATTGGGTGTTGCTGATCGGCCAGTATAGTCTTGCTCATCATGATCCATTGTCCTTGGTTTACTGATAGCCATGATTGTAGGTATATATATATATATATGTGTGTGTGCGTGTGTATTTGCAGGAGCTGCAACCTTAGAAGGCCATAGATGCGATGCGAGCATTAATATTTCGTCTTGCTATAGTCAGTACAAATAACATTACTTGCTGCTCGGTGGGTTGCCAATGTTCTGGGGTTTAGTGCAGCGGCATAGCGGAGATACAAGAGACTGGGGCACAGAACGCAGGGAGCTTAGAGCCAGCAGGCAGCAGCCACGCAGCAGACCAGGCAAGTTGAACGGAAGGCCGGAGGCCTGGCGACCTCTGAGAAACCAGGCCAGTGCAGGCAGAAAAGGTCCAGCGACAGCAATTGTGTCAAGAAGCACATGCCGACTCCAGAAAGCTCGGCCCTCAATAATAGAATTGTGAGCTGCTCCTTCATCCTGATCTGCAGTTCCTCGTTCGGGACTGTCTGAGGGTAAAGTGCTGTGGCAAGACTCGTTGTCTAAAGGCATATAGTTTGGTCGTGCCAAAGGAGGCTCTGTCACCAATGCTGTAGCTTCTAGGCTGCAGCTGCGAGTCAAACCAGCTGTAGTATGCTGCCTTTGGCCTGACAAAGTTAAAGTTGGGTCATTTTGATTTGCAGGTTTGTCCAATGGTACCTCATCACTCTCTTCATCAATCAGTTGCCGAGTGTCAGAATGCGATTCTGATTTATTTTTGTCCTGGCTGAAAACTTTGTCAAATTTATCCAAGATGGCCTGAAGCCGAGAAACAGCTTCAAGGCTACAGATTCGTGAAGGCAACGACTGTGTCTGACCCTTTGGAAGAGCATCTACATGGGGCTCCTGCACAGTGCTTTCAGGAGGATGACTGAATCCTATTGGGGATGATGAGAAGTCAACCGTGGAGCGTAGTATCGTGCCGTTGGATATTCCTTGATAGCCACTCCATCTTTCATCCCAAATAGCATCAGTTTGGATACAAGCATCAATTTTTTCAAAGCTCTTCCTTAGTTCATATTCCAAATCACGTTCCATATGGGAAGAACCTTCGGTTGGAATAATCGGCAGACTGATATAGTGTGGGGGTTTTCTCCTTCCATGAGGGACAACGTACACTGCAGATGAAACCATGGCACCTCCACCACCATGGGTCCAAATTGCTCGATCCACGACTTCATTATGCGATTTCGGATCAGTGTTCAACATTACGGCATGATTATGTGTGCTCTCCGAGAGTTTCGTATAAGTCAAACGACGTGGTAAAGTCTTTTGCAGAGTTTCCTGATCACTAATCCTATCTTCCTGTTGCTCAGTAATGGTAGGTCCATCTTCGTCGCGCTGCACGAGAGAATCCACCTGCTCTATTGGCTCGATGCTTATGTCGATGAAACATTTTTGCATCCTCTTCTCCTTGCCGACAAGACTGGACTTCATGAGATCCACCAAAGTCTTTAGCTGTCGGATCTCACCTTTGGCATCTTTGAGGGAATGCTGTGCTTCTCGGCGGTGGTATTCGCCATCAACCCAGTCATCTTGCATCTGAGTAACCTTCATTCTGAGTCCTTCCACCTCATTCTCTCTGTGGAGCACATGGACAGACAGGAACTGAGAAATATATTCCTGACTGACTCAGAGATAATTAATTCTTAATAACACAATATGAAACACAAATGATCCCCCACAGGTTGCCAATGCGTTACAGCCTCAATCCCAATATTCCTTTGCTCACTCGAGGCCTCATAATTACAAGTCATCCTGCAATGAATACATATGGCATTTAATCATTGGTGGTCTTGCCTGTCCTGCAGTTGACCTCGCGTCTCCTTCAGTTCACACTTGAGGTGTCTGATTGAAAGTTCTTTCTGCTGTAAAGGTGTCAGGTACTGCTCTGGAGGCGGCGGTTTTATGCCATGATTGTCATTGCATGACATGTACTTCCACCTGCGGCTGCAGTACAAACAGACAAAATGGAGGGGGATGAAGAAGAAGAAGTGCATTGAAACATACACATCACATACATGAGTGTAACTTGAGTGCAAATAAAATAAATGGTCTGAATAAAGTGAATCACCATCATAAAACAGGTCAGTGCAAATAAAATGAATCCGTGCAAATAATCAGTGCATGGAAGAACAAGAATGACTGCACTGTGGTCACAACTAGCGACAAAATGCAGTAACGGGCCGATTGGAAAAACACACATTTAATGCGCTATTAAAAGATCAACTCAACACCTCTAATCCATGTCACCCCCCGCCACGGTTATATCAGAAGGAGCCGATTCGTCACATTGTCACGGATCATTTAACCCCAATATGGGAGCTAGACTCAGCTATGAAGAGCGGCTGAAGGAGACAGGACTTTATACATTATAACGGAGGCGGTTATGAGATATGATAGAGATGTTTAAGGTAGTGAAGGGTATCGACAAAATAAGTTCAGAAGAATTATTCAGCAGAGTAGACAGCAATAGGATCAGGGGCCATAGTCGAAGCGTGAAGAAGAGAGTTAGAGACGGTAGTAAGGGAGGGGTCTTACACTCAGAGAGTAGTTAATGCATGGAATGGTCTCCCTGGAAAGGTTGTGGCAGCATAAACAGTAGATAAGTTTAAATTGGAATTAGATAGGTACCTGGAAGTTATGGAGATAGAGGGGTAATAGGGATGTTGAGAGGACTTTTAGGTAGTTTGAGTATTGATGGGTGATGTGTGCGTCAGTGGGAGTGCTGTTGGCGGGGGTCTCGTCAAGGGGTGGTGTGTGGTTGATGTGTGTTCTCCACCAAAGAACCAACCACCTTCACCAACTCCTCCCCCCCCCCGCCTCACCTTGGAAAAAAAAAATTAAAACTACCCAAAAACAACAACCCCTCCCTCAAAAAAACATTTTGCATTTTTCTCTTTTATATAAATGGTCTGCTGTTGATGTGGTGCAGGCATGATGGGTGAATGGCCTCCTCCTGCATATAGCTTCCTTGTGTATAGTGTGTATGGGGGCATTCAAAAATTATGCACGCTATTTTGTAGGGAGGGAGCGTATCGGCTTGATTAAAACCTACTAATAAATTTTATTCAACATATGAGTAGATTTTTTGGGGTTCCTCATCGTGATTAACACTCGACCCAAACAAAGTCTATGGAAATCTGACAAAACAAACCCAGACACAGTGTACAATCAGCAAAGGCCTTCACAACTAATGTGTTGGGCCCACCAGAAAACCAAGATTGCAGCCATATCATTTCGTTTGGGTGCTGTGGTTGCTGGAGTCATGCGACAGATGGAGGTGTGGTCTGACAGATGTCTGACCAATGGGTGCACATTTCAAAAATCTACCCCTAACAAGAACCCCAACAACAGCATCAGCAACAACAGCAATGCAGAGCTCTTGAAGACCTGTGACATGTCACATGTAAAAATAAGTTGACGGAGTGAAGATGAACTCAGGTGGTCAATTGGAGGGGATGGAGGTCGAAAGTCAGGGGGCAGAGACCAGATGGAATGGGGATGAGGAGAAACCGAAGGAGGGGAGCTTGGCCCAAGGCCTCATTGCTCTGCTGAGTGGGGAGAAGAATAAGAGGAATAAATCATCATCATCATCATCATTTTTGAACGGAAAAACAGAAGAAACATGTTGGCCCAAACGCTCTTGTTCTTCACAACTGGAATGATCTTTGTTGGTTCAAGACCAGTACTATGATGGCAATGAGACTTGGGTAGGTGAACGGTTTCCTGTCTTTAGTTTATGGGGCCACCGGTATGAGAGGAACCAGAAGAAAAGGAGGAATATTAATTGCTTTGTGGCATGCACATAATAGTCAGCAAACCAAAGGTGACGTTTCCTCAAGATATGTGAGAAGGGACATAAGTCACTTTACACTTTGCTGTTGGGGATGTGGTGATGCCAAATGATGTTGAGCACTAGGCAGGACTCAGTGAATCAACCATAAATTCTGTCCTCCAAACTCCAAGTGACCGTTCAGGTCTCTGAACCTAGAGGATACTTTCAATGCAGGCCATGAAGAATATGATCTTGGTATTCTCGCAAAATCATATTTATTCTCCAGGTCGATTCAAGTTTATTATATGTCAGCCAGGTCTGGGCATTCATGCATTTGAATTTTTGGAATGATCTGATTGAATCAGAAAAAATATCATGAAGATTGTGTTCGGCTAAGATACAGATGTTTATGTTAGAAAGAAAGAAAGAACATATTGTTGCGAATTCGCGCCCGCCGGCGTGCGAACGGCCACGTGACTCGAATCGCGGCACGTCGCGCCCACCGGACGGACAATTCTGTCGTGACCCTCTCGGACTAACGCCGGGAGCCAGTCACGGGTGGGCCTTTCGGCCTCACCACGATCGTGCCAATCGGCCACCCGCGTGGATAGGGTTGTTCGCCAAACTCGACCTACCTAAGTACCCACGCGGATGGTAAACCGGGCGATCGCACCTCGCCGCAGGTCGACTACGGACACGAACCGCTTAAGCGGTCCGTTCCGTGCTATCGGATAACCGAGCGGTGTTATCGTCGGCCTCGACGGTTCCAATTAATTATCGGGCGTATCACGCCCACTCGAACCCTTTACGTGAAGCAAGATGGAGACCCAACAAAGGAAAGGACGCAGCGAAACGGGAACAATTCAACACAAGCACTTTATTTACACGACACACGGAGAGCACACATATAACACAGAATGCACATATATCAATGAAACCAAAGCAACAACGACGCAGCTCTACAACCGACTACGCGCACACACGGCAACACTTAACAGTTCTACCTCACAGGACACGGCGCCACAACACGCATTCACTCAAAAGCAAAGGAAAGACCCCTCAAAGGCAAGGGAGTCAGACTGGGCCCGTGGGCCTAATGCGCGTGGAACCTGGATGAGCGGCCAGGTCCACGAGACGAAGGGTCCTACCCGCGCCCTCGTGGCGCGATGGCGGGCAAGCCGCAATGTCAGTGTAGCTGCGCCTGGCTTCGTGCCCCTGGCGTGGTCGGCGAGCTCTCTCCGGCGCTCCCCGTCTGCCTTTCCCGTCGGCTTCGAGCTCCGTCTCCCGACTCGACTGCCCTGCCGACACTGCAGACTTGACTTCCTCTCCCGACACTCCGCCGCTGCCACTCCACTGCTCCCACTTGGTTCTCTGCCGACGTACTGCGCAACTTGACTTCCTGCCGACGTACTGCAACACTTCCACTTGACTTCCTCGTGTCGTCCCGCCCCGAGCTCGCGCCTATATAGCCCGGGGGAGGGCGTATATGTAAATTTCTGGATCACAGCGGTTCGGAGGCGGGCTATACTACCTGATGCTCGGTCATTGGATGGATGAAAAGGGGCGTGAAGCATTCTGATCGCTTTTCGGGGCGAAAGGAACGCATTCACAGCGGGTTCGGAGGCGGGGCTACATTACCCGATGCTCGCGTCATTGGATGGATGAAAAGGGGGCGTGAAGCCTTCCTGATCCGCTTTTCGGGGAGAAAGGAACGCATTCACAGCGGGTCGGAGGCGGGGCTACACTACCCGATGCTCGGTCATTGGATGGATGAAAAGGGGGTGTGAAGCATTCCTGATCCGCTTTTCGGGGCGAAAGGAACGCATTCACAGCCCATGGCACGACGTGTGTAGAAAGGCGGAAGTGGTGGGAGTTTGGTTGTTGGCGGGCGTCGTTTGAGAATGGCGGTGAAGCGATGTTTGCGGGATGGAGTTGTGGAGGTAAGAGGCGAGGTGGCGGTGTTTGAGTTGTTTGGGATTATTGGTCCAAAATAACGATAGAGAAAAGAAAAAAAGGCTAACTCAAAGGATCACAGCCCTGTGAACACGGAAATTCCCTCTAAACAACGGTTTGGGGCTAACTATACATGTACTCAGGAATACCTCACCTACGGACCTGAATGGTGGTTGCGAATTTCCACAGCCGTAACAATATTTAAAAATTACCCCCGTGTGGGGGTGACGGTCATCTCTATAATGTTTTTACTATCATAATCGATGAACTGTTGCCAGATATCTCCTAAAATGACAGACTAGATAGGTTTTGAAAATGGCGACTTTCACAACTTTCGTGACGTCGTGACCTTGACCCTGACCTCGAATCCGGGGAAAAATATGTCGTTGTGGTACACTCATCGACCTCTACCCACATACCAAATTTCATCAAGATCGGAAGTAAAAAGTTTTCTTTGTACCTGGAGGTGTTTTTGACCATCTTCAGGTTACGTGGCGGCCAAACGGACGGAAATTCAAAAATCTTTCCGGTTAGATACAAGATAATATTTTTTACTATCATAATCAATAAACAGTTGCCGAATATCTTGTAGAATGGCAGACTAGATAGGTTTTGAAATGGCGATTTTTATATTACGTGGCCTCGTGATCTTGACCCTGACCTTGAACCCGGACAAAAGTTATATCGTTGTGCAACAATCATCGACCTCTACCCACATACTAAGTTTCATCAAGATCGGAAAGAAAAATTGTTGACGGACGGACGGACGGACGGACATTTGGTCCGGCTTTATTTAGGTCATCTCGGTAGAGATGACCTAAAAAGGAAGTTAAATTATTATTAAACCCCAAAGAATAATCAATCTTGTTCACTCAGCTATGCTTCTATAGAGCACCAGGTGCCAACACTCCATTCCAATGGATCATTGTCTAAAGGTTGCAGTCTCATTCTGCGATGTCATCTGTCAAACAGAACCTTCCTTTCACCAGATATCCAGTACTTGAATGTCTCCCTAATCCTGGTTATTCCTTGGATCCCTCATGCTGGTGACACTGTCAATGACAGGAGCTCCCTTTTCCTCAATATATTTCTGTGATTACAATCTCTGGAGTGCCTGAGTATCACGATCAGCTATTCCAGTTCCTTGGCACATGATATCTGCAAGCTGACCTCCAAAGCCATCTGCTACCTAAGGATTCTCCATCATGTCAGGTCCTTCCTCCGCCGTTGTGAGCCTGCAGTGTAAAGTTGCAAAAGACTTTTATCTGAAGTGTTATGGAATATGGCTCCCCCCTGTGGATTGGTGCTGCCATTTCCAATCTTGCTCACCTTGAGGCCGTGCAATGTAAGGCTATCTGCATCAGCGATATCGTGACAGCAAGCAGAGTCTCAGGATCTGCTTCTTGCTCACCGCAGGGATGTTGGTGGCCTTGCAGTATAATTTTTTTTTAAGGCAGTATTCTACTCTTGATCTTTTAACACTCTCATCTCTGCCAAACCTTGTCCTTCTACAGGTTCCATGAATTATATATGAAACCCTTAACTTGTTATCATCTTTAGATCTGAGCTTAATGCTGATTCATCCCCTTTTCTCTTCATTAATCCCCCCCCCCATTTGTTGACTATTTGCTCCAATTCCATTTTTTTCTCGAGCCTCAATATTTGTTTTTGAAAATAAGCTGTTCAACTTAAATATATGTTAACTGGAAGGGCACTTTTTAATGTCACCAGATATGCCTCCTCCCATATTATTACATCATTATACAAACTTGTACCAAGTTTGACTTAAATCCCTGAACCAGATTCAAAATATTAAATAATACTGACTGCCACACCATGCGTCCGATCAGATTGAAATTTAACATATTTTTCCCATGACTACTAGATCATAACTGTGAAGTTTCAAGTCGATTGATGAAGCGGTTCAGAGAAAATTTTTTTTTAAAGATTTTTGGTGAATCCAATATGGCTGCTAGACCATGTGACCTATTAATTATTCGTGAACACGCTGGTATCCCCAAGGCTTGGGGAACATGTGGGTGAAGTTTCTCCTCGATCTGTCAAGCTGCTCTGGAGAAGATGATTTTTTAAGGTTTATTCTTCAAAAAAAAATAAAAATCATAGCTGCCAAACCATGTGACCTATGATGTCATAGGTGGAGAACTTTTGTTCCTCATGGATAGGCGATCATACCTGTAAAGTTTCGCCTCAATCTGTTCTGCCATTTCAGAGAATAAGATTTTTGAAAGTTTTTATGTTAAAAGAAGTTATGGCTGCTGAACCAATGACCGATGAAGTCATCAATTTTTTTTCGCCCATACAATTTAGCCCGAGATGACCCTCAAAAATGTTCATGCTGATCGATAAAGCGTTCAACGTATGCACTTATGATGTCATAACGAAACCACTATGACATCAGCAAAAATAAAATTGTTTTCCACGGGGAGTACTTCACATGCGCCAAGTTTCAATTTTTCCGTAGAGCAGTTTCGGAGATACAGAGGTCGAAAGTTTTCCCTTTTTTTTCAACATGGCTGCCACACCACGTGGACCTATGATGTTATAATTTCATTAAAACATTTTACATGAGTAGTCACACCGATGGTGAAGATTTCGTGTCCATCGGATAAGCAGAGAAAACAGAAAATTAGCACGGACGGACGTAAGTACAACCAGAAAACATAATACCTCGGTGACTTCATCAACGGAGACATAAAAAGACTTGGATAATTCGAAACAGTTGAAATTGGTGTGGTGAGCATGCAAATAAAGCTGTGGGAAATACAAAAGTGCAATCGGAGGTGTCACCTTAATCTAGGACTCGTTTCAAAGCCCTTGCAGGAGCCGCAGCGCCTGGGAGGGTGCATCCTGCGGCTGGGCACAACATCAGGAACCGAGAGATGCTTAGGCTCGATCCAGTTGCTCTACGCTTGGGTGAGCCAGCCGGACATGAAATTGGACTTTTCCTGGAAACAAAATGACAATCCACAGTCAAAGTATTTGTCGTTTCAACATTGCAGTTCCTTCATGCTTTTTTGCTTTTCTTTTCCTGGGGAGATCTATCCGTGCGAATTCCAGGCGATTCGCCCTTCAACGTCACTGGAACCTTGCTCAATAGTCTTTAAGATCCACCTCACACTCGAGAGAACACGTTTCATGGGACTCGGCCGAGAATAGAGCCTTTCACCAGAATATTCCTGCAATCAGAATTGAACGGGCGAATCACCAACGATTTACCAAAAGCCTTTGACATTACACTGCGTTACAATCTTCACAAGGAATGCCCCTCCGAGTTAGTTGATGCCCTATCTCTTCCATCAAAAACTAGTGGATTCAGTCTTTTAAAATGCGATTGTAGATACAGGAACTCGTAAAAACACAGAAAATTATGCCATTGGATTTGAGATTCGCTTGAAAACGTTCTTAATACAAGCCAATGTATGCTCGTAACGTTGGTGAACGTCACGTCGATGCATCAATCGCTCATAAGTAATTTCCAGGGATTCCCAAAGGAGAATTGCTCCAGTGTATGGCTGGTATAATACCTTTGATGAAAATTTTACACTCATCACTCATTTCTGTGCCATCCACTGTTGAAGTCCTCAACTTTGTCACAGATTCAATAACTTTCATCTTCAGCCAATAATAGCAATTTACTGAAAGCATAATGGAAGAATTGCATAGATTAATGGCGCAATGGCCCACAAACTATAATCCACGATCTCCTTACGGCAATGCTAATGTGTTTCCAGAAGTATTATAATGGACAAATATGTACTGTACCTTTATTGCAAACCTTCTGCCAAACTCAGGGTCGTAATGGATGATTTTGCTTTCATGGTTATTTTGTGGGGAATACACTATGTTTGTCATTTGAACACCTTTGAACTTCAAAAAGTTTACAACAAAGTGATTTTTATGGATTGCTGTTCAAACTGCATTTAAGAATGAGCAACGGTTCCAAGGGGAATGACTTTTATACACTGTGAGTGTCAGTCAGTGGTATTTGACTAAAACAATCATGAACCGCTGGTTTGCTTTACATCTTGGTCACCGAGCACTGGATGAGCAACGCAATATTGCATACCTTGTTAGGGCCCTGTCACACCTTGACGTTTTAGCCAGGAATGGCAACGTATAAAAATGCACGTAAAACGTTGGCGTACGCTGAAGTTTTGAGGTTTTTTTTTTAAAAGTTTTGGTCGTATTCATAACGTGTTGGTCATATGCATAACGTATTAGTAACGGGAACAGAACGTTTCGTTGTGTTAAAGATAACTTATACCAACGAATGCTTAGCCTGTTGTCGGCGTTCACAACCTATGCCCAACGATAGTTTAACTTAGTCATAGACGCGCTGCACGTATCGCCGACAACTCGTGGCGTTCTTTGTTAAAACCTGCCGCACGCCGATTTAAATCATAACCGCCCGAAAATTGGAAGTGTCAACATCGCAGTCACACCTTGACGATTTAGCCAGCGTATGCCGACCTATGAAAAATGTGTCTAAAACGCTGGGACACGTCGAATACGGTATGGGTAAGTGTGTATACGTTAGGAGCACGCTGAAAAACAATGAAGTCCGCTGGCATATTACGTGGTACGTCTAGTACGTCGTGAAATTTCAAGCATGCTGAAAATTTTACGACGCACTCGACGTATGGCTCACAAGTTCCGCATACACTGGCATAAGTTCTCGGCACGCTCCACGATCGTTTACACACGTCGGCCACACGTTACTTGTAAGTTACTCATAAGTCGAAACACGTCAAGGTAATGTTTAGCATACCCGAAACTTAATTTTTAACCTACGAGTAACGTGCTTTGAACCTATTAGTAGCGTTCTTTGAACCTATGTGTAGCGTGCTTTGAACCTATGTGTAACGTATCTCAAACGCACATTGGCGTATGTAGACGAATTTGATTGACGTCTTCCGGACGACCACAGAACTTACTGAACGTGTTTCTAACTTACAGCTACCGTATAATGGCGTATTGGCAGCGTTTAGGGAAATTGGTATATAAAAATGGGCTTCACAAGAGGAACCCGTCAGTGTTCCAGACTCCATGTTGAGTAGATGTCAATGTCAGTAGCAGTAGCAGTAGCAGTAGTAGTAGTAGTAGTAGTAGTTCGAGAGAATTTAGTGATGTCGATGTTATTAGTAGAGTAGTAGTAGTTCGAGAGAATTTAGTGATGTCAATGTTAGTAGTAGTAGTATTAGTAGTAGTAGCAGTAGTAGTTCGAGAGAATTTAGTGATGTCGATGTTGGTAGTAGTAGTAGTCGAGAGAATTAGTGATGTCGATGTTAGTAGTCGTAGTAGTAGTAGTAGTAGAAGCAGAATTTCGAGAGAATTTAGTGATGTCGATGTTAGTAGTATAGTAGTTAGTAGTTCGAGAGAATTTAGTGATGTCGATGTTATTAGTAGTAGTAGTAGTAGTTCGAGAGAATTTTAGTGATGTCGATGTTAGTAGTAGTAGTAGCAGTAGTAGTAGTTCGAGAGAATTTAGTGACGTCGATGTTGGTAGTAGTAGTAGTAGTTCGAGAGAATTTAGTGATGGCGATGTTAGTAGTAGTAGTAGTAGTAGTAGTAGTAGTTCGAGAGAATTTAGACATGTCATGTTGGTAGTAGTAGTAGTAGTAGTAGTAGTACTTTCAAGTAACGTGTTGCAAAGTGTGAACAACGTTCGTGTAGCGTGCTTACAAAACGTTACTCATAGGTTAGAAATAAGTTTCGGGTACGCTAAACATTACCTCGACGTGTTTCGACTTATGAGTAACTTACAAGTAACGTGTTTCCACGTGTGTCAACGATCGCATAACGTGCCTACAACTTATGGCCAGCGTAGCGGAACGTGTGAGTCATACGCCGCATACGTCGTAAAATTTCAAGCATGAGAAAATTTGAGGAAACCCAAAAGTACAACGTTTAAAGCCAGCGTACTACGACGTATGGCAGTGTTTTTCAGTGTGCTCTTAACGTATACAAAACGTACCCATAACGTATTCGAGTGTACCAGCGTTTTAGACAAATTTTTCATAAATCGGCATACGCTGGCTAAATCGTCAAGGTGTGACAGGGCCTTTAGTGACGGTCATTTTAACATTCACATCACCTTCATTCATTTTACCTGTTGCAAGAATTATTGTCATCACATGTGATGTGTTTTTGAACTGTATGTAATGTATGTATGTATGTATATATTATATATATATTGCGGGCCGGGGTCAGTGGCGAGAACGACCACTAGGTGGGGAAAGCTTGCGTCGCCTCCCCAAACTCCCCGGAATTGTAGGCCGTCGCTCGGCTAGCTCCGCGAGCTGGCGGGTCGTCTAACCGACCGTGGACGCCAATATCTCAACCACGTAGCGTCTATTTGTCTATAACCAATTTACCTAATTAACTACGCGATTTCGACTACCAGAAACCACGCCCTCGGCACGTCTTGCTCGAACCGGGTCATTCTACCGACTGCGGTAGAGTTCCAACTACCGACTACCAACTCCGGTTCGGGTGCAGCCGAGCGGAAACTGCCAAGCCAAGCCGGCGCACGAATGAATGGATTATCAGGGATAAAACCACCCCATAAATCAGATCCGAACCATGCTGGACCAATTCAAGAAGGGACGGAAACGAACTGGGGACATTTCTAACAAGTTTTATTAACAATAAAAGACAAAGGCAAGACTTAACGAGAATATGCAAGAAGTATTTACAATGATCCAAAAACACTTATTCAGTTTTACTTAAAGACGGCCTACACGCAGACACACACACAAATGAAAAGAAACCAGAGTTCTTTATTGGACCCTCGCAGCCGAGGAGAGAGACAAGCTGGGGTCAGAGTTCGGATGGGTAAATGGCGTCCGAGAAAGGGGGTACTCCGTGCTGTGGCACCTGACAATGGTCGCTGGTTTGGTCCCCAGTAGCACGTGTGGGACTCGAGGTTCGTGGCGGAGCTCGGGTGGTGAGTAGCGGGGTCCACGGAGGGGGGGGGCGCGGGTCGCTCTTTCCTTCCTTGTAGAGGCCAGCAGAGACACGTTTGCCGCCTCGACGACCTTCTGCTCAATCCTCGTGACAGCAAAAACCCTTTCTGACAGCAAAACCCCTTTCGTGACACAAAAACCCTTTCTGACAGCAAAAACCCAACAAAACTCTCCAAAGACCAGCAAAAACTCTCCAAGACCCCAAAAAGACTCCTGCCTCAAAGAGTGCTCGGGAATTTATGGACCTCCCTCAGCGGGGAGGGGTCTTGGTGAACACACCTCGCTGTCCGCCTTTGATTGGACAGGGTCCTACGGCATACCTTTCCGGGGCGGGGCCTTGGCCCCTGCCGGGAAACCCCAGCCACTCTTCCACGCGGGTTCATACTCGACGAGTAACATTATCAACGCTGCAACAGCTCCTGCCGGGAAACCCAGCCACTCTTCCACGCGGGTTCATACTTGACGAGTAACAGTATCAATGTTGCAAAGGTTGTCGTGAAAGAGTTACAACGTTCGTGGGAGCCGAGAAACCGGAACGCGAGATCTTGCCTTGGCACACCAGGGTGCGAGAAGCAGCTGGTTGGTGTGGATCGTGATGGGCGAGGGTCATGCAGATGGATGGTTGTTAGATGGCTTGTTGGAGGGTTCGTTGGATGTAAAGATTTAATCACCTAACTAAAAAGAAATCGCAATGCATGCCTTTGATTCTCCCACTAGACAAAAGGAAAGGGATCTCACTACACACATACTTAACGACATAACTGACTTTTGGGACATCTGTATGTTGAATGCTTATGGTTTCCAGATCCGTAACAATAGATATTGTTACGGCTGTGGAAATTCGCAACCACCATTCAGGTCCCGTAGGTGAGGTATTTCTGAAGTACATGTGTAGTTAGCCCCAAACCCGTTGTTTAGAGGAATTATTGTGATTCATTCGGGCTGCGACACTTTGAGTCAGTCGTTTTTCTTTCTTTCTTTATTTTTGAACCAACCACGTCTCAACCACAACCACGCCATCTCCACCACAGCGCCGACCGCGCTGCGGCCGCGCCGCCTCCGCCATCTGCGCGACTGCATCTTCGCCACCGCCATCTCTTCTCCGCGCTCGGTGTGGGGAGGTGCGATCCGAGCCGGGTCAAAGGTGAGAAAAGGTGGGGCCTCTTTTGGGGGAATAATTCCCTGGCCCCGAGCCAAGACTGACTTTCCTCGCCCCCCGCACGGCGTGGGGAGGGGGGAAGAAGGAGGGCACGCCCTTTTCGGGAACCCTCTCGAAGGAGGTGGAGCCGAAAACGGGGGCGGAGTGGAGGCGGAGCCCCGCGCTATAAAGACGGACACGGCCGGTGCAAGAAGCTCTCGTCTTTCCCCTTCGTCGTGGAACTGGTGGGGTGGGACTGTGAGGGTCGTCGGTTGGTTGGTTGCTCCCTCGTCTCGGGTTGAAGAGTCATCGCTGGGTCGAGCCCGCGGAGCTCGTTAAAGTCGAGCTGTTTTTTCCGTCGTCGAGTCGGCAGTGGAGGACGGCGGAAGGAGACGGAGCTCGGAGTGAGGTCGTGGGAGAAGGACTCGTCGGCCGCACCAAGGGAAGTCCTTTCTGTTCTTTTCGGGGTTTATTTTTGTGGAACTTGCTGTTGGCGCCGTCTGTGAAGTAGAACTGTTAAGTGTTGCCGTGTGTCGCGTCTAGTCGGTGTTAACTCTGCGTCGTCGTTGCTTTGGTTTTATTTGATATATGTGCATTTCTGACTGTTTGGCTGTAAATACATGCTGTATATGTGTGCTTGTGCCTGTGTCTGTGTAAATAAAGTGCTTGCATGTTGAATTGTTCCCCGTTTCGCTGCGTCCTTTCCTTTGTTGGGTCTCCATCTTGCTTCACGTAAAGGGTTCGAGTGGGTGTGATACGCCCGATAATTAATTGGAACCGTCGAGGCCGACGATAACACCGCTCGTTATCCCGATAGCACGGAACGGACCGCTTAAGCGGTTCGTGTCCGAAGTCGACTGCGGCGAGGGGCGATCGCCCGGTTTACCATCCGCTTGGGTACTTAGGTAGGTCGAGTTTGCGAACAACCCTATCCCACGCGGGTGGCCGATTGGCACGATCGTGTAGGCGAAAGCCCACCCGTGACTGGCTCCCGGCGTTAGTCCGAGAGGGTCACGACTGAATTGTCCGTCCGGTGGGCGAGGCGGCCGCCATTCGAGTCACGTGGCCGTTCGTACGCCGGTGGGCGCGAATTCGCAACACTGGTGTACAGGAGTGTGATTCGAATCCCTCCCGTCTCCAAGCTAAATTTACGGGAATCGGTCCAGGGGTGAGAGGAGCGACCCCCGATTCCCTCCAAATTACGAGCGATTTAAAATTAACCCGTTACGAGAAATAAGATGGAGTCTCAAGGCGAGCGGTGCCGGGGGTAGAAATGTATATGTGTAATAATTTAGAATCCATGGCCCGGGATGGTACTACTTCTTGTAATTTTAAATCACGAGGGAGCTCACCCTCATACTCTGAGCACGGACTTTGCCGGCGGGCTGAGTCGCATAATGCGGCGCGATCGCACCTCAGCGCAGCACGGAGCGAGCGGCCATTTATGGCGCGGCAAATGGCGCAACACGAGGCGAGCGCTCCCAACAACCGTTTCAAACCACGTGGGCATGGCAGGCGAGGTCAAGCGCGCCTACGCCGGACATCGGTGGGCTTTGGGAAGAATTAAAGGAAGAATGGAAGGGAAAAATAGGGAAAATAGAGTTGAGTATCCATAAGTGGGAACAAGCGGAGAGCGAGCTGAGGAAAGAGTTAGAAGAGCAAAAACGGAAACACTATTTGGGGGTAAAGCAACTGCAGAAGGAGGTAACAAGAAAACAGGAATATCAGGACCAATTGAAAGAAAAGGCAAGGCTGGAGTGCGAGGAGATGGACAAAGACAGCGAATGAAACACAAAAAGGAGATTAACCAAATGAAGCAAACAACGAAACTGGAGAAGGAGGAACAGTGGGAGAGAAAAAAACTATTCGAGTTTGAAATTGAACAACTAAAACGGGGAGCAAGATTAGAGTCCACGGAGATTGAAAAACTCCGGAGGGAGAACGAAGAACTCAGGAAGTTCCGAGAGGAGGAACGATTCAGAAGGAGCCAGGAAGTAGAAGTATTGCCAGAGATAGAAAAAATAGAGGAGAGACTCCATGATAAAGACGGGGTTAAAGGAACAGCACACACACACACAGAGGTAGTGGAGGATAATGGGGGTGAGCTCGCAGAACGTGTAGGGACCCGGTGCGAGCAGTGGATAGCCTCCTCCAGGAACGAGGGGAGGGAGTATGCCCCCTTGAGGCGGGTCACGACCAGGTGGGTTCGGTCGTGTCGAGCGAGTTCGAGGGACGAGTGCTGCGGACGGGTGCACGCCGAGCTTGGGGTATAGAGGCCCGGGACCCCTTGGGGTGGCACGAATCCCTAGTGTGATTGTCCCGGTGAGTGTGGTGCAAGGTGTGAGTGCGTCCCCGTGTGTTGGAAGCGACCCCGTGTGTGAGTGGTGGGGTGGCAAGTGTGCCGGAGTGCGTGCTTCCAGCGCGCCGTGTGGGGATGAGGCACCGCGGGTGAGTGCCCCCACGTGTGCAAGTGGAAGGCCGTGTGTGAGAGGAGCCACGTGTGCAAGGGATGGGTGGCACGAGTGAGTGAGTGGCCGAGTGTGAGGGAGACCGTGTGTGTGAGGGAGACCGTGTGTGTGAGAGAGCGGTATGTAAGGGAGATGTCGGTCGGCATGCGTGAGCATGCAGCCGCGTCTCCCGGTGTGAATGTGTGTGTGATGGAATCGAGAATGAGCGTTGTAACCCGCAGGAGTGTGTGCGTGGAATGGCAACGACAACGGCAACAGAGAGACAAAGGCCAAATAGCGGCCGTAGCTATTTCGGGAACCGTGCCGGGTTCACCCAGCAGCGAGCGCGAGGTCCGTGCTGTGCAACGCACGAGCGCGCCACGTGCTCGCTTGCGGGAGTGAACCGGTCCGGAAACGCCAGCGGTGGATTTGCCGATCCCGCGGACGGACAAAGTTTAGGCAGGATACGGATTTGGACGGATGGGTTCTCCACGCGGGCGTGTGTGTTAAGCTCCAACGGGCAGAGCACATGTGTTCGCGTGGGGAGCCCCTCGGAGTGCGAGGTTTGCTTTTGTGGTGCGCAGGGTGACGTCATGGCTGCACGTGGGTTGGAATCCGGCAGGAGGGTGAATCCCTGCCGGATGGTACCGTCCGAGAGGGACGAGGTACACACGTGCAGCTGCATGACGTCACGGGCAGGTACAAAGTGCGCGAGCTGCGAGTTGCCGCGCTGGTGCTGCGCAAAATTTGGAAAAAAAAATTAACAAAAGCAAGCCTCGCTTTCGGGTGAACAGGATTCCCAGGCAAAGGGGTGGAAGATCCCCTTGGCCTGGGCACAGGATGGAACTAGCTAGGGGAAAGGTTAGTTTAGTTCGACCGGCTTCATGGGGCAGGGGTAAGTCCTCATGGATCCGTGGAATGGATTAGTTTGAGGGATTTTAGTGAGATTTAGGAATATGGGAAATGGAATTTTAGGATTTGAGGACAGTGACAGACTGGATGTGTAGTGGGGACGTAGCTTAGCTACGTAGGTTAAATGGAACGTGCTGTAGTTTAAGGGACGACGTGGGAGCACGAGTTAGTTAGGGGATGTAGTGAGCAGGATGGCAGAGATTCAGCGGTATGAGTTGAGAGGTGTGGAAGGAACATGTAATTGATGAGTGGGTGAGGCCAGCGGGTCTGTGTGTATGGAGCGAATGTGGAATGCATGGTGCGATGAGTGATTGGGGGAGGAGTGACTCCCGCCCAAGGGACCCGGGGTCAGTGTAGAGTGAGTTAGTGGTTAGGTAAATTGACAAAATGGAGGTCGTTTTGTTGTTGTGGGGAATGTAGGCTCGATACCCATTTGGAGGGGTGCAGGAGCCCTGTTGACGGGCTGGGAGCGTGGCTGCGAAAGGTGAGTATCGCTGAGTGGGTACCCCGGGCACCGGGCTAGTCGGCCGTAGTAGGCCAAGGGCCCATGGGGGGCCGGGATAGCGTAGTGGGCACGGGTGCGCCCGCAGGATGCGGGCCGGGGCGCCATTAGCCGCGTGGGCAGTGTTGTGGGCACGGGTGACCCTCGGAAAGGGGCCCGGGAAGCCAGCCTGCCACGTGAGCGTTTCAGGGGAGTCGCCATGGAGGGCACTCCCCGGTGTTTAGGGAGCTGGTAGGCTCGGAGGCAGTGTAGTGCCCGGGGGTGCCATCGTTGGGGAATCGGCAGAGGGTCGTGCCTGCCAAGGGAGCCACGCGTTCCAGCCATGAGACCGTGCAAGGGCACGAAAGAAAATTGGGGGCGAGGCCCGAAATTGTGAGGACACCAACACAGGCGACGGGAATCTGGGTTGTTAGAACCAATAGCTTAAGCGAGAGGCGCTTTTTGAAAGCCCGGGGTAGTTTAAAGGTTAAATGGTTAGGGTAGATTAGGAGATGTACCCCTCCGCCACATCCATCCCTTCGCTCTCGTTGTGGGCCGCTGGACACACCATGGGTTAAAGATCGCTGGAGTCTGGGAAGGCCATCCTGAGGCTTGAGTTGGCCTCGGCGCAGGACGCGAGCTCTCCCTTATTCCCCTCCAGGAAGGGAACGTAGGGTTGGGAGTAGGCTAGGAAGACGATAGGTTAGCGAACAGAGACAGTAAAGGGGTTAGGGGACGATTTATAGTGGGGAAGGGATGAAAATAAAAACAAACAAAAAAATAAGTTGGGGGCTAAATTGGTTTTTACAAATTAAGGGAGTGGGTAGGTACAGCGACAGGCAAAGGCGATAGGTGGGAGGGAGACAGGTAGGTAGGTCTGACCCGCCTTCCGAGTGGCCAGCACCACCGCACTCCCTCCACCAACCTCCAATGAAAGGCAAAGGCTGGCCAGCTTCATCTGCTGCGTGTGTTACTTCAATGCCTGTGCCGGCCAACTTCATCGGCAGCTGTTGTTTTGCTGCAAGGCCTGTGCCGGCCGGATCGTCTGCAGCTGTGCTTCAAGGCCCGTGCCGGCCAGTTCGTCTGCCGGCTGTGTTTGCCTGCAACGGCCTTGTTCTGCAGGCTGTGTTTGCCTGCTGCCTTTGCCATGCCATGCCTACTGCCCTCGTCATTTTGCCCCGTTCTATTTTGGTTTTCCCCCTTCCCCCCCTTGTTCATTGCCATGTGCGCCAGGATCAAGCAACAGTTTGCAAGCTGCAAGAACTGTCCTGTTGGCAGCTACAACACGGGCCTGCAGTGGCGGCCCGTGCGCCGGTTCACCGTTAACTTTGTTTTGCTCCCTGCAGAGTCCATTGATCCTGGGCCATGGTTTATGTGTAAAATTTATAAGGTTAAGATGTATTGTACTGTAAATATGAGTGCGCCCCCGGCCTGTCTGTCTTAGCGCCGGCAATTTTATTTAAGTCGTCCGTATGAGTGGGTTTGTTTAGTTAGTTACTCAGCCCTCAGGTTATTTATTTTGGGGACACGAATACCATGAATGTCGCACTCAGGGATCCGAAGGTAAAACGTACTAGGGGAAACTACACATGATGGCACACGAGAATTTGACGACTCGGGACGAGTCTGTAAAAAGGGGAGGGGTAGTGTTACGGCTGTGGAAATTCGCAACCACCATTCAGGTCCCGTAGGTGAGGTATTTCTGAAGCACATGTGTAGTTAGCCCCAAACCCGTTGTTTAGAGGGAATTATTGTGATTCATTCGGGCTGCGACACTTTGAGTCAGTCGTTTTTCTTTCTTTATTTAATTTTGAACCAACCACGTCTCAACCACAACCACGCCATCCCCACCACAGCGCCGACCGCGCTGCGGCCGCGCCGCCTCCGCCATCTGCGCGACTGCATCTTCGCCACCCGCCATCTCTTCTCCGCGCTCGGTGTGGCGGAGGTGCGATCCGAGCCGGGGGTCAAAGGTGAGAGAAGGTGGGGCCTCTTTTTGGGGAATAATTCCCTGGCCCGAGCCAAGACTGACTTTCCTCGCCCCCTGCACGGCGTGGGGAGGGGGGGAACGAGAGGGCACGCCCCTTTTCGGGAACCCTCTCGAAGGAGGGTGGAGCCGAAAACGGGGGCGGAGTGGGAGGGCGGAGCCCCGTGCTATAAAGACGGACACGGCCAGGTGCAAGAAGCTCTCGGTCTTTTCCCCTTCGTCGTGGAACTGGTGGGGTGGAGCTGTGAGGGGTCGTCGGTTGGTTGGTTGCTCCCTCCTCTCGGGTTGAAGAGTCATCGCCGGGTCGAGCCCGCGGAGCTCGTTAAAGTCGAGCTGTTTTTTTCCGTCGTCAAGTCGGCAGTGGAGGACGGCGGAAGGAGACGGAGCTCGGAGTTGAGGTCGTGGGAGAAGGACTCGTCGGCCGCACCAAGGGAAGTCCTTTCTGTTCTTTTCGGGGTTTATTTTGTGTGGAACTTGCTGTTGGCGCCGTCTGTGAAGTAGAACTGTTAAGTGTTGCCGTGTGTCGGTCTTAGTCGGTGTTAACTCTGCGTCGTCGTTGCTTTGGTTTTATTTTATATATGTGCATTTCTGACTGTTTGGCTGTAAATACATGCTGTATATGTGTGCTTGTGCCTGTGTCTGTGTAAATAAAGTGCTTGCATGTTGAATTGTTCCCGTTTCGCTGCGTCCTTTCCTTTGTTGGGTCTCCATCCTGCTTCACATAAAGGGTTAGAGTGGGCGTAATACGCCCGATAATTAATTGGAACCGTCGAGGCCGACGATAACACCGCTCGGTTATCCGATAGCACGGAACGGACCGCTTAAGCGGTTCGTGTCCGAAGTCGACCTGCGGCGAGGTGCGATCGCCCGGTTTACCATCCGCGTGGGTACTTAGGTAGGTCGAGTTTGGCGAACAACCCTATCCCACGCGGGTGGCCGATTGGCACGATCGTGGTGAGGCCGAAAGGCCCACCCGTGACTGGCTCCCGCGTTAGTCCGAGAGGGTCACGACTGAATTGTCCGTCCGGTGGGCGAGGCGGCCGCCATTCGAGTCATGTGGCCGTTCGCACGCCGGCGGCGCGAATTCGCAACAATATATATATATAATATATACATATATACATATATATAATATATATATAACATATATATATAATAATACATATATATATATATATATTATATATATATATATATATATATATATATATATAATCAAAACATGTGGAGTGTGACGAGCACTCCCCCGATCCCCATTGGACATAGTCCTACACCAAAGCGTCGCCTCCAACCCCGAGGCCTCGGCCGGCAACTCTGTCAAGCAGACAAAGATTACATTGTCTATGTGTAAGACTATGTCCAGTGGGGATTGGGAGAGTACTTTTCACACTCCACATGTTTCGATTTACCCACCGATCACATCACGTGCCCTTCTGTTTGAATGGTTTGCATTAGTGGGAACAATCGTCTGGGTGGCAGACAGATGGTTGCTCTTTGCGGATTATGCGGTTTTACCATGTGACATAATCCGCGGCGATGCTCACCATAACAGTCAGGAGGTGCGTCTGATGTATAAACGACGAATGTGGTCATTATTGGTTAGATATATTTCGGTATGCCATCCTGATGAGGGCAAATAGGCTCGAAATTCAGATCAGTGGTTCCGTTTGATGGTTAACTGATGTTGACTTCATCTTCTGGAGTACTAAGGCTCTTGAGGATGTGTCTGACATGTCTCTCAAGGGCCCCCACTTGCTTCTGTGCATTGAATGCCAGATGGGGTATGCTGGGACCACATTGGTTTGAGGATGCCAATGGTAAGACGGTGACATTCAACGGCGAGTGGTACTGCGAGGTCTTATGCCGATTCCACACTGATCTCGTTCAATTACTGTCTCAAAACCAACTCAGACTTGCATGGTTCATGCAGGACGGTGCCCACCGCACACTGCAGATGAATCCATCAACTTGTTCCACCAGCTGTTTGGAAATCATGCCATCAGCCAGTGCACAGGGAATGAGTGTGCAACCCCACAGCCAGATTTGAATCCATTGGATATTATTCTTTTGGGATTCTGCCTAAGGTTAAGTTTACGCCAACAAACCTCGAACCCTGGCTGTCCTGAAGCAGGAGGTGGAGGATTACCGTCATGCAGCCACTTGCAGATGAGTTGTGGAGAATTTCAGAGTCGGGATCAAAGCCTGCTTGAACAGCAGCGAAGCATACATTGAAAATGTCAATTATTACAAGCAGTATAATGAGCGATTTGACAATGGCATGGTGTATGTTTTCCATCAATGTATCACTGAACTTGCTACCTTTTTTAATTTTTCTTCAATAAAATGTTCAAATAGTGTACTTTTCTGAAACAATCTATATATACACACACACAAACCAAACTCCCCTAACGTGACGAGGCAGCAGGGCACAGATCAAGTTCCATCACAGCACTTGCTGCACGACCTGTTAGGAACAAGTGTCTTCTGCCACACGAACACATTCTCTGCCTTGATGATCACCAGTTAGGAACAATAAATTTAACAAAAGGAGCACACTGACCCTAGATGTGACATGACATTGATGCCATGCACATACATTATGCCGACACATCACCCCCAAACTCGGATGGCATCCGTGTGGCACTCATGTCTTTGCAGACTGAGATCAATGCCTTCATGGTCACAAATAAATGAAAGCAGAGTTGCCAATCGAGATTTCGCCCTTGTTTTCGGCTCATCAGGACAACACACTGGTAAATCGTTTATCATCAGCCATGTGCTGCAAACGAGAAACGAAAATCTTTAAAGTTCTTTGCGCAAGTCACTTTCTTTAGTCAATGGAAAAACACCGGATGAATGCACTTTAACACAATCAATTTGCTGTACCTGGCACCGACCAACTCGCTCGATATGTTCATGATTTGGCACCTGGGAATACTTGTCACAAAGACAGGCGAAGAGGATTTGCATTCTTTTCTGGTATATTTCTAGCATTGTCATGTAAGACTTTCTCTTTGTATTTGAAAGCACAGACTCGCCCACATTGCCAGCACTCGGAGGTCTGACCCAAACCCCATCCCCTTTCCCAGTGTCAGCAATCAATAGCTTGCTCCTTTATATCAACCACCTCTGTGCATCCTTGCAAAACCTGTTTTGTAACTTCACTCCGATTCTAATGACTCGGGCTACATCTTCATCCCTCACCTTCAGACAAGATGCCAGTCAACCACTTAGGGTGTGAACTTTGACTTTCAAAAGTTACAACATTAGTTTGTCTCACCTAAAAAGACGCTCCTAAAAACCACAAACTCCTTTATGCTGTCAGTACACGATAGACTTGTCGAGCTATCTCTGCAACCAGACTCGGTAGTGTAATGGTTGGGGCGTCTGCAAAGAGTCTGCAAGGTCGGTGGTTCAAGCCCCGGCCGAGTCATCCCAAAGACTTAAGAAATGGTCGTGCTGCTTCCTTGCTTGACTCACCATTTAAAAAGGAGAGAGCATGGCCAAACAACAATAGGTTTGCAAGCATTGCACAGGTTTGATGGGCCTTATTGCCTCCTCCTGCATTGATGTTCCTTGTAAGGGAATTCCTCGTACCTTACTTGCCCTGACAAACCTGTCACGGCCCATCTTAAGCTCGTTTCACACAATATGATTACCTGTGAATTCCTGATATCTAAATTGTTGTGAAATTTTAAGATTTTGTCGCAGTCTAAGATAGTCCTGAAAACACATGATTTTTAGCGATTATTTGACGGACTAATTGCCATTCTCCTCCTCCCGCATCCATACAATTCCGACAGTCTCAGTTATATCCTAATCTTCAAGGAGGAGGTCACTGGAGAACTTCAATGTTGTTTTGAAGGTACAAGGGGCTGGCATGATAGCTCAGATGTTTGCAGACTTGCCTTTGAGCTGTCTAACCTGCGTTTGAATCTCAACCCAGGTATGAATTGTCACCCTCGTGTTTCGTATGTGTGCGCCGTCCATCAGAAGGACATCAAGTCAGAGGACACGTATGCTGGCATTGACCGTTCATGGACGTTAAAGATCCCATGGTGTCTTTCACAAAAAGTAGGCGAGTCATCCCCGACACCCTGACCAAATTACAATTTCCTGCTCTTTGTGAAAGACAGCGTGGGATTACGAGACTTCCATAGCAATGAGGAAAGTGAAGAATTGCAGTATGGAAGCAGGCACGTACACGTCATGTGTCATGTGACAGACTGGTGATCTGCACAGGATGCGGTTTAGCTTTGAAACATCTCTCGACCCGAAGCTCTGTTAAACTACAGGCCTCCATTATTATTATTATTTTGAACATCCAGGAATGTTTTAACCACATTTTGAGAACCTTTTCTTCATCTTTGATCATCTGTCATCGTAGTACATACATCATGCTTCTTGTGGCAAGAGATGGTGATCACGTGTTTTCTTTCCATTCATCGATTGACTCACGAGCAAGCAAGTGTGCTTCGGCACGATTTATGAGAAACTATGGCAAGCAACAAAAATAATGAGCGTGGTTCATCTGTGTGATCAAACAAAAGTAAATAATTGCAGCCCTGAACACACTACATAGTCCATTAAAAGGATAAGAAAACATGAATGGTTTAATGGAGGTTTGTCGAAAGTTTTGCAATGTGCGCTGGGAACGCATACAAGCATCTCCTTACTATGAAAAAGGTAAAAGTGCAGTGAAGGAGGTACAGTACTCCTTTCTGTGGGCCGGTTGTCCTTCCTTTTGGTCACATGGTGTCCTCACGTGGTAGAGTCTAAGGATTTTGATCTCATCACTGCATGCTTAAGTGGAGGTATCAATCGATTGAGCGGTTCCTTTTACCTGGGTGAAGAGCATGGCGAGGTCTTCCGGCTTGACATCTCGAGGGCTTTGTGCTCGACGGACTCAACCAGCCATGGAAAAGGTCCCCAAACGAAGCTGCACAAATTGGATTGATGTCTGCAAACAAAAGTTCAGTCATTTCCATGTAAGGACAACCTCATGCTCGCCGCAGCTTACAAAACCCTTACCACTGTGTGCTTACAAGGTACAATCTGGATCACGGTCATCTTTGCAGCGACATCCGAGAAGCTCAGAAGTAGCGCACTCACCTTTGAGCCGTCTAGTCTGGATTTGATTCTCGACCCGACGATAAACTGGCGGATTGGTGCTTCGCAAACAGGGGGTTAAATCACAAAGTGGGCCATCCTTCCCTCGGATGAATGTTAAGCTGAGTGTCCTGTCTGTTAGCATTAGTCGGTAGACGTTAAAGATCCCACCACCGTCTATCGCGACGAGTAGGTGAGTTGTCGTCGGCACCCTGAACAAACTACAAATTCCTGCCCTAATCTACAGGGGGCACTGCATCAGTGACACAACTGCGTCCACAGCAATGATCGAAAATAGTGGTCACACTCCACACATGAATGAAAGAATGAATGAATAACAGGAAGGTTCTCATTTGCTACTGGGATCCTTTTTTCTACCAGTCTATCATCTTCCTTATGCCTTTAGGTCCCAAATGTTTGGCAACCATGCGGTATGACCCTCAGCACATGGTGTATGGACCAATGAGGTCGAGGTTTACACAAAGGAACAAAAAAAAAAATCCAGGAGTTTAACTTCTCAATCAATATCCTTGTCAAAAAGAAACCGACAAAGAAAAAAAAATGCGAAAAACAGTAATTGTTTGCATCACGTGCTTTTCCCAGCCAATCAGGGATGCTGAATATGGAAATGAGATATTTATGAAATGCTGAAACACCCCCTCTCCCTCCTTTTTTGGCATGGAACTTCACAGCCTGGTGTTGTAGCAGGGGTCCACCTGCTTGCTGGGGAAGGTCGTTATGTGTGCAGGGGTCCACCTGCTTGCTGGTGTTGCAGGGGTGCACCTGCTTGCTGGGTGTTGCAGGGTGCACCTGCTGGATGAGTCATTAAAGAGCACAATTTGCCGCATTCCCCCGCAAAGTTCATTTTCCAAATGGTACCTGCGAGAAGGCTGGATCGATAACAAGCTTCCTCACCGCTCCTGGTAATCCTCATGCATTGACACGGATTATAATTATTATACCGGTTTCTTCAATCCTTCACAACCACATTGCACCTCTCACCGTCCCAACTGCTCCTTGCCCTCCTTTCCCCCCACCACACGTGTTCACCTGCCAGTTGGAATCACGTCGGGATCGTAAAACGCCACCTGGGAGACCTCATCGATCACGATTAGCGCTTCAGGTTCGGTCCTGATTGGATCCACGATGATTGGCGGTTCAGGTCGGTCCTGATTGGATCCACGATGATTGCGGTTCAGGTTTGGTCCTGATTGGATCCACGATGATGATTGGCGGTTCAGGTTCAGTCCTGATTGGATCCACGATGATGATTGGCGGTTCAGGTTCGGTCCTGATTGGATCCACGATGATTGGCGGTTCAGGTTCGGTCCTGATTGGATCCACGATGATGATGGCGGTTCAGGTTCGTTCCTGATGGATCCATGATGATGATTGGTGGTTCAGGTTCGGTCCTGATTGGATCCACGATGATGATTGGCGGTCCAGGTTTTGGTTCTGATTGGATCCACGATGATGATTGGCGGTTCAGGTTCAGTCCTGATTGGCTCCACGATGATGATTGGCGGTTCAGTTCGGTCCTGATTGGCTCCACGATAATGATTGGCGGTTCAGGTTCGGTCCTGATTGGCTCCACGATGATGATTGGTGGTTCAGGTTCGGTCCTGATTGGCTCCACGATATGATTGGTGGTCAGGTTCGGTCCTGATTGGCTCCACGATGATGATTGGCGGTTCAGGTTCGGTCCTGATTGGCTCCACGATGATGATTGGCGGTTCAGTTCGGTCCTGATTGGCTCCACGATGATGATTGGCGGTTCAGGTTCGGTCCTGATTGGCTCCACGATGATGATTGGCGGTTCAGGTTCGGTCCTGATTGGCTCCACGACATTGATTGGTGGTTCAGGTTCGGTCCTGATTGGCTCACGATGATGATTGGCGGTTCAGGGTTTGATGCATTCCAAAAAATATATAAATAAATAGATTTAAAAATGGAGGAATCAGGAGTCTCTGGGGAGGTCGTGGATCCTCCATTGAATGCGACTAATCCGCAATGGCGTGGCGGTGCCGTCGGTCTCGGTCCGGTGTAGAATATGCAACGTCATCATCATCATCAATAACAATAACAATAATAATAATAATAATTAATGGATCAAACACCGCGCAGGTATCCTATCAATATCAATGACTTGCACAGCTCGCCGTACGCAGCACGTCATGCACGAAATCCCGCATAAAACGTCTCGATGCTCGCGGCAGCAGCACGTCATGAGAACACCCGCCTCATAAACGTCGATGCCTGCCGTGCAGACACAGTCATGTAGAAACCCCATAATACCGCTTCGTATGTGCTCGCCGTGCAGCACGTCATGTAAGAACCGCCATAAACGCTCGATGCTCGCGTGCACAGCACGTCATGTACGAACCGCCATAAACGCTCGATGCTCGCCGTACGCAGCACGTCATGCACGAAACCGCCATAAACTGCTCGATGCTCGCCGCACGCAGCACGTCATGTACGAAACCCGCCATAAACCGCTCGATGCTCGCCGTGCACAGCACGTCATGTAGAAACCCGCCATAAACTGCTCGATGCTCGTGTCCAGCAGTCATGTACGAAACCCGCCATAACGCTCGATGCTCGCCGTGCACAGCACGTCATGTACGAAACCCGCCATAAACGTCGATGCTCGCCGTACGCAGTCCGTATTGCACGAAACCCGCATAAACCTGTCGATGCTCGCTCGCCGCACGCAGCACGTCATGTACGAAACCCGCCATAAACCGCTCGATGCTCGCCGTGCACCCACATCCCGTCGAACCTGCGCCTCTCGAGCCTTGTTTGTTTACACCTCCGCAGGCTCGTTCCTCCTGTGATCCCAACCAGGACGAGCAACCGAAGGACGAGCGGTTCCAATACATTGGGGGTGGGGGGGGAACTCCGCAGCGCGCGTCCCGTTTCCCCCTGGCGGTCACACGTTCGAAAATCGTACAAAAGGGAAATCTATTTATTACGTACTCATATAACTACTGTATTAACTTAAACAGAGAACAATTTTCGATTTTCCACAGACGTGTGGAGAGGGTGGATAGAAGGACGACGGATGAACTGAGGGAGGAGATTGGTGTGCAGACAGGGCCGGATTAAGGTCTTCGTAGGCCAAGGCCCGGGCCTCATGGGCCTCGTGGTTAATCCGGCCCTGTGTGCAGATGAGCTTGACGGGGAGATTGGTGTGCAGATGAGCTTGACGGGGAGATTGGTGTGCAGATGATCTCAGTCTGCAACCCAAGGGACACTCCCAGGTTAAACTCATCTGCTACACCCAATCTCCCCTAAAGCTCATCTGTACACCAATCTCCCCTAAAGCTCATCTACACCAATCTCCCCTAAGCTCATCTGTACACACACAATCTCCCCTAAGCTCATCTGTAACCAATTCCCCCGTAAGCTCATCTGCACCAATCTCCCCTAAAGCTCATCTGACACCCAATCTCCCCATAAAGCTCATCTGACACACCAATCTCCCCGTAAGCTCATCTGCAACACCAATCTCCCAAGCTCAGTCTAATGAAACTCCCACTCGTCATCTGACAATTCTCCCTCTAAGTTCTCATACTGACCACAAAAGGGACAGGAATGTAACCACGGAGAAGGCCTCACCTGAGGCCACGGCCATTGGCTCTACGAAGCCACCATAATCCGGCCCTTCTGCACACCAAATCTCCTCCCTCAGTTCCCACCTCTGCCGAGTCGTCTTCATAATATTCTCACACCTCAATTCCACACGTCTCTTGTCGGATAACCTCGAATTGTTTGTCGTCTTTAAAATTAAAATACACCGTAGCTTATAAAGGACCGGTTAGGCGTAAATTAAATAGATTTCCCTTTTGTACGATTTTTCGAACGTGTGAACCGCCACGGAAAAAATGGGCAAACTGAAGGACAGCGGACTGGGCTGACGGAGTTCCCAAACCCCAGGAAAAATTGGCAGTAGGGAAGCCCCACCCCACATCAGACCGTAAACAGTTCATGGACAGACTGTATCTCACACTGCCAATCAAAGTGTATTGCCGGGAACCTGCTCGAGTACCGGTCGTTGCTGTCTTTGACCTGGTATGCATGGATCACACGATGCGCATACGCCAGCCTGCGGAGGTTGTAGACCAAACGAAGGACTCGAGAGGCGCAGGGTTCGACCGGGACTGTGGTCACGCGAGCATCCGTAGTCGAGTATTAATGGACGAGGGTTATCCGTAACAAGTGTGCCATCGTGACTGCGTGCCGGACTGAGCATGAGACTAGTTTTATGGCGGGATTTTTACTTAATTGTGGAGCATGACGTCTTGCGTACGGGAGCATCGAAAGTGTTATTAATGCAATCCAGAACGGGTTTTTCTGTTATACACAAAATTTTACGATGCTGAGCAACCGGCGAGCTACTCGAGAGCGGCGTTTTTATTTAGGCAGGGTTTTTCGTACATGACGTGCTGTGCACGGCGAGCATCGAGCAGTTTTATGGGCGGGTTTCGTACATGACGTGCTGTGCACGGCGAGCATCGCAGTTCCGCGAATTTAATGGGTCGGAGGGGTTTATTCCGAGTACATGACTATCCGAACTGCGTGCGGACGAGCATCCCTTCTTGAGGCACGATTTATGGCGGGTTTCGTGCGAAATGACAGGTGCTGTGCACGGAGACGAAGCAGGTGAATCGAAGCCGGTTGTTATTTGGCCGCGGTTCAGTACACTATGACGTGCTGTGCAACGGCGAGCATCGAGCAGTTTATGGCGGTTTCGTCATGACGTGCTGTGCGGCACATTGGGGCAGTAGCCATCCCGGAGAGCGCGAGTTTAAGCATAAGTTGGGCGGGTCTTTTCGTTACATGAAGTGCTGCTAAGGCGAGCTGTGGGCAAGTCATTGAATATTGATCAGGATACCTGCGCGGTGCCTTGGATAACCATTTTATAATTTAAGTATTAAATTATCTATCTATAGGCTCGTATATTAGGATGATGATGATGATGCAAAACATAACATACATATTACTAAATCGAAGCAAATCCGGACGCGAGAGGCCGAACGGTCACCTTAGCCGACGCACCATGCGGGATTAGATCGCAATTCAATGGAGGATCCACGACCTCGACCCAGAAGACTCCCTGATTACTCCATTTTTAAATCTAATTATTTATATATTTTTGTTGGAAATGCATCAAACCCTGATACCGCCCAATCAATCAATCGTGGAGCAATCAGGACCGAACTGAACCAGCCAATACAACTTGTCGTGTGAAGCCTTAAAAATCAGGAAAACCAAGAAAAGGATGACCGAGAAAACCCTTGAAACCGCTTCAAATCAATATCATAGGTGGAACCACTCTAGGACCGAGAGAAACCTGAAACCGCCAATGATAACGTGGATGCCAATCAAGAGACCAGAACCTGATACCGCCAACATTTACAACGAGATAGGAGCCAATCAGGACCCGACCTGAAACCGCAATCATAACATCAGATGGAATGATGGGTCCTAAATCAGGAGTTTGTTCGGACCGAACCTGAACCACAAATCATCAATCGTGAGGCCATTTCTAGGGGACCCGAGAGAACTCTGACAGCCACTCAGAGGGTGCATCATCGTGGAAGCACAATCAGGACCGAACCTGAACAACCGAACCACGGCATTAAAGTATTAACTAAGAAGGAAAAGGTGCCAAAGGAAGGAGTAGATAACCTTTTGTGGACGTTGCCTTTTGTCCACAATGTGTGGTCCTACGTTGAGGCTAAAATAGATTGTTGATCTATCACTGCTCTTAGTTGGAGTATCAATGATGCAGTGAGTCCGATTGCTTCTTACCTGGGTGAAGAGCAGGCGAGTCTTCCGGCTTGAACATCAGGCTTTGTGCTCCGACGGACTCAACCAGCCATGAAAAGGATCCCAAGAAGCTGCACAAATGGATTGATCTGCAAAAAAATTTCACGGTCCTTCCATGTAAGGACAACTCATGCCGCGGCTATACAAACCACCAACTTGTGCTATACAAGGTACAACTGAATCAACGCAATAAATCTTGCGAGCACCAAAAGCTCAGAAAGTAAGCAGCACTACTTTGAGCCTTCAGTCCTGGATTTGAATTCTCGACCCGACGATACTGCGGATTGGGTGCCTTCGCAAACAGGGGTTCAATCCAAATGGGCCATCCTCCCATCGGATGAATAAGCTGAGATGTCCTGATCCTGTTAGCATAGCGGAAACGTATAAAATCCACACACCCTATCGCACGATAGAGCGAGTTGTTACGTGCACCTCCTGAAACAAATACAATATCTGGCCCATAATCAAGGGGGCACTGATCAGTAGACACAACTGGCGTCCACACAATGATCCGAAATAGTGGCACACACTACACATAATGAATAGAATGAATGAATAAAGGAGGTTCCATTGCTACTGGATCTCTTTTCTACCATCACATCTTCTTTATGCCTTTAGCTTCCAATGTTTGGCAACTACATGCGGTAGTACCACTCAGCACATGTGTAATGGACCAATGAGGTCTGAGGTCTTATACACAAGAGAAAAAAAAAAAAAACCGAGTTAACTTCTCAATCAAATACCTTTCAAAAAGAACGACAGAAAAAATGCAAAAAAACATAAAACAGTAATTGTTTGCATCAGTCTTCCCAGCCAATTACAGGGATGCACTAAGAATAGGAAATGAGTATTTAAATGAAATGCTGAAACACAACCTTCCCCTCCTTTTTGGCAGGAATCACAGCTAGGTGTTGAGCAGGGTCACCCAACCGCTGCTGCTGGTCTAGGGTCCAACGCTTGCGGGTGTTGCAGGGTCCAACTGCTTGCGGATATGTGCAGGGGTGCACTCATGCTGGGTTGTTGAGGTGCACCTCCTGGAAATGATATAAAGAACAACACCATGCCCTCCCGGCCAAAGTTCATTTTCCAATGGTACACTGCGAGAAAGGCTGGAATCGAATACAACTATCTCACCGCTCCGGTAATCTCAGATTCTTAGTGATTATATTATTATACGGTTCTCTTTCAATCTTCCCAACACATAGCACCTCTCAACACTCAACCGCCAACGCTACCTGCCCTCTTCCACCACACGAACGGTCATCACTCAGTGAAATAGACAGTCGGGATACGTAAAAAAAAACGCCACTGGAGACCTCACGATCACGATTTAGGACCCTCAAAGTTCGGTCCCTCGACGGAATTCACACCGATGAGGAGCGGTTATGTTCGGTCATTGGATCCGTGATGACTCAGGTTGGTCCTGATGAATCACATTGAATGAATTGACCGGTTCAAGTTCAGTCCTGAGGATCCACAAGAAGATTGACGGTCAGGTATACGTCCTGATGATACCCACAATGATGGCGGTCAGGATCGTCCACTGATGGATCCAACGAGATGAGGTACGGTTCAAAAGGTCTAAATCGATCAGACCATAGATGGATAATTGTGTATGGTTCAGGCGATTCGAATCCTGTCGGAAATCAACGATAAATGATTCTGGCACATCGTCATCCCAGT
>CM068966.1:80322728-80342777 GCA_035128595.1 Eptatretus atami
ACCCCTGACCAACTAGGCGTAGACCAGAGGGTATTGCATGGTGCTGCAAAATGCAGTGGAAGCCCTTTTGGTTTAGGGTGCCAGTCACTCTGTGCAAGTCGCCCACTCTGGATCCAGCAAAAGAGCCCCAGATCATCAGCTTCCTCCTCTATGTTTGACAAGTTGGTGTCACACACTGAGGAACCATCCTTTCGCCCACTCGACGGCGTACAAAAACCCTGCGTGATGAACCGAAGATTTCAAATATTGACTCATCGGTCCATGAGACCTTTTTCCAATTTTCAGTAGTCCACTGGCAGGGATCCATGGCCCAGGCAAGCCTCTTTTTCTTATTTAGCCATCTTAGCAATGGCTTTCTTACAGCCACTTGACCTGTCAAACCTGCAGCTCGAAGTCTTCTCTTCACAGTTGAAACGGAGACTTCCTTACTTTGACCAGTGTTAAGTTGTGCTTGAAGCTGCTGTCCTGTGAGCCGCCGATCACGCAAGCAGTTGACTCTCAGAACTTGTCTTCTGATTGTGTTGTGGCTTTGGGTCTGCCAGACCTCTTCCTGTCAGAGTTTCCTCCAGTTTCCAAGTGCCTTTTGATGGTGTAGGAAACTTTACTCACTGACACCTTGCTTACTTTGCAATTTTCTAAAGGAAAGACCTACACTTTTAAGGGTTATATGGTCTGTCTGTCTTCCCTTTGTTAATTGTCTTTTTCTCGCCATTATGATAGCAATATAATACTTCCTGCAGTGCAATATTGTCCCAATAATGCTTCACAGTCTGTTCCAACACTGCTTTTATTCCGACAGAGGGTTTGCAACTAATGAACAAAAGTTGGGATGCCTGTTGGAATTGTTTGCATCAACTTTCAAGGCTTAATTTACTTCCATTGCTGCAGAACAGCTGCAGTTGCTAACCCATTACTTGTTCCCTGAAAAAGGCATTTTTTCACAACTCTGAAATTTACATTATTTTTCAGTTTTTGGAAACCTAAACTTTTTTTTTTAACCTCTGCCAGTTTACCGCCTAGCTTTGTACCATTTCAGTTTATTCACTGGACTTGAACTGCTTAAATTTCAGTAAAAACTGGAAAAATGGGGGTGTTCTAAAACTTATGACCAGTAGTGTACATCAGTGATCTCCTTCCAATAATCCAATAATTCCAATAATCCATGACGTCAAATAAAAGTGAAATAACAAAATGTATGAAGGATGCATGATCCATCCATTGGGACCAGACTCTGTGCAGAGCATTGTTGCTGTCTGAGCAGTCTCCTTGGCTATTGGGTACAATCCTGGACGGGTCACCACTCCAACACAGGATACTAGCAAGCTGGCACTCATTTTGCTGACCTCAGAAGGATGACAGGCAGAGTCAACCCCACCTGGTATTAATTCTACAACCAAGTGGGATTTGAACTCAGGATCATAGGATCTCAAACCCACCACTCTAACCATTAAACCAACACCAGGCATATTGATACACGATGTCAGCGGTGTACCAATTGTAAATGAGGAAGAGGGGTACATTTCAGTTTGAAAACTTGCCAGATTATCAGAATACTGCTTCACAAGTCTTTTAAACACGCAGAACACCATGATGGTCCCAGATTTATGTTTAATATATTTTATTAATTTTGGCCACAGATTATGTCATCACTGGCAGTTTTGCACCCCGGAATTTCCATAATAACAAGAGGTCATATGAATCTCAGACAACCATTAGAACTACATCTTCACTAAACATTCGAATAAAATGCTTGAAAATTAACAGTTCCGCAGTTATGCAAGCTCATTAATAAGTTATGGAGTGAAAAAGTAGTTATTACGAGGCAACCGTGACTGCAGGTGCATCCATCAATTCAACAAAAACAAAATAATACATGAAAATATTACTTGCTGTATGATCTGCTAAATCTATCATTATTATCTAATATACAGTACATTACTGTATATGGTTAGAATCCCAATAACAAAGAAAGGTAATGCTGCCGTCCTTCCGACTCTCTCACTGGTCATCCTTCTCTCTGGCTCCGCGCTTCAGCAGGCGAGAAAACTCCATGTAATTGATGTCTCCTTTTGAATTGATTGGTGCACCATGGAGCAGCTGATCCACTTGCTCATCACTGAAGCGGTCTCCCATGGTGGTCATGAGCTCTCGGAAATGGTCCTCATTAATCTGTCCTTTTGAGTCATGGGGTTCCAGGGTTACAAGGAAGGGTGAACGCAAGGAAAGATATTGTTAAATGCACACACTACAAAGAAAAAAAGCCTTTCTATCGATGGATTGGGGTTAAATATACCACTGAGCCAAGTACATATAGGACCTCATGATGTCACAGCAACAAGGATTGCATTAATCAACTAGAATGGCACTCGGTAGACCGGATACCTCTGCCAGGCTGAACAGTTTATGTTTTGTATTCCACTGATAGGCTGGATCTGCATCAGGACCTGAACCAAAATCTAATCAGCTTGTTCTTGTCACCTACCCAACTGATCCACCAACTGAACCTATTACTCAATTGTGAAGAATCCCTTGAAACATGGCAGTATCCAGATCTTCACCAAAATCGAACCAATTAGTCCTCATCACACACGCAAACCGCTCACCAAGTTTCATGCGAATCCGTCCATAAGTTTTTGAGATATCGTGCAATATATCGTTTTTGGCCCGATCTCTCAATGGTCAAGAATCACTTTAGAATTCTCGTATCCGTATCCAGATCTTCACCAAAATCGAATCAATTCTTCCTTGTCACACACCCAACCTGTCCACCAAATTTATTCTGAATCCATCCATAACCTTTTGAGATGTACTGCTCACAGACAGACAGACAGACAAACAAGAAATATGTCGCGCATAGCACAATACCAGCGAAATACAAATAAACAATAGTTGCCATGGAAACAGCAATTTGATAATTTTGAAAATCTGACCTATCAATTGTTTTACATGATTGAATGGTATGCATAACAAATTTGGTTGATACATTTTTAAATTGCAGCCTAATAGGTATGTTACATGTTTCAGATGGCCTTGACCTTGACCTTTGACGAAGTTTGACCAAATTTTTCTCACATACCCTGCACATACGTACAAATAAGCTGCATAAGTTTCAATTTGATACCTTGAAGAATTACTGAGGTCTGGTAATAATAAATTCACAAACAGGCCCATTTGATTATAATGGGGTGAAATTGTTGTCATGGAAACCACTGACGTGTCAAAAAGGCTAAATTGATTGTTATGATTTTTGGTGAACCAGGTCTGTGACACAATATACAATTTTAAGTCAAATTTTAAGTCATCGGATGAAAATCGACGATTTTATGCGACCTTGACCTTTTGACCTCAAAAACAATATGCGTCCAGGTTTCAATTGGTGAACCAACTCAGCGACCCAATATACAATATCTATTCAACCTAGCAGAGTACCCACCCCTCGGGTGGGTGGAGATTGTGCATTAATTACTGAAAAAACTATTGTCTGTATCTTGTAAAAAGACTATAGAAGTTTGTGTGGTGTGCGTCTAAAGGGTCTAAGTGGTCCAAAGGGTTTATAGGGGTTTAAAGGATGTAAAAGTGGAAAGGTCAAGGGGTCGAAGCTCCTAAAGGGTGTAAATATCTTCAGGAGTCTAAGGGGTCTAAAGCATCTGAAAAGGTCTTGAAGGGTATAAAAGGTCTAAAGGGATCGAAAGTGTCTGTAGGTCCCAATGAGGCTAAGCGATCTAAGAGAGTCAAAAATGTCTAGAGGGTCTATAGGGCCCAAGGAGGTGAAGCAGTCTAAAGGCTCAAGAGGTATAAGAGGGTCTAAAGGGATCTAAACGGTCGAAAATTTAAGGGGTTTAAAGGTTATGTTCCAGTAGTGGTTGTGGGTCTAAAGGGTCTGCAGAGTCTAAGGAGTCTAAAGTGTCCAACGAGGGTCGATTGGGTCCACAAGTTTGAAAGGTCGAAGGATCAAGGGATCCGATAGTCTAGGTTCTCACCTGTGCCGTCCTCATCAAAGCAGGCAAAAGCATTTCGGATTACATCTTCAGGATCAGTCCCATTCATCTTCTCACCAAACATGGTGAGGAACATGGTAAAGTTGATGGGACCCATGGCCTCTCCGATCATCTCTTCTAACATCTCATCAGAGGTGGTTTTACCTGGAAGACATATTTCCCCCCCAAAATTAAATAAAAACACAGCATAACTGTGTGACACCACTAATACTGATATAGGATTTCTTACACTGCATATATCTTTCAGTCCTTTCACTGATATCTGATATTTATTGTTATTATTATTTTTGTATACACTGTCGAGGCTTGCATGAGAGCTATCACACAGAACGTACAACAAAGGGAGCAGGAGACAAGAGGGGCAGGAGAGAGAAGGAAAAATCAGTGTGGAACAGAGACATGAGGAGATCTGTGGAGGGGAGAGGGATAAGGTGGGGTACACAGGGTAAACAAGATGGACACTACAGGGACTTTCAGGTCCTTACACGACAGGTACTTTCAGGAAGGAAAGCAGGGAATTTGAAGGAGGTGGGCTTGGGATGGATTAGCGGGGGAGAAAAGATTGTAGTTTTGGATGGAGGAAGATAAGAGATGGTGGTGAATAGCTGTTTGGAAGACCTGGAGGGAAGAGTGGGATTTAAGAGAGTGTGGGAGTTTATTCCAAAGGCAGGAAAAAGAGGAATGAAAGAGGAAGGTGAGCAGTGATTCTTGATTTTGGTAGTTTTACCAGAAGGGGGTTGCTGGTGTGGTGGACTCTTGAGCGCCCTGCGTAAATATGGTGGGGACATATCTCAGACAGAGCGGGGGGGGGGGGGGCGAGGCCAGAGAAGACGGTAGAAGACAGAAAGACCACCGACCTGCCTGTGGTGAGAGAGTGAGAGATCCAAAGACTCAGCCTCATCGTGAGAGATACCAATGATCCTAAATGCCTTGGTTTCCACAGTGTGAAGCTGAGAAAGCTGAGAAGAGGGAGCACCAGCCCAGAGGGGAGAGCAGTACTCCATCAGGCTGCAGATGAAAGCTTTGTATGTGGTCAGGAGTTCAGGTGGGTCAAGGAAGGACTTTCCACGATGGAGGATGCCCAGTCGGCGACTGGCTTTGGAGGCCAGCTTGGAAATGTGGCTTTCCCAGGAAAGATCAACACAGATAGCAAGACCCAGAAGCTTCAATAAAAGGACTCTGGTTGCAAACTGATATTTTAATTATCAATAGCTTTGGTTTCAAAATCCTGCGTCAGAGTGGAAACCCCAGGCAAAGCAACTGCTTTCGGACAAACGGCGCACTGCATAGACTGCGGTGAAGGAGCACGAATTTTGCATCAAAATTTTTTACTCATCAATAATAATATAGGTTTTCCCGGCCATTTCCATCTTTTGGTATTCAATTAAACTGCATGATCATTCAATTTCATTTGAAATTGAATGCTCCTCGATGTGATCATTCAAATATCTAAAATGGCTGTTCAATGGGTCTAAAGGGAAGGCCATCAGCGTCCAAACACTTCTGACCTTCCCTTTTTGAGAAAAAGCAGATTTTTTTTACTTCCTCAAAAATTCTTAAACCATTCTCTATTTCTTCGCTTTTCTGTCTATGCAGTTCTTTTATTTAAGGCCTGGCCTCAATGAGAAATATCAACACTCCGTGACTGGAGCCTTCAACATTAAAAAGATAAATAATAATAACAATAATTTTCTCAGCATTTAATTTCCTGAAATCTGATCATGTCGAGGAGTCAATTTAAAAGTCACACGAACTGCATTCAATTTCACCCAAGTCAGCAGCTGTTGGTATTTAGGCATTCAAATTCCAACCCATGGGACATACATGTCATTTGCAACGGCAGCCCGCTCGAGCACGTTGTCTTTCCTCACCAGCCCCCATCAGGGAGTGTTGGAATTAGATATTTATGATGTTACGTGATGTAAAAGCATGACATGACTCATCAATGTCGCAGCGTCTTTCTCTGGTTGCAAACTAGCAACGTATTTCACCATGACTCGAGGGTTGCAGTTCAGATTGTGTGTGTCTCCATACAATGCAAATATATAGACAGCGGTTCACATAACTGGTACTCAGGTGCTCATGCGCGGGGATAAAACAAAAAACTATCTACGTACTTCAAAGACGCTCAGAAAGCTCAAAAGCGTACTCTGGAAGAGAGAGCCTTTGATGGAAGGTTTTCTCATCTCGTGTAGGTGAGATTCCTCCGTGATAATTCTGATATACTGCGATTTCAAAATTTAAGTGTATAAATTATAAGATTATAAGTTGTATTATAACTTGTAACTTATCAGATTTTTTTTAAAAAAAGATAGATTTGAAGAGAACATGCGAGCGAAGAGGAAGAACAGGGGGTTTTTCTCAGCTCTTGCCGGGAATATTCTTTCGTGATAATTGTGACAATTGATTTCCAGTGATTTCAAAATTTACGTGTACAAAATTCAAGTTTATAAATGATAACAATATAATTGTAAGCAATATTGTAAGTTTATAACTTTTAAGATTACAAACAAGCTCAAATGAGCTAAGATCCTCGTCCTCTTAATGATGACGTCATAAAAACGAATATGACGTCATTGTGATGTATCAGGTTTGCGATAAATTATCTGTGCTAATGCCGGGCTTGATTCCCGCAAACAAAATTCAAACAGCTTGCCTATTTCGGAGATAATGGTATAGGCGATTTCCATTAGGGGCGATATTATGACGTCAACTTTTTTCTAGGAAGAATTTCCAAAATCGGAGATGGTTACGCCTGCGCGTGGGCTTTCTGCATGTACATGGCAAGTTTCACGAAGATCCGATGAAAACTCTGGGTTGTGAAACAAAAATGTCAAAAAATAGGAATGACGTCATAAAAATTGATATGACGTCATAGTGATGTATCATATGTGCGGTAATTCATCTCTGCTAATGCCCTGTTCGATTCCCGCAAACAGAATTCAAAAAGCTTGCCTAGTTTCGGAGATAATTTTTTAGGTGATTTCCATTAGCGGAGATATTTGACGTCATAATTTTTTTTCTAGGAGGAATTTTCAAAATCGGAGATGGTTACTGTCTGCGCAGGATATTTTTATTACATATATATGCCAAGTTTCAGGAAGTTTGGATGAAAACTGTAGGCTGTGAAACAAGAAAGTCCACAAGAAGAAGATGAAGACCAACAACGTGAGTAAGACTTAGAGATCCTCCACGAGGATCTAAAAAAGAAAAAGATCTAAGGAGACGTGCTAGTGAAGAGAAGAAGAGGAGGTTCAGGAGCAACCAGAATGAAAAAAACGAGTGGTTGTGAGTGTCTCGCCTGGAGTGAACCTTCTGAGAGACCACTTACAGAGGAGTAAGATACATGCAGAGTTGAGCGGCGTATTAGAAATCGGAGTGGAGATTGGGAAAGCAGACGAGCACACTCAAAGCTGACAAAATTTTTTGTGAGTACCGAACCATTTTGGTCGTACTCATTGGAGAACCTACTTTAAAAAAGGTGTGTGAACCCTCAACATAATATATATATATATATATATATAATATATATATATATATATATATATATATGTGCAGTACGTACATACAGTGGTTACATTTTAGAATAAATGCATTCGAGAGCAAGAAAAGGTATAACACGAAGTAAAACAAACACTGTGACCATTTTGATTTTGAATTCATCAAACATAAATTGATTGCTCATAGATAAAGAAAAAAAAAAAAAAAAGCCCAAGGAGAGTATGAAGTCACTGTATACCATTTGATTTGAAATTGAATGGTGAGACAGAATTCATGTTTAAAATTTTGAAATTGAAATTGAATGAGCCAAACGTGATTTTGACTGGCAAAACGTAATTCACTCCTGGCCATAAATGAAATCGAATGCTTCAAATTCGAAATTAAAACGTTAACTAATCCAGCAGGTGTGCAAATGCGTGAATTTGAATTCTCATCGATGAAATCAATTGAAATAATGATGAAAATGGCCAAGAAAACCTCCTGTATATGACAAATTATGGTTTTGCCTTTTAAAAGAAATTACATTGATGAGGGGCATGGGAAAAGTTCCTGGCTTTAATTATAAGGATAATTAAAGAAACTAGCAGAGTACCCGCCTGACGTGCAATCTTCCTCCAAGCATGCAACACGCTCTTATGACGCATACCTATATTTGGGCGGTCTATAGGCAACTTACAGCTCTGTGTAGGCGAAAAAAAAAATGAAATAAAAAATCCGGGTTACGTGCATGAAGCAAAAACATACCTTCTGCCTATCATTCAAAACACCTCACTGCACTGGAAAACGTGGGGACAGGAACATTGTACTGTAAATGATGGAGACTTGTAATACTCTCACCCACCTGAAGGTGGCGCTATACGATACACATTTACATAGAGAATTTGCACCCCCCCCCACCAAGAATGCTGGCTAAGATTTTTAAAAAAAATACACGCCTGTACATTAATTGGGGTCATGCTGATCCTCTGAAACAAGTCTGGATGTAATTGGCCCAGAACTGGAGGAGGAATAGAGCCACAAACATACACACACATTCTGCGAATTACAGTGAGGATTCATGAAGTCATGGCAGTTTCTCCACATCTTATTTGTACCAGAAATTTTGGCTGAAGTTTTCTCAAGCAAATGTTCTCGATGTCCTGTTCGCAGTCATGCACCTACAACGGCACCCATACCCATCACCCCCACCCCCAGCTAACCGCAGTCATGTGCCTCATACAAAATAAGATGTTGCAAATACAAAAGATCTCATGATGTTTTCTGACCACATTAACCCACCCACAAGCCCACCTTTTTTCAAATTTACAGTTTTTCCTTCCTGAGAGGTTTTGTATCCATCATGTCCATGCCAAGCCCTCATTCTTCCCCACATCCCTTATTTTCCTCAATCTCCCTCTATTTTGTCCCTGATCATCCACGTTCATGTATCAAAATGCCTGGTGTTGGCTTAATGGTCAGGGTGGTGGGCATGGGATCCTAGGATCCTGAGTTCAAATCCCACTCGGCTGTTGAATTAATAACCCCAGGTGGGGTTGACTCTGCCTGTCATCCTTCTGAGGTCAACAAAATGAGTGCCAGCATGCTGGTATCCTGTGTCGGAGTGCTGACCCGTCCAGGGTTGTGCCCAATAGCCAAGGAGACTGCTTAGGTAGCACCAACGCTCTGCACAGAGTATGGTCCCAAAGGATGGATGTATGGATGGATCCATGATGTTGGTATGTTCTCCACTCTCTTTCTCCTGTTCCTTTTGTTCTGGTATGTCCTGATCTTTTCTATGTTCCAGCTCCTCCATGAGCCTCAACATGTTATACAAAAAAAAAGGGAAACAATGACAGAAGAACCATCAACATGGTGTAACAATGTACATTGTATATAGCCTATACATGGCAACAAATTATACATACCCTTAAAGACGCAGAATCACAAGAGGTCGGGCTTAACAGGACAAATCATTGTGAACGAGTGAGGAAAAGGCTCTGAAATGAATTGGACTCACCGAGAGACGCGAGCATGTCCTGCAAGTCTTCCCGGTCGATGAAACCATCACGGTTCTGATCGATCACGTTGAAAGCTTCCTTGAACTCCTGGATCTGCGTCTGGTCGAACATGGCGAACACGTTCGAGGTGGCCCGATGGGGTCGCTTCCTTTGAGCGGCCTTTCCCCTCACCCTGCGGCTGGACATGGAGCTGGCAAGAGGCAGGTTAAAAGTTGGTTTCGAGTCTGGCTCCGTGTTCGAGTCTGGTGATCAATCTCGATGGTGGACCCTTATCCTTCCAAGGCCTTTTATCTCTGTCCAACAACGCCCTGTGTACGACAGACTGACCTGATCGGTGACACAGGGGGCTAAAGTTAGCTCTTCAGTTTGTGGCTAATTTTGGCAGCTCTTGTCAAAATACCAGCTGTTTCCCAACAGGACTATGAAGAACTGATATGATCCCGAGTAAGAACAGGGTCCAGTACTCTGTGCATTTGACAAAATAATCATGAAGAAAATACTTTTATCAGAGTAAAAAGGTAACCGATGATTTTGGAATCGTTTTGACGAATGTCCCTTCTGTTCTGTGTCAGCAACACCAAGAGATGGCGCCATTAACCTCTAGTCGTTCCACGCAACCTCAGCGCTTTGATATGATATGTAAGGGCTTTTTGATTGTCGGGTTGCTGGGAAAATGAAATTCCTGCATGATATATTTGTACCAATGACCTGTCAGTTCTGTGAGATGGAACACCTACTTGATGCGACGAGGAAGAGGATCGAAACTCTATAACTGAACGTCGAATTAATTAATCTATGGACAAATACACACACATTTCGTTTTTTCATTTCAGTTCCTCACAATTCTATTAACACACACACACACACACACACACACACACACACACACACACACACACACACACACACACACACACACACACACACACACACACACACACACACAACACACACACACACACACACACACACACACACACACACACACACACACACACACACACACAACTCAGTTGATCCACAACCTCAGTTGCGTCCTGGCAGGTCAGTTAACCCATCAATGCAACATCACTAATCAAACTTTACCGCTCGAGGATTTAATGTATTATCACATAGTTACAACTCCCATCACATATTGTATATATAACAACACATTAAATCATGCTCACCTTTCCTTAAATACAACATATCCACCACTTACCTCTGAATCAAACCGTTATTCAAATATTCAACGGGATATTTATAATGGTTTTTCTATATGTTTCACTCCGAGCAACTATATATATATATATATATAATACATATATATATATATATCTACATATATCGTTGCGAATTCGCGCCCGCCGCGTGCGATCGGCCGCGTAACTCCAATCGCAACCCGTTGCCCACCGGACGGACAATTCAGTCGTGACCCTCCTGGAACTACCCAGGAACAGTCACGGGTGGGGGTTTAACCTCACCACAGCCCAGTCCGCATTCTACCCACGCAGAAATAGGGTGAATCGCCGAATGTCGATATACCTAAGTACCCGCGGGTAACCTACCGAGGGGCTGCACCGCGCCGCAGGTCGGCCTGGGACACGAACCGCTTAAGCGGTCCGTTCCGTACTACAGTGATAACCGAGCGGTGTTATCGCCGACCTCCACGGATCCGATTCTCTTTACCGGGCGTTCAAAACCCACTACTCATTCAACGATGCAAGATGGCTTTTCAAAAGGGAAATAGACACGACGAACGGGGTACATTGCACACAAGGACATTTATTCACTCTACAGCACAACACAAGCAAGGGAGTCATGCAATATACAAGTAACAAATAGAATGCAAAAGCAATACGACCGACTATAATTATTATTTACAAGCACAGTCACTTATACAGTCGTTACTTAACAGGACACGGCGCCACAGCATGCATACAAAAACAAAAGGAAAGACCTCCCCATAGGCAGGGAGGTAGAGGGTCCGGGGACCTTTATAACTAGGCCTTGGCTGACCGAATGGGCCCACGAGACCGTGCAGGTTACCTGCCCCCCTTAGTGGTCGTCGAGTCGTGACGTCCGCCTCCCCGACAGCTAGTGTGGACGCGCCTGGTTTCCGGGCCTCCCGCGTGGCCGGCGAACTCTTCTCGCACTCCTCGTCCGGACGCGCAGGTCACACCACACAGCCGGCAGAGCTGCGCCTTCCATCCGCGTTCCCGATGCACGGCCCTCCACCGACCCCGACCACAGGAACAGCTGAACCACCCTAGGAGCGCTGAACCACAGGAAGCACGAGCACCGACCACCAAAGCAGGCGAGTGCACACGAGCCGGAAGAAGCAGCAGGGCATGGACCACCGGGAGACAGGGGAAGAGAGTCATGAACCACAGGGAGATCTCTCAGAGAGCCCTGAGCTCCGCGTACGGTCCGCCTTTATAGCGCGGGCTCCGCCCTTCATATCGCGGGGCTCCGCCCTTCGCTCCACCCCATTTTCGGCTCCACCTCCTTTCGAGGTGTTTCGAGAAGCCCTCCGAAAAGGGGCGTGCCCTCTCGCCCCTCCCCGCGCGCCGTGCGGGGGACGGGGAATTCGGTTTTGGCTCAGGTCCAAGGAATTATTCCTCCAAAAAGAGGCCCCCACCTTTTCTCACCTTTGACCCCCGGCTCGGATCGCACTTCCCCACACCAAGCGCGGGGAAAATAGGCGGGAAAATCAGGCGGGAAATCAGGTGGGAGAAGCCGCACGCCATCGGAGATCCTCCTTGCTTCCCTCTCGTGTTCTCGGACGGTTTCCGACGCGGAAAGGGGTTGTAGCGTGGTCCGTGGAGGATGCGTTCGGAGCGGACACGTAGTGGCGAAGATGGTGGTGGTTGTTGTGATGGTTATTGTAGCGTGGTTGGCGTTGTGGCGTAGTTGGTGGCGGTTGTTTGTGTGGAGGTTTGTTGCGTGCTTGGCGTTGTGGCGTACTTGGTGGCGGTTGTTGTTTGTGTGGTTCAAAATAACGATAGATAAAGAAAAACGGCTATCTCAAAGAGTCGCAGCCCGGTGAACACGAATAATTCCCATTAAACAACGGTGGGAAATCTAACTGAACACAGACTTACCGGGATAACTGATCTAAGGAACCTATATGGTGTTCTGCGAATTTCCACAGCCATAACAATATATTCGTTACGGCTGCGGAAATTCGCGAAGCACCATCCAGGTCCCATAGGTGAGGTATTTCTGAAGTACATGTGAAGTTAGCTCCAAACCCGTTGTATAGAGGGAATTAATGTGATTCATTCGGGCTGCGATCCTTTGAGTTAGGCGTTTTTCTGTTCTAACCTTTGTTTTGAGCCACACGCCAACAACAACAACAACGCCAGCAGCCACAACCTACTTCACACACTCGCATACGCAAACCTCACATCACGCCATTCCAAACGGCACCATGGCCATCGGACACTGCCGATAAACCCTCCACCACCTTCTCTAAGGCCACTCCCGCACCACCTGTGGACACCAGCGTCGGGCTATCTGCAGCGATAACACGCGAGCCGCGAGTGCAGATGGCGGTTTTTCCGAGGAGAATTCGGATCAGGAATGCTACACGCCCACATCTGATCCCTCCAATTAAGGAAGCGCGCGGGCGGCTTGGCCCCGCCTCCCAGACGCGCCTGACGGAAATCGGGATATGCAAATTTTGAGGATCAGGAAAGATTCACGCCCCTTTTTCTCCGTCCCAATCGGCGAGCGTGGCTCCGCCCCTGAGGTCGTTTGGATCTCGAGAATCTTGCATATGGTGGGTTCTGGAGCCGATAAAGAGACGAGCGCAAGGCGAATCGTGGGAGAAGTGGGCAGATGAGTACGGAGGCGAAAGGCTACGGAGGCGAACGGCTACGGAGGCGAACGGCTGCGGAAGGGAGATCGGCTGAGGAGAACTGGAGGCTCGGGTCCGGGGCGAGGAAGTCAGCGACGAGGTCGCGTTGAATCGCGCATCGCGGGAACTCGAGCAAGCCAGCATACTCCCTCCCCAGAGCATCAACAATTCCCCCTTTCCCCCCGCTGTGAGAGAGTGCGACAAGGGGTGCCTTCCACTTTACCACCAGCAGGTGCGCACGAAAGCCGCCGTGCAGCGACATTTTGCGGCTCGACAACGAGGGCGCGGGTAGGACCTTCGGTCTCGTGGACCTGGCCGCGTCCATCCAGGTTCACGCGCATTAGGCACGGGCCCAGTCTGACTCCCTTGCCTTTGAGGGGGTCTTTTCTTTGCTTAGGTGTGAATGCGTGTTGTGGCGCCGTGTCTTGTAAGGTAGAAACTGTATAAGTGTTGCCGAGGGTGTTCGCGTTTAGTCGGTCGTAGCTCTGCGTTGCTTGCATTATTGTTTTTTGTCTTAAATTGATATATGTGCATTTTGCTAATTGTGGCTGTAAATACGTGCTATATATGTGTGCTCTATGTGTGTGTGAATTAAATGTGCTTACTTGTTGAACTGTGCCGTTTCGCTTCGTCTTTTCTTTAATTGAACTCCATCTTGCTTCACGTAAAAGGGTTCGTAGTGGGGCTTGGATAGCCCGATAATTAATCAGGAACTCTGTCGGGAGGCCGACGATAACACCGGCTCGGTTATCCGATAGCAAAGGAACGGACCGCTTAAGCGGTCGTGTCCGAAGTCGACTGCGGCGAGGTGCGATCGCCTGGTTTTAACCATCCGCGTGGGTACTTAGGTAGGTCGAGTTTGGCGAGCAACCCTATCCCACGCGGGTGGCCGATTGGCACGATCGTGGTGAGGCCGAAAGGCCCACCCGTGACTGGATCCCGGCGTTAGTCCGGGAGGGTCACGACGGAAATTGTCCGTCCGGTGGGCGAGGCGGTCCGCGATTCGAGTCACGTGGCCGATCGCGACGCCGGCGGGCGCGATTCGCAACAATATATAACTGTATATATATATATTATATATATATATATATATATATATATATATATATATATACCGATATATATATAATGGATGTGTGTGAGTATATGTTTACACACCATATATATATATATATATACTAGCGATACCGTGCACATGCACGGGATAGCAGTACAACATAGCTGGTAGCAGACGACAGACCGTACACGGGGAATGACAAAATACGCATTGTGCAAAATGCAAGTGGTACTATGGAACGCCAAGACTTCCCAAACATTGTCGGCATGTGCGCTAAGTGCCACAGCAATTTCATAGGGATCGTGTGACGGCGAGCCGAGTTTTTAGTGTGCAAGCTTGGTATTATAATAGAGATATGGATGTGTGTGAGTATATGTTTACACACATCCACATATATATGTACATTATATATATATATACGTGTATATATATGTTATACATATATGTATACACACATCCATATACATATATTATATTATTATATTATTTGTATATATATGTATATATATATATATATTCACATACACACACATCCATATATATATATATATATATATATATATCCACACACACATACATGCCTGTTCTCATTACTGTAAGAATTACAGAGGTGATTGAAAGCTGACGCGATCCCCGCGAAAATTAGAGAGCATTATAATCTAATGGAAGATGATTTTTAAAAGACAGAAAAACTGCCAAAAAGTGCCAGAAACTGAGGGTAAGTGGCATACTGCTCCCTGGCAGTTGTACAGTTGTGTTCAATTAGTGTTGATTAACCTGTTGTACATCACTCACTCACTACATCTACATGTACATTGTGAGGACAGTCCAATCTGGTATCGACAATTGTATACCCTTTTGCTTTTAAATGAGCGTATTTCTCATTACTGTAACAATTACAGAGAAACGTTACATCAAATACCACTAAACTCCACATTTACCACGTTCTAACTCTATGATTGAGTATTTACTATTATTCCAGTTGTTATTGCTGAGTCTTTCTTCAATGTCGCTTTGATTGTTGTCAACACCAGGTATGTCATACACGATGTCATCCACAATTTCCACCTCGGGTTCATACATGTATGGTCTGACAGCACCTTCCACATCATGATTTTGACTATCGTTGCAATCTCAAGATTCTTGGTCTAAAAATGCTTCGTCAAATTCACTATCTGACGAGTCTGAAGCGAGTTGTGCGGCCATTATTCTTTGCGTGCTGAGACAATCGTACTGGCGATAACGTCACACAGATGACGCAATGACAATGGAGGTTTTCTGAATTTTTTTCGCACAACTTGCTTCAGACTCGTCATAAAGTAAATTGACGAATAATTTTCTGATGAATAATAATTATTCATCATTCTTTTATTCTTATATTTTTGTTGAGGGAGTGTGGAACCCAGCCCAATAATTATTTTGTGGTCCATATGGGCCGAACGCTCGTACAAATTAAATTGATCTCATCTGTAAGTATGCTTGCTCAGGATGCACCACATTCTCAGCGAATGTGATTTTCGAGACATGTACTTGTATGTACGTATGTAACGTGTACAATTAAATTTGCTAGCTAGATAGCTAGCTCTAGTGCTGGCACGCGCATTATTGATCTCAAGAAAAAACTTTCTTGGTAGCTTTAATTGAGCTCCTGATGAAGTACAGTCGACCTAGGTCTTAAAAATGGTCTTCATTTGCGTATGCAACCGGAAGGCTGGCAGAAAGTTTTTTGAAGCTGTGGTACGCTTGTATGGTGTTCGATGGAACCCAGACTCTGGGGGATATTTTCAACGGATTTGTAAATGGGGAGTTCGATCAGGGATCGCCCATTGACGACAACTACAAAATCACTCAGCGTGGGAGTGCGAGTGCAAGTCCACAGATATCTAGTACCGCTTCAGCACATACAAGCGCACAGGACAACAAACAGTGCCACTGCTGCAGTAGATTTTGATGTATCAGATTTTTGACCAACGTCGTTTTTAATGGTAAATGGGATGTTTTTTTTGTAGTAGTGCTTGTTTTTTTTTGTCTGGTAGATGTCACCATGTGGCAGCCATGTTGGGAAAATCTCAAAAATCTGAAAAAATATCAAATAGTAAGGTGACTCCTTGTTTTTTGAAAATCCTGGACGAGAAACTAATAATTTATTTTACTTGCCCTAATAGAAACATGAACTTGAGTTTCTTTCATTTTTCCTTTTAAATTTACAGTCGACCTTATTTAGCTCAATGAGATTTCAACTGTGTACAAGCCATTCTGCGAATTAAGTAATGCAACAAACTTGGAACGCAGAGGTCCTTTAATTGCTTCCGGCTTATCACGGTTTGCCAAGTGCTTTGCTATTTTAAATACCCTTTGATGGATCTACAATTACCTTCTCATATCTGGACCATTATCGCTCCCACACGAGCTCAAACCTGCTCATAGAATGCTTGCTGTTAAGCCTTTTCACCTGTGTGGAATTTTGACCCAAAAGGATTAGGCAGAAGCAGGTCGTAAAACTAAAACAGACTTTAAAAGTGGAGCAATCTTAATGCATGTCTTTAAAAGTTTGAGAATAAACGATATTATACCGTTTCCATTTTCACTATCGTGGAATTATTTGTGGATTTAAATATAGGTCTTCACCGGAATTTGTGCAACCGCACTCTGCTGAACACTCCTAACTTCCAATAACCATCTATTAAAACAGTGCTACAAAAAGATCCACGGTTGGTCATTAAATTGGCAACAGCTTAACAAGATGCTTTAAAGTTTAGATGCTTAAGATGAAAAAAGACAAAATAAACACTTTCCTTGTTTGCAGCTCTTTATTCTCCGAACTATAATCATAGGGATTAAGTTGATTTGTCCTAGAAAACCTGAAAAAAATTAAATTGCTGGAATAACGTTTTGGAAAGCTATACAATTAAAAAGATGTTATAAATCACTAAATGGACATTTATATACTGTACATACTACGTATGTGGGAAATGGGAGTAAGGTGGGTGACAAACTAAGGAGAAGGATCCAGAAGTGAATATGAGTAGAAAAAGGAAGAGAGCTGAGTAGGAAGGAGGAGAAAGGCGAAAGGAATTTTTACATATCTAGTCTGTAGAGGGCCTTAACCATACCATTCTAGAGAGAGAATTTGGTCATCTTTTGAATAATGCTCAAGAGCTCCTGGTTGGTTGAAACGGTATCAGAGGTTCCATGGACCCATGAGGGATCCAGCTCCTGCTTCGGGCACACTTGCATGATTATAAGAGGTGGACCTGTGTGTGGAATGTTTTGAAGTTTGTTCATCTGTTTAGTTGCCGTTGATGAAGTGCAGACCCGGGGATGTCCGACGATTCTTTTACACTTAAGCTGAACAAGGATGTGGGCTGTTTAAATAATATGTAGCAAAGTTAGAGACCTAGACCCGATCCCCAACTCCAACTGCAAAGCAACTGATATGCGAAAATTGTAACTCATCTCTCCCCCCCCCTGCCCCACCATCTGCATGGGGACCGGGGGGGGGGGACTTTTTATTTGTGCCCAGGACCTGACCCTGGATATGCAAAATTTCCTGGAGATCGACCCAGCCCTATTTTTTTTCGATGATTTTCAGACATAGGTCAGGTCAGGTATGGAGCATGTGCCAGAACAGCGCGTCGCAGGTCCACTTTCCGCGTACTCCAGGGCCTCCGTCTGGCCTTCCCCCAGGCGATGCCAGGCCCATCCCATCTCCTTGAGATGCTGGTCAACCTACTGCAACCACGAGGCACGTGGTCGGCCCGTTGGCCTCCTCCACTCACGAGACTCCTCGCTGAGAGAATCTGGTGAGCAGGATCAGCGTCAGGAAAACGAGCCACATGTCCATACAGCCGCAACTGACGCTCAGGACCATGCAGGTACAAATCTCATCCGAGTCTCTCTCAGCAACCGCTCGTGGACACAAAATCTGACCAGCGATAGCCAAGGGTTCTCCGAGAGAGACCTGTACCAAAGGAATTAAGTCTCCGTCTCAGATCCCTGGTCAGAGTCCAAGTCTCGCATCCATAGAGCAAGACTGGAAGCACCAAGGACCTGAAGACTCGGACTTTCGTCCTCCCGCACAGGTACCGGCAGCGCCACACCCCATGATCCAGTGAATCCATGACTCCCCAGGCGCCGACCCAGATGTCTATTGACCTCTGACTCACAGCCAGCCAGAGACGATGAATTCACTGCCAAGGTAAGTGAATCTCTCCACGACCTCAACATCCTCACCACAAACAGACACAGACAGGACAGTGCATACAATACAGAGAATTGCCTTATTTAACAAAGATGAGCCTTGCTCTTTTAAAGAAAAAAAAAGAACAAGATTCAGTTACGACACTAGATGTCATTAATATTGTTACGTGGAAAAGAGTGAGCGGGGAGGATCCGTAGCTAGAATGTGGAAAGACTCCAGCTTGCTCCGTGCTTGAATTGGGTAGAATTACTCCCTGATTAGAGATCTGTCAGAGATAAGTCGTACATAGTATGTGCCCTGAGGGGGCAGTGACCATCTTCTGTAGAGCAGAATAGGATAAAGTTATATCATATAAACCTCCTCTACAGGCAAGGCCAGGTGGAGGACTTGAGCACAAAGGCACCAGGAAAGCGCTACACCCTTTAAAAGGACAAAAACACAGGTCATTTTGGCCAATAACTGCAGGCCATGGTGTTGCAGTGAGCTATGGAGCCCTGGTTGAGGGTGGAACACTGACGAGGGGCCACCCTGCAGGGCGGGGACAGCCCGAAAGATGGCGCTGCCCACAGGCAGCGGGCAGCGAATTGTGGAACCCACCATACAAAAAGGCAGTCCCGGAGGTTGTCAAGGCTGTGTCCATGCATGCATGAAAAAATGATAACTTGGCTTCTTAATGGAGATAACACCTCCCCCTCTCTCTACTTCATTGCTTCCCAAAAGGACCGTTTGGAGAGTCGTGATCATATCTCTCCTCATCGCCATCCTCTTGTCTCCCACCGCACTTTGCCCTGTGCTACACCAGCCTGCACGACCATGGTCGTCCTGTGCCAGAGACCAGATCATGGCTGCATAAGTCCTTGCCTGCCCCTTTATATCTGCTTGAACCCGGTTTTGTCGGTGCCATTAGCGGGGGTTATTTATTTTATTGTATTTAAGTGCATGTGCTTTCCTATTTGTTTGTCCTTTGACCGCTTGGTTCATCCCATGTATTTATTATTAGCATCCTGTCTCCCAGCCCTCCCTGTATTATTTTAATAAATTTTTAGCAGCGTCTCGCGTAGGAAAGCTCTCATAGAGAGCTCAGCGTTGTTCTTCTTCTTCTACTTCTTCTTCTTCTCTCTTGTGTGTTCTTCTTGTGAAGACAAAACCCAAAACCTTAACCTCTAGGACTCGGCTCTTGTATATACAAGATCCGATCTCCTTAAATACTAAGCACATGCTACACATCCTCGCATTGCCCGTGCCTTTGAGACCGTCTATCATGAAACTTTTAAATATATTCGGACATTTGCTTTAAAGTTTTGAAAAGTTCACGTTACTATTTAAAGATTACTCCATTTATCATATTGTAATTTCGTAAATACACTATTTATTTCGTAAATAAACTATATATCGTAAATACATTATGACGGGTCTCGCTATTGGCTTAATCAAGGCACGTGACGAAATATCGG
>CM068966.1:80348847-80366372 GCA_035128595.1 Eptatretus atami
GACACGCACGCATTTCAGGACGTTTTTGCTTCATGGACGACTTTCTGGTGAGCGAGACGATTCTTTCCCCTTCCCTCCCCCAACATGATCCGCTGGGTACCCATGTCTGTGTTGAGCTGTAAGTAAGTCAACCCCCGATAAGCATCTGCTCTTTGTCTCTTTCCTGGCATTTTGACTTGATTTTGCTTGGAAATTAGTTTTTATTTACCTCAGCAAATAAGAGGTTTTTTATTTTTTTCTTTTATTATTAATAAATTGTTAGTTCGATTTTCAACCTGTCCATGTTTGTCTTTCCTTCATTGGTCTAGCATTGCCAGGCCGAGATAGACTGGGAGGTAATTACACAGATTTGGACCACAAAATCGTCGCAGCAACCGGCGGTTAAAACGCTCGGCCGCCCTAGATTAAAAATCCTAATTCGAGATTACGTTGGTGCTTTGCCGAGGGCAGCGCTCCCCACTCAGTAAACCACGTGACCACTAGGTATAAGGAATAATTAGACGGTGGACACCTGGAGCTTGTGGTGACTGGGTTACGTTCGGGTTGGTTTAAAACAACCCACAAACGTTAATTGGTTTTTACCACAACGTTAATTGTGAGCGGTGGCCCCCAAGGTCCGGCTTCAACGGAGGACAACTGGGATTAATCCCCCTGAGGTGACAAGCTGGTGTTCCAGTACCCGTAGCCCGCAACTCTATATGTTATATATATATGAATATATTGTTTACGGATCTGGAAACCATTGCATTCAAGCATACATGATGTCCCAAAAGTCAGTTATGTCGTTAAGTATTGTGTGTAGTCAATCCTTTCCTTTCATCTAGTGGAGAATCAAAGGCGTGCGTTGCGGATTCTTTTTAGTTAGGTGATTAATCTTACATCCACGAACACCAACAACCATTCCATTACATCACGATCCACGACCCACGCCCGCTGTCTACAAGCACTCTGATTGCCAAGGCAGGGTCTTCGCAGCCTGTTCTTGCCGTGTCGACCAACGTTCCTTCCACAAACTTGTAACTCTTGCACGACGCCTGTCACATGGATATGTTACTCCGTCATGTATGAACCCGTGTGTAGACGGCTGGGTTCCGGCAGGGCGTTGCAGCGCGTTGATTACTGTTCATCGTCGAGTGTGGGCCCGCGTGGAGGAGTGGCTGGGGTTTCCCGGCAGGGGACAAGGCCGCCCCGGAAAGGGGGCCGTAGGACCTGTCCATCAGAGCGGACGCGAGGTGTGTTCACCAAGGCCTCCCCGCTGAGGGAGGTCCAATAATTCCCGAAGTTCACTCTCTGGAGCCAGGTGGTCTTTTTGAGTTCTTGGAGGGTCTTTTTGAGTCTTGGTGGGTTCTTTTTGAGGTCTTGGAGAGTCTTTTGGGGGGGTGGGTTGGGGGGTTGGGGGGGGGGGGTGGGGGTTGGGGGGGTGGGTGGGGGTCTTGGAGAGTCCTTTTAAAAAGTTCTTTTTGAGAGTTTTTGGTGGCGTCGAGGCCGGCGAACTTGTCTTGCTTGGCCTCTACGAGGAGGGAAGAGCGACCCGCCCCTCCGTGGGCACATTCACCCCCACCGGCTCCACGCACAACCGCGAGTCCGCACACGTGTGACTGGGGACAAACTGCGACCATTGTCGGTGCCGCATCGCAGAGCAGCGCCTTCCTCCGAGGGTCAGATCCACCAGCCGAACTCTTGGCCCCCGCCTTGTCTCTCTCCAAACGGCTGCGAGGGGTCAACAAAGACTCTGGGTTCCTTTATTTTGGTGTGTGTGTCTGCGTGTGGGGCCCGTCTTGTAAGTCGAACTGAAATAAGTGTTTTTGGATCATTGTAAATACTTCTTTCATATTCGCGTTGTTTGCTTTCCTGTCTTCATTTAAGGTAATAAAACTTGTTAGAATGTTCCAGTTTCGTTTCCCGTCCTTCTTGCATTGGTTCCAGCATGGTTCGGATCTGAGTTCAGCCCGGTTTTTTATAACCGATAACCCGTTCATTCCAGCCGGCACGGCTTTGGTAGTTTCCATTCCGGCTGCACCCGACCGGAGTTGGTACGTCGGTAAGTTGTAACTCTACCGGCAGCGGTAGAGTGACCCGGTTCGAGCAAGAGCGTGCCGAGGGCATGGTTTCCGCCGGTAGTCTGAAATCGCATCGTTATTCGGTAAATTGGTTATAGGACAAATAGACGCCCTTCGCTACGCGGTGAAAATATTTGGCGACCCACGGTCGGCTTAGAAAAGAACCGGAGTTACCCGAGCGACGGCCGGACATTCCGGGGAGATTTGGTGGGAGAGCGAGCAAATCCCCACCTCAGTGGTCGTTCTCCGCCACGACCCCCGCCAACAACAATATTATAACTCCTGCTAACTCTTTTAGCCAGAATAAAGCCTGCAATTAAAGCAACCAAGAATAGCTACACCCAAGATAAACCCTTTGCTGTTTCAACTCTTCCCCAAGTTCCTCTCCAGCTGAGACCATTCACAGAAAGTACATAAATGAGGATCCTAATCCACACACTCCCACCCCTTTCCCCATCCGGTTGCCCAGTTTAAATCAACTTGTTGGTGAGTCACTCAGCAAAGCATAGACAAAACGCAACAACCCCGAGGATCCCAGACATGACAACGTGTCAATGTTAATAAACAGTCAACAATAATAACAAGACCCAATAATGTCAACCAAAGAACTTACCTTGTGTATTTTTATTTTGGTCGTTTTATGCAGCCTCTTTGCTGGACGAGCATATCTGAATGGCCCAACTGTGTCTGCCGCTGCCTCAGGCTGCAGTTGGGTGCTGTCTTTCGTAGAAGGTTGGTGGCAGGATTGCACTCCGGCTACCGTAAAACACTTCATCGCAAAACACATGAAAAAACGCAAGAAAATTGAAAACCCACTCGGGGAGTACCCCCCGGTGGCAGCTGCCGCTTCGCAGAGCAGCTCATCGATACAGGATTGGGGCCAAAGCCTTCCGGTGCCCCATTCTTTGGGATGACAGGAGCAAAACATGCACGGAGTAACCTCCCACGGAGTCAGATTGGTGGTTTGTGTGTCAGGTGGTGGGCTAAAGTGTCATCCACCCAGATGGCGTCTCTTCGAGTTCAACCCTTATGTGGGTGCCTGGAATGTCGCCGATCCCTAAGAGAAGGATGACCACCTGTCTCTGCGATCATCTGAGCTCCACCGTTTGGAACATCGGTATTGCAGGCACTCTCTGAGTTTGGACACTGGATAGTGGTGAGATCATGGGCGAGGGTCACAGCGTCTACTGGTCTGGTCGCTCTGGATGGTTACCATTACCCAAAGAGTTGCTGTAGCTGTGTTCATAAGCTGGACTCAAAGATAATTGAGGTAACACCGGTTCAACGAGCGTGTTATGAATTGGGATTCGTCACTCCTTGGGTGTCAATTCTCTGGTCCTCTGCTATATGCTCCACCTGAGGTGGTGATCTCACCGTGAAGGAATGCAATCTATGCACGCTCGAGTCTGTGGTTGATCAGTGCCGCAGGTGAGATACTCTTCTAGTCTTTGGGGATTTCAATCCATTTCGACTGGAACTGAAGGATGGTTATGAGAAACGTGTGTTTTGGTCCCATGGGTCTGGAAATGTGACATCAGACATAGCACTAAGTTCTTGGAATTTTTGCAAGAAAGCCGTGGATTAGGATGGGCTGTTCATGCTTTCAGTGCCCAAGGCTCATTCGCTTTGGACCTTCATATTCCAACCCACTTGGTGGTGTGGCAAAGGGAGATTGCCCATGTGCTCGTTTGATGCCACTGGAGGAGGATTCATAACTGCAGGGTCCACCGGAGTGCTCAGTTTTCCTCAATAATAGATCACAGGATAGTTGTAGCAACTCTGAAGTTGCAGCTTAAATCGCAGACAAATGGTACCATCCCAGCCTCGCTGGGATGTTGGCAAGCCTGAAGGATTGCGAGGGTAGTGAAGAGTTTGCGAACAGGCTAAGTGGGTATTTTTGGAGGTCTGGCTGTTTGAGAATCCTGGAAGAAGTTTGTGGAGTGGGCCTTCAAAGACGACCATCCTTGATGCTGCCCCGGTATATATCTTGGAACCACCGTCAGGTGAGAAGAATTTTGTCTCCGAAGGAGACTGGATACCATTGGGCGAGGCACAGGGCCCAGGCTTAATTGCAACACTGAGCTTGTTCAGTGAGTTGAGGCATTAAAAACTTTATGTGTGTTGAGGCAGACAAGGAGGCCTATTGCGCAGGAATCTGTGAAGGGGTGAGCATCACCTGTGGTCAAGTGATTTCATCCTGCTTACAGAGGAATTCATGGATTGCGTCCTCCAATGCCAATCGCCTTCGACTGTACTGCAGTTAAAGCGAGGGTGGTGGGCTCTTGCACAGAAGGAGTCTGAATGAAGGCCTGCTAGCAGTTACTTAAGTGGCTGTACCAGGTTGACCCAACCAGCCTGTTGAGTTGCGACATCACGGTTGTAACTGTCCCTGTTGGCTGGCCTCCGATCAACTGTGAACACACCTTTGTTTGTGGAAACCAGGCTGTGGTGAACCAGTTTGAAACGGTGGTAAAACTCCTAGGAATCTGTGGCTCCATGCAGAATTTTCAAAGTTCGGTGGCAACTGCTATATACTCTCGTGGTATTGCATGCAGTTTCTGTGCTTCTGTCTGGAACAACAGGCATCATCCCAACTGGACTGCAAGAGGGGTCTTGTGTCCTTTCTGGAAAGGAGAGGGGGATTGCCAGACTGAAACCACTACCGAGGGGTTCACGCTGCTCTCAATGCCGGACAAGGTTCTTTTGGCCTCATATAATTTTCGATTCGGTGTTTGCCACCATCTGCGTGAGCATGAGTGCCGCAGTGCAGTCAGGCTTTACATCAAAGAGGTGAACGATGACCGTATCCTTGCTCTTCAGGTCCTCACCGACACAGATAGAGAGTTCAGCAGGGGACTGCTTGCATCCTATACTGTTGTCAGCAAAGCATTTGCTTTCTGTGAATCGGATCCCTCTGGAGATTCTCAGTCTTCATGGGGTGCCACCAAAACGGATTAATCTGATTCTGAACTATATCTGGACTGGAGAGTGCTGTGAGATTGGTGGGTTCATCTCAACTTAATTTCCCAGTTGTTACTGGAGTTTGTCAGGGGTGGGGACTGCCCCCACACATTTCAACCGCTTAAATGGACTGGATATGTGAAACATGTCGGGGAGATCAAGCTGCGGTGCATTGTTTGGGAATGTTGGGATTCTGATCTTGATTTAGCAGATATGCAATCATCTTTGCAAGACTTTCGACTATCCTTTGGGGGCCTCAGTGGTGCTGTTGAGGAGTGGAGCCGCTGGGGATTACGGGTTTCCTAGGGTCAAAACTAAGATCCAGGGCTTTCAAATGACATCTTGATGCTGGCTATCCTATTGTACCTGTTTGTGGTGAGGATGTTGAGGTCACGGAGAAGGATTCACTTACCTTGGCATGGATATTCATATCACATGTTTGTGAGACAGAGGTCATAGACGTTGGGTGGGCCTGGGGGTCATGGATTCACTGGATCATGGGGTGTGTGGCACTGGTCGGGTACCTACGCGGAGGATGAAAGTCGAGTCTTTAAGTCGCTTTGGTGCTCCAGTCTTGCTCTAACAGATGTGAGAGTTGGGACTCTGACCAGGGATCTGAGACAGAGGCTTAACTCCTTCAGTGAAGGTCTCTTCAGATAATCATTGGTTAACGTCTGGTTCAGGTTTGTGGTCAGTAGTGTTTGCCATGAGAGAGACTCAGATGACTTTGTTACTTGTATAGTTCGTGAGCGTCAGCTGGAGCTGCATGGACCCAAGTGGTTCTCGTTTTCCCTGATGCTGATCCTGACTCACCAGATTCTCTCAGCTATGGAGCCTCGTGGGGTGGGGGAGCTAACAGGCAGCCTACATGCTTGGTGGTTGCAGCAGGTTATCGTTATCTCAAGGAGATGAAGGTGTCCAGACTCTGCCTGGGGATGGCCAAATGGAGGCCCTGAACCTACGCAGCGAAAGTGGACACATTGATGCGCTACTCCGGCACATGCTCCTGTATGACCTTCTTCAGCATAAGATCTGAACCCCAATCAAGCATTTGTGGATATTCTGAACGACGCTTGAAACAGCATTCTCCCACCTGCCTCAACAGATATGTAGTTGATTGACTTTTCTTTATGGAAAATGGTTGCCGCATCTCTCCTGCAGAATTCCTGATGCTGGTAGGACTCTATGGCCATGGCGCATACAGGCTGTACGGGCCAGATCAAAGTGACTTTACAATTGGTTGTTTCCATTTTTTGTCACTACTGGCAGTACATAAATACCAAGACCCCATCACGTCTCTCACCCCTAATTGGAGGGACATACCAATCACCTTAATCAATTACCCCAGTTTCATACAGTAAGTGGGCGTCTATTTACTCCGGACCAAATATGGCGGATTTTATTATCCTTTTCTTCCATGCAGGTGTAATATGTTGCAGGTGGTGAGCCCCTTCCCTCCCCTTATAGTTATCCCCCCCCCGCATAAACTTCCGCTTCGTCTCTACTCCTCATTTTGCCCATGCCCTCTTTCCCTTCTCCTCATGCTTCATTCTTCTACTTTTATCAATTATAATTCTTTGAAATCTCTCCCCCACCCGCTCATTCCTAAGGGTTGCATAAGTAATAAATAGATGTGTTAATCAGTAGTTTTGTGACTTTATGGGAAGGAGTTGAAAGTGTTATCATTTTCTCAAGCTTTGGTTTACATGTATTTTTCGCTCCAAATGAAACCTTTCATATCATAATTCTTTCTTCTCTGGAATCGAAACTCAAAATACTTCACATCGTTGGCAATGGATCACATGAACGGAAAAGGTAAAGAAATGCTGCGAAATAAATCAGAATGTTTCTTCTTTTCAAGAAGATGGTAACCACACCACCGTAACTACAGTGTATGTATACAGGGTGGGGGAAAGCAGCACATTATGCTACAACAGTAGAGATGCAGGTGTATATGCTGGTAACAAGTGGAGAATGCAGGTGTATAATGCGTAGAGGTGGAGAAATGCAGGTGTATATGCTGCCAACAGGGGAGAATGCAAGTAAATATCTTTAACAGGTGCATGAAGTGCGTGTATCTGCTGCGGCAGGTGGTGGAAAATAACGGTGTGTATGCTCTTAAACAGGTGGAGAATGCAGGTGTATATGCTCAAAGGGGTGGAAATGCAGATGTTGTATGCTGCAACAGGAGCACGAGAATGGCAGGGTATATGCTGTGGCAGGTGAGGAATGCAAGTGTACTGCTGTAACAGGTGGAGAACGTTAAAATTCCTTCTGGCCATTTTTACTGGGAAGAATCAACAAAAAGGTTTTGAACCGATATAAATGCAAACAATCTTGCTTTTCTTTGAATACGAGACCTGTAGTGCATAATTAAAACAACTACAAGTACATCTTCAACAGCCCAAATTATTCCCATCTTCTTTTGGGTGGGCCAAGAAGTTTTTTGCCCAAGTCTTTCAGAACCGGCTGTTCAGGCCTGAACGTTCGACTGAGCTAATTTTGGCAGATTTGGTCATTTGTTCAGAATGCAGAAGTAGTTGGCCTACTCTCGCAAAAGACCCACCACTGGATCTTTAACGTCCACCACGGTTCATGTAACCAGTGCTGACAGGACGGGTTCTCTAAGTTGAACATCCATCCGAGGACGGCACACGACACTGATGAAACACTGGGATGACAGTTTTATAGCTGGGGTCGGGATTCGAAGCCAAGCGACCAGCTTCGAGCGAGCGGGATAACTGACAGCTATACCTGTCGATCAAATGAGAGAAAGAAAAAGAAGAAACAACCTGTTTTGAAAGAGTAGAATTTCTCGTTAAGCAGGACTGGTGTGTTTAACAAAATTACAACTCTACATATACAATGGGTGTTCAAAAAGGGTCTCAGAACGAGTCAGAAAGGCCACCGGTCTTTAACCTTCAATAAACTGTGTTTTATAAGTGTGTTGTGTGTGTGTGTGTGTGTGTGTGTGTGGTGTGTGTGTGTGTGTGTGTGTGTGTGTATATATATACTATATATATATATAAATATATATACATGTATTATACATTGTATATATATATGTATATGCATCTGAATACTGTAATTAGTATATATATATATATATAATAATATATATAATATATTATAATATATGTATATACCGGACGTAGTGGCGTGCGCCTTTTTCGGCTAACTCCGAGGCTTGGGTTTGGAGGATCGCTTGAGGACGGGGCCTCGGCATTGGGCCGCGGCTATGAGAGGGGTAGGGCATCCCAAATCATGGCGAACCCAATCCATATCCCTGTGTCGTAAGTGGCGAACAGGGTTGCGTCAGGAAGGGCACTCGGGCGTAAAACCATGCAAATCAGTATGCGGATCATAACAGTGATCCGCTGGTGGCGACCCCCTAACGGGAAGCACTGAAAGAACGAACAACAACATATATGGCAGATTTTAATGTATATATATATATGCATAGGTACATTATATATATATGTATATGCATCTGAATATGTATGTGTGTATATGTAGAATATGCAGATTTTTAATTGGATATATATGCATATGTACATGTATATATTATATATATATATATATATATTATATATATATATACAGTATATATATATATATATATATATTATATATATATTATATATGTATATATATATATGTTGTGTGTGGGTGTGTGTGTGTATATATATATATATACATACATATATGCTGTTATATATATGTATATATTATACATATGTATAAATATGTAATGTGTATATGCATCTGAATATGGTAATATATATATTGTATTATTTATAATATTATATATGTATATTATGCATATGTAATATATGTATATATATGCAGATTTTTATGTATATATATGCATATGTACATGTATAACGTAGATGCATCTGAAATATGTCATATGTATACTATATATGTTATTATATGTATGTATTTTTTAATTTATTTTTATATCTGTAATAAAATCTGAACACCTTTTTGCCTTTTTTGTCGTGTTTTGGACTGATGTCATTCTCTCACACGAATTAAACTATTGAACAACCCACATGTGCTTGGTGGGGATTTGCCTTCATCTGACATGTTTAATTCCACGTTGCCCTGGCAATCTGTACACATAATAGATTCGGTGGTATATGGGTTGGAGTGTCCTGTTCTGAGTTGAGAAAAGTGGGGTGGTTCAAACCCAAGTAGGAGTTCCTTGCTTGCCGTTCAACATTTAAAAGGAATGAGAACAGACAAACAAGGCTGTGGAAGGTACAATGATAAACCACCCATAACAAAAAACCCCTTGGGGCCAAGAAAGCAGCTTCGGGGGCAGCATCGATGCTCTGTAAAAAAGTATGGTAAATCAAATAACAACTTAAAAATACCTAACAGGTGTTTATGTAGGTTCAATATAAACAAGTTGTGGTTACTTGTTCTGAGAACTATGTAACAGCCTCTTGTATCTCCTGGGCATTGGCAAGAGCACAAGGAAAAGTTATTTCCAGAACAGGTTCAGCAAAGAACATTTGTTTTTTTTACAACAACAACACACACACACACACACACACACACAACACACACACACACACCACACACAACAACACACCACACCACACACACACACAGCGCTCCTGAAGTCCTCGAGAAGGTCCACGGTCTCCTGTTCCTCTCTTGAGCCTTTGGGGAATCACATGAAGAGCTTTGAATGGCCTCCGGAAATCTGGGCGTGATGGCCCTCCTATAACCGGGTGGAGCCACAACTTGGCACTCCAAGTTAACAAACCGAGCCTTTCCCTCCGAACGTGAGCATTTCTGAACTGGGCGCTGGCCAAGTGGAAACACTTGGTCGATGTGCTGGATCGCGGCCTCCCACTCAATCGCATGCTCCGAGCTCGCTCATGAAGGAGATGTGCATTTTCTCACACGCTCCATGGACCTGCCCAACAGCTGAACGAGGTCCCAGCACGAGCTCCAACCAGGCAATGCTCTACAAGCAGGAACAGGTCCAAGAGGGAAAGTGGCTTTCGATCTCATCACACCGAGGTGCATACGTGCCCAGGGATGGCGCACAGGGACACCATTCCCAACTCTTCACCCTGAGCTCTGCAAGACCCAAGAATCCGTGGTCACTCTGCTCCTCCACACAAGAGCACCAAAGGCGGTTCCCCACTGCAGGCTCCAAACAGCGCAAGATGATGCAGCTTGGCCACGGGTCCACCACGGAACCCTTGTGCAGGCAAATGGTCACTGCCTGTGTTCCTAACGAGAGTCGTGAGAAGTTGTAATTCAAGTTGGTGCGAAGTGCCGTCGCAACAGCCTGTCAGTTGAAAGACTGTCCGACTTCGTTTGTTTCAAACCGAAGACTCTTCTGAAATGAGCGGCATCATTATCTCTCTCGCCGAGGATGGGACTTCAAGCAGCATGAATTATTGTAAGCCCGTTGCTGGATTCTCGCCATGGCGAAAGTGTTCCAGAAAGGCCGACAGCCAGGTGGTTATTGTGGACCCTAACTCCCAGGGTCCAACAAGCGGAATTGGGGGTCGTCACGGGGTTGAAGTGTTGTCCGGTCCAAACGGAGCCCAGAAAAGGCTCAACGCCGTCAGCAGGAACCAAGAACCGCAGCACAACGGATGGTCTAGTACCAGGAGCGCCAACAGCAAATGCATTCCGGTGGTGTTTCTCAACGAACGAGATGCTCAGGGTAACCTTTGTCTCAAAATGAATTTTGTCTCGAGCTCCCTTGACCCGATCACTTCGTTGACCCCTCAATCCTGTTACTGGGGAAAACGAAGCTCCAACTTTGGACAAGAAAACCGATACTACACTTGGCCGGTTCAGCGTCAGAGATATAACAACACCTGAATCCTTTACAGCCTCATTTTTTTCACTCTCACTTGGTCACAACGAAAACGTTGCAGTGAAAAGGACAGAAGTCGTGGCCTCCGTGGTCCAACGAGCTACATACAGCACGTCTGGAAGTTTGGTTTGGCCTGAATTTGTTTACCTTCGGATTTGAAACCCTCCTTTTAGTGAACTATAAAACAAAAACAAATGGTTTTCCTTGTTATGACGTCATCCCAACTTTGCTTTCCAAAGTTGTCAAAAACTTGAACACTTTAAAAAGTGTTGCGCAATCTTGAATACATAGTTATGTCAGTGTGCAGGAATCATTGCCAGAACTTTCCTTTGTAGTTTCCCCGTTATGATCCTAAAACTTTTTCCCCACCTCCCCTCCACACCCCTACCGTCCACGGCACCCCCCCCCCCCATTTCCTTAATTGATGACATTGTGCAGTTATTATATGATTATGGAGTAAAAGCGTGCCAAGGATGTTGATCACTCAACATTTTTTCAAATGAAGACAAGACGGGCTGACAGGATGGCGAGACGTAAAGCACACTGCCGTGCGAGCTGTCTACCTGTTTGAATCACATCCAGCATCAAACTGCCATCCTGGTGTGCACAGGCAGGATGATTCATAGTCCCTCGATGGCACATTGAATGGTCCCCTTCGGAATTGATGTTAAAATTGCAGCGTTAAAAAGATCCATGTGTCCTTTGCAAGAGTGGGTGAGTTAACGCCGGCACCCTGACCAAATTCAATTTCCTGCCTTGGACGACAGGGGGCGTCAACCATTCGGTGACACAGGCACGGCCCCTCTCAGCAATGATCAACATAAATGAAGAAAGCAGACAATAGATAAATACAGATTCCTCATTTGCTCACATGACGGTGCAGCATTTTCAGAGCATTTTGGTTGAAGAGTGGAAGTTAAGGCCGGCTGTGCTTCAACCGTATGTGTGTTCGTTAATTTTTCACTGTTACAATGCAATGGGTATAATTGGGGGTTGGACCAGCACCTTTAAAAGAAAAACGAAATGTTGTGCATCTCATTAATAATTATCAGAAGGAACAAACTGAACATCCTCAACTTATCTGAGGTGACACAGATAAATATAATGAGTACAGATAATACAAGGCCATTCGGCCAATCGAGCGCCCTGTGCAATGGTTTTGCCAACATATGGTTTAAATTATGACGTTTTAACAGTGGGAAACATTATGTGCCATTATACCACAAAGGTTCGGTTCCATCAAAAAAAGGAAAGTGAATATTTAAAATAATGCAGTTTGAAACGTTTACCATGGCAACAATACAATACTGACTCACAAAGAGCTCCAGCCTCCAGCCTGTGGTAACACAGAAGAGCCACTGTAAACCCGGTGAACCACAACGCCTCAGTGGTTCTGTGCAAAGACCAGGGTGGAGACCCGTTTGGGTGTTGAAAGGATGGGTGACGGCTCGGCCGGTGGTGTAAGAATTCCTGTTTAATAGGGCAAGCCTGCTCCATTTCACAAAAAGAACATTGTGCAAGGTGAAATTTTTCCAGATGGTGCAAAGCGATTAAAAAAAGGCAACCAATGAACTAAAAGGCTCAGTCACTAGCTTTTTATATAAGCCCTCCTCTGAGTCACGAATCAGAAGTTTGAGTCGTCATATTTCGAGTTCGGATCCCCCAGTATTTATAAAGACTGTATTGTGGTAACAGTTGGGCAGTGGCTGGTGATAGCAAACACAGCCCCATGTCGAGTATTGTATATGTCCAGGTGATACAAACACTTCATTGACAATCGGCCAAGGCGAGGGTCCAAAACCTGAATTTTGGTCCTGAGTGACCATTTCCGACTGGTTTAGGTCAATATTTCGTATTTTGAGTTCGAGCGCACATTTGTTCATAAACAAAGAACCAGGAACACCCAGACCCAAAGGTGATTCATCCAAGCAGTGTAATTGACATGTGATGACCGTCACATCTGTGTCACATAACTTGTTGTTATATATATATATATGTATAATATATCAATAATATATATATATATATATATATATATATATATATATTATATATATATATATAACACACATTTTAAAATTATAATTATTTTGTAAAAGAGTCGGCTTCATGGAGGAGCCTGGTGAATACAGACCAGAATGAACACAGTAAAAAGGAGAGGGAGCGGGAGAAGGGCACAACTGACAGCAAGGTGGAGGAAGAAAACAGGGGGGGGGAGGGGGGGTAAAAAGCAAGCTGGATACACTCAATACAAAAGTGGAAGGGAAAACTGGGGGAAGAAAGGCCAAAATGGCAACAACAACAAAAAAATTGAAGAGGAGGGAGTGAAGGAGGTGTGTGCAGACTTGAGTCTTCTTCCTTAGAAAAGAGCTCTACTTACAACAACGTTTTGCTTGCAATAATACATTTGGCATGGTGGTTACAATAACGGTTGGGGAAGCACATTGATCATTTGAATTGCCATGACATTAAAAGATTTTAGAATGGACCCTCGGTAAGCGTCACCTCATTAGGCTGAACAGTTTACATTTTTCTAACCCACGCGATAGGCAGGATCTGCCATTTCCGTACCTGAACCAAATCAAATCTAGTTGTTCTTGTCACCGGCGGACCCAAGCGCATTGTCATACACACTAAGTTTCGATTCAGAATCCGTCCCATACATTTTTGGAGATATCGTGCTACACTATTGTTTTTGGGGCCTTATCTCTCAATGGTGAAGAAATCATTTATATCAGATCTGATCCGGAAGCAGATCAAGTTTCCATGTAGATCGTTCATAAACTTTTTGAAATATCCTGCACACAGCAAACAGCAGACAGGGGTGAAACAACCTCCGGTCCACCTTCGGTGGTGGAGATAATAATCTTGATCAATCCCTACTGGAAGAAGTGGGAAAAGCACCAGTTTAAAAATTAAGTTAAGGGAAAAGTAGTTGGAAGCTAGAACCACCAATGCTTAAATGGACTTTTAGCGTGTCGTTCTGAGAACATTTTGACTGGTCCACCCAATAAAAAGATCTTGTGTATCATTGAGTTCGGTAGGTTCCATGGAGTATGGTAGTATTCTATTGTAGGGAAGATAACCGGTGAAAAAATGGCCGCCCATTTCAAATGTGTACCAAAATTGATAACACTTTAAAACTCCCACAGAGTGAAGTCACAGCTTTTAAAACGCTATACCTTTTATAGCCCCCACTGGACGTTAGTCCGAAATGGGGACTTAATGGATTTGTTCTCCGTTTTCGTGTCGCGTGCGTGCGTTCGCACCATATCTCAGACAGACATGTCTGGACCAATTTTTTTGTGGCTTGCTCAAAGACAACAACATGATGCTCCGACATATAAACTCATTTTTTGTTTTCGCAACTGCGATAAGATGGCCGACTGGTGGCATTTGTACTTAAATGTGTCCCCAACCATTCTCAGACATACATGGTCTGATTTTGTTCAAACTTTTGTTCAAAGCCCTTAACTCCGTACAGCTAAATTACTAAAACGGGGGGCTATGACGTTTTTATGGCTTTTTTTACTTGCTCGACGAACATTTTCACCACTAACAAGATTTAATTAATAAGCCAAAATAACCAATCATCAAAGTACAGATCGGATATCGCCAAATCGCCGCTCGCTTTGGTTCTTCTCAAAATAATGACTGAAGCAATTACCATGAATCCAATTAAATGGAGAAAGTACCATTCTCTCTTGGTATTTGTACTCGTAATGTACAAATTTTTCTTATCGTATTTTAAAATAATATCTCACAAAGGAGCACAAAACAATTACATCCCATTGCATGACAACACATGCGTGCTGGTTTTACACTCTCGTAGAAATATGGCCGCTGGTAGCTTTGTTAAGATGATACAGTGTTTCTTCCAGATTGTAAATCACGCAACGAGAGTCATATCTGCATATTTTTTATCATTTTCCAAAAGGAATCAAGTATTAGGCAATGATCGGATTGAAAAAATAGGATGATTATTTGCTTTTGTTCTTTATCTTCCTATAAGGGGTGAGGGCCAGTGGTACCCAGCTTCTGCCCTGCCTTGCCCACAATACTCCTCCACTTACCCCTGTCCTCAGCAACTCTATCTCCACTCTCCAACCGTCCTCCATCTATTGATATCCCTCCTCAAACAATCTTCCATCTCACCACGGTCTACCTCATTTCTCCTACTTGTGCTGCCTCTGTCCTCAAATCTTCCACTCTCTTTGCCATTCTCTCTCTCCTTCCCACTAAAGTATCCCTCCACTTCAGCTGCCTTTTTATTTTTTTTTAACCAAATCTCCCGTAAGTATCTGCACAACGACTCCTCCTCAGTTCATCCCATCCCTCCTTCATCCATCCTCTCACTCCCTAAAACATCCCTCCTGACCCAGGTCTCGCACACATGAACGCTAATTATCTCTCTGTCAGTGCCAACGTTTCCACACACGTCACCAAAACTTTCCCTTATATTAAATTATCCTGATATATTTCTTGTCAATTTTATTCTTTATCAAACAAATTTAAAACAGTGTGAAAAGTTGACGTCGCAGAAGTTTGCGTACTCACCCTCTCATTTCGTGGTAGGGTATGGTAAATCCCCACTCTACATTAAAAAAATATATTATGTATGCATATCTATAAGTGTTCCTTTTAATTTCATTCCCAACCGCAGGCATGCAGACAGTCAAACCAAGCACCCAGTTTCACATGGTATTAGCTGCATGTAATTCTTCCACTCTGACTCTGTGGAGGTCGTTGGTTCAAACCCCCAGAAGGTCAAAGCAAAGCCCTTTAAAAAATGGGTACGTGCTGCTTCCTTGCTTGACACTCAAGCATTTAAAAGGACCAGAGAATGGACAAAACCCTAGGAAGGCCTGGCAAACACCTTGTAATAACCCATGCCAAGAAACCAGCTTTCGTTGCAGCACCAAACCACTCTTGTAGGGTGTGGAAGCATCAAATCAAATCAAAACAATCAAATGTACTGTCGGGAGGTGTTCATTCCACTACACTCAAATTTCATAGTCATACTGGGAAGTATCCCCATTTGATACCACAAATATTCGCAAGGGATGTACTCAAACATTCAATTTTACAGGTAAACTTCACTCACTTCACCGACATTTCTGGCTGAAGAACTTGGTGGAAAAAGGGTAACATACGTCTCTTTCGTGAGATGTATGTAGATCTATTGCACAGTGAGAATTACATGGATCGTCTCCAAATATGGCCATCTATACGACAATGAGAATAAAAGATTAATTAAATGAATGTATCTGATGATGTATCTTGAATTCCTGAAGTTGTCTTTGGTCTTAATTCAAAATCTCTGAGACAACAGCTACTTACTGTCCGATGTGAGGAGTCATATTACGCTTATGAGGGTGAAAAATATTCCGCAAGTCACAGGTGTGTTTTGGGTAGTGTGTATCCATGAAATAAGCAATAAGTACTGAATCGAATTTTCGATCAAGAATCCATGTGAGTGAGTAGATGGACAACGTGATGCCGTATCCGCTTGAACAGAGAGCGACGATGATAACGAACCCCAAACACAACTTCATAACATTTCTCTTTCATTCGGCCTTTGGGAAAACTCCTTAAGTTATCCTGGAAAAATATGAAAGGTTTTCCAAATGATCCAATCTAAAATTGATTCTCTCCTTGCAGAGGTTTGGGTTTGTCGCAAAGGTAAATCATGAGTCAGATAATCCCACACGGCGCCATATTTACCTCCAAACCGAAGGTGAAGGAGGTGATGTTTTCTTTCACCCTTTCTGTCCTGTCTGTCTGTCCTGTGTGCAGATATCTTCAAATGGTTGTGGATGCATCGGATGACAATTTTGGTGGATAGATGGGTGTGGTGACAAGGACGAATTGATTATTTTGGTGAAAGATCTGGATCTGATCTGGATTCGAAAACCCACATAATATTTTTAAGTGATTCTCACCATTGAGAGATAGGGCAAAAATGAGTATAAGCATGGTAATTTTCAAAAATGTATTGGGGCCGATATGTTATTGTGTATCAGCATTGCGTGGCGGAAGGTATGCGCTCTACCCGGAGTGCTTCAGTTAATGATGCTTCAAGTGACAGGGGATAGAAATAGACGGGAGGAGCAGAGAAAGGAGAGAGGGTAAAGAAAAACTCTGCGCGTTGCACACAAAATAAGACAAAGGGAGCAGAATGTCTGAGTGGAAGACAGAAGGGATGGGAATATTGGACGGCACTTTCGCAGGGAACGGAGAACGGGAGAGAGGCTGCGCAACAAGTTTGTATGAGATATATCGTTGGGCTGGGTGGGGCGGGGAGTTCCCTGGTAAGTTGCCCTCAAATAATTTACAAGATGATGACGTATTGGCTCCAGATCTGGAAAAAATGGAGTGAAAACATAAGCATGGAGGGATGGAATTCCCCAAAAACAACTAAATAAGGATGACAAGGTAGGAATGACAAAGGTAGGAATGACAAACCGGCAATACAACAACACATTATTTCACGGATTGGCTATCACGACATTCTTTGACATCTTTTCTGTCTCGATGTCACAACAAATACATACCATTAAACCAAACACACCTACTATCTACAACTACCTCCGAACAATTGAAATCTTCATACAATTGTTATAATGGCACCTTATAATGAAAAATGACATCGT
>CM068966.1:80366607-80386640 GCA_035128595.1 Eptatretus atami
CCCGCTGTCTACAAGCACTCTGACTTGCCAAGGCAGGGTCTTGCAGCTGTTCCTTGCCGTGTCGACCAACGTTCCTTCCACAAACCTTGTAACTCTTGCACGACGGCCTGTGCCACATTGATACTGTTACTCGTCATGTATGAACCCGTGTGGAAGACTGGCTGGGGTTTCCCGGCAGGGGCCGTTGCAGCGTTGATACTGTTACTCGTCGAGTGGGCCCGCCGTGCGAGGAGTGGCTGGGTTCCCGGCAGGGGACAAGGCCCGCCCCGGAAAGGTGGGCCGTAGGACCTGTCCATCAGAGGCGGACAGCGAGGTGTGTTCACCAAGGCCCCTCCCCGCTGAGGAGGTCAATAATTCCGAGCACTCTCTGAGGCAGGTGGTCTTTTTGAGTTCTTGGAGGGTCTTTTTGAGTCTTGGTGGGTTCTTTTTGAGTCTTGGAGAGTCTTTTGGGGTCTTGGAGAGTCTTTTAAAAAGTTCTTTTGAAGAGTTTTTGGTGGCGTCGAGGCGGCGAACGTGTCTCTGCTGCCCTCTACGAGGAAGGGAAGAGCGACCCCGACCCCCCTCCGTGGACCATTCACACCCGCAGCTCCACCACGAACTCGAGTCCCACACGTGACTGGGACCAAACCTGCGACCATTGTCAGGTGCCGCATCGCAGAGCACGCCCTTCCTCCGACGGTCAGATCCACCACCGAACTCTGGCCCCCGGCTTGTCTCTCTCCACGGCTGCGAGGGTCCAACAAAGACTCTGGTTTCCTCATTATGTGTGTGTGTCTGCGTTGGCCCGTCTTGTAAGTAGAACTGAATAAGTGTTTTTGGATCATTGTAAATACTTCTTTCATATTCGCGTGTCTTGCTTTCTGTCTCATTAAGGTAAATAAAACTTGTTAGAAATGTTCCAGTTCTTTTTCCTCCCTTCTTGCATTGGTCCAGCATGGTTCGGATCTGATTTCAGCCGGGTTTTTATAACCGATAATCCGTTCATTCCAGCCGGCACGGCCTTTGGTAGTTTCCATTCGGCTGCACCCGAACCGGAGTTGTACGCGGTAAGTTGTAACTCTACCGGCAGTCCGATAGAGTAGACCCGGTTCGAGCAAGACGTGCCGAGGGCATGGTTTCCCCGGTAGTCGAAATCGCATCGTTAATTCGGTAAATTGGTTATAGACAAATAGACCCTTCGCTACGCGGTTGAAATATTGGCGACCACGGTCGGTTAAAAGACCGGAGTTATCCGAGCGACGGCCGACAATTCCGGGGAGATTGGTGGGAGACGACGCAAACCTCCCCCACCTAGTGGTCGTTCTCGCCACCGACCCCCGGCACACAACAATATATATAACTCCTGCCATACTCTTTTAGCCAAATAAAGCTGCATTAAAGCAACCAAGAATAGCTACACAAGATAAACCCTTTGCTGTTTCAAACTCTTCCCAAGTTCCTCTCCAGCTGCAGACATTCACAAGAAAGTACATAAATGAGGATCCTAATGCCACACACTCCCCACCCCCCTTCCCATCCGGTTGCCCAGTTTAATCACTTGTTGGTGAGTCATCAGCAACAGCATAGACAAAAACGCACACCACCGAGGATCCCAGACATGGACAACGTGCAATGTTAATAACAGTCAACATATAAATAACAAGACCCAATAATGTCAACCAAAGGACTTACCTTGTGTATCTTTTATTGGTCGTTTTATGCAGCCTTCTTCTGCTGGACGAGCATATCTGATGCCCAACTGTGTCTGCCGCTGCCCTCCTGCAGTTGGGTGCTTCTTTCTAGAAGGTTGGTGGCAGGATTTGCACTCCGGCTACCGTAAAACACTTCATTCTGCAAAACACATGAAAAAACGCAAAGAAAATTGAAAACCCACTCCGTGGGAGTACCCCCGGTGCAGCTGCCCTTCGCAGAGCAGCTCATCGGATTACAGGATTGGGGCAAAGCCTTCCGGTGCCCCATTCTTTGATGACAGGAGAAAAAGCACGGAGTAACCTTCCCGGGTCAGATTGCGGTGGTGTGTGTCAGGGTGGTGCTAAAGTGTCATCCACCAGATGGCGGTCTCTTCGAGTTAACCCTTCATGTGGGTGCCTGGAATGTCCCATCCCTAAGAGAGGATGACCACCTGTCTCTGCGATCATCTGAGCTCCAACGTTTGGACATCGGTATTGCAGCACTCTCTGAGGTTTGGAAACTGGATAGTGGTGAGATCATGGCGAGTGGTCACACGTATTACTGGTCTGGTCGCTCTGATGGTTACCATACCCAAAGAGTTGCTGTAGCTGTGTTCAATAAGCTGACTCCAAAGATAATTGAGGTAACACCGGTCAACGAGCGTGTTATGACATTGAGGATTCGTCACTCCTTGGGTGTCAATTCTCTGGTCTCTGTATATGCTCCGACTGAGGTGAGTGATCTCACCGTGAAGGATGCATTCTATGCCACGCTCGAGTCTGTGGTTGATCAGTGCCCCAGGTGAGATACTCTTCTAGTCTTGGGGGATTTCAATCCATCGAATGGAACTGAGGGATGGTTATGAGACGTGTGTTTTGGTCCCATGGGTCTGGAAATGTGAATCAGAATAGCACTAAGTTCCTTGATTTTGCAAGAAGCCGTGGATTTAGGATGGCTGGTTCATGCTTTCAGTGCCCACAGGCTCATTGCTGGACTTCATATTCCAACACTGGTGGTGTGGCAAAGGAGATTGCCCATGTGCTCGTTGATGGCCACTGGAGGAGGATTCATAACTGCAGGGTCCACCGGAGTGCTCAGTTCCTCAATATAGATCACAGGATAGTTGTAGCAACTCTGAAGTTGCAGCTTAAATCCAGGACAATGGTACCATCCCAGCCTCGGCTGGATGTTGGCAAGCTGAAGGATGAGAGGGTAGCTGAAGAGTTTGCGAACAGGCTAAGTGGGGATTTTGGAGGTCTGGTGGTTTGAGAATCCTGAAGAGTTGTGGAGTGCCTTCAAGACGACCATCCTTGATGCTGCCGGTATATATCTTGGAACCCACCGTCAGGTGAAGAAGAATTTTGTCTCCGAAGGGAGACTGGATACCATTGGCCAGAGGCACAGGGCCAGGCTTAATTGCAAAGCTGAGCTGTTCAGTGAGTTGAGGCATAAAACTTTATGTGTGTTGAGGGCAGACAAGGAGGCCTATGTGCGAGGAATCTGTGAAGGGGTAGAGCATCACCTGTGGTCAAGTGATTCTCATCCTGCTTACAGAGGAATTCATGGATTGCCGTCCTCCAAGCCAATCCCTCGATGTACTGCAGTTAAAGCGAAGGGTGGTGGGCTCTTGACAGAGGAGTCTGAAGTGAAGGCCTGCTAGGCCAGTTACTTTGAGTGGCTGTACCAGGTTGACCCACCAGCTGTTGAGTTGGACATCACGGTTGTAACTGTCCCTGTTGCTGGCCCTCCGATCAACTGTGAACCACCTTTGTTTGTGGAAACACAGGCTGTGGTGAACCAGTTGAAAGGTGGTAAAACTCCTAGGATCTGTGGCATCCATGCAGAACTTTTCAAAGTTGGTGGCAATGCTATACTCGTGTAGTTGCATGCAGTTCTGTGCTCTGTCTGGAACACAGGCATCATCCCAACTGACTGCAAGAGGGGTCTTGTTGTCCCTTTCTGGAAAGGAGAGGGGGATTGCCATGACTGAAACCACTACCGAGGGGTCACGCTGCTCTCAATGCCGGACAAGGTCTTTGCTCATATAATTCTTGATCGGGTTTGCCACCATCTGCGTGAGCATAGTGCCCAGTGCAGTCAGGCTTTACACCAAAGAGGTGAACGATTGACCGTATCCTTGCTCTTCAGGTCCTCACCGAACACAGATGAGAGTTTCAGCAGGGACTGCTTGCATCCTATACTGTTGTCAGCAAAGCATTTGCTTCTGTGAATCAGGATGCCCTCTGGAGGATTCTCAGTCTTCATGGGGTGCCACCAAAACGGATTAATCTGATTTCTGAACTATACTCTGGTACTGAGAGTGCTGTGAGATGTGGTGGTTCCATCTCAGACTTATTTCCAGTTGTTACTGGAGTTTGTCAGGGGTGTGGACTGGCCCCCACACATTTCACCGCTTAAATGGACTGGATTATGGTGAACATGTCGGGGAGATCAAGCTGCGGTGCATTGTTTGGGAATGTTGGGATCTCTGATCTTGATTTCGCAGATGATGCAATCATCTTTGCAGAGACTTTCGATATCCTTTTGGGGGCCCTCGTGGTGCTGATTGAGGAGTTGGAGCCGCTGGGATTACGGGTTTCCTGGGTCAAAACTAAGATCCAGGCTTTCAATGACATCTTGGATGCTGCTATCCTATCTGTACCTGTTTGTGGTGAGGATGTTGAGGTCACGGAGAGATTCACTTACCTTGGCAGTGATATTCATATCACATGTTGTGAGACAGAGGTCAATAGACGTCTGGGTCGGGCCTGGGGAGTCATGGATTCACTGGATCATGGGGTGTGGCACTGTCGGTACCTACGCAGGAGGATGAAAGTCCGAGTCTTTAAGTCCTTGGTGCTTCCAGTCTTGCTCTACAGATGTGAGAGTTGGACTCTGACCAGGGATCTGAGACAGAGACTTAACTCCTTCAGTGCAAGGTCTCTTCAGATAATCATTGGTTAACGCTGGTCAGGTTTTGTGGTCAAGTAGTGTTTGCTGAGAGAGACTCAGATGACATTTGTTACTTGTATAGTTCGTGAGCGTCAGCTGGAGCTGCATGGACAAGTGTCTCGTTTTCCTGATGCTGATCCTACTCACCAGATTCTCTCAGCTATGGAGCCTCGTGGGTGGGGGAGGCTAACAGGCAGCCTACATGCCTTGTGGTTGCAGCAGGTTGATCGTTATCTCAAGGAGATGAAGGTGGTCAGACCTCTGCCTGGGGGATGGCCAAATGGAGGCCCTGAACTACCAGCGGAAAGTGGACACATTGATGCGCTACTCCGGCACATGCTCCTGTACTGACCTTCTCAGCCACTAGATCTGAACCCAATCAAGCATTTATGGGATATTCTGGAACGACGCCTGAAACAGCATTCTCCACCTGCCTCAAACAGTTGTGAGTTGATTGACTTTCTTATGGAATAATGGTGCCGCATCTCTCCTGCAGAATTCCTGATGCTGGTGGACTCTATGCCATGGCGCATACAGGCTGTACTGGCCAGATCAAGTGACTTTACATTGGTGTTTCCATTTTTTGTCCACTACCTGCATACATAAATACCAAGACCCAATCACGTCTCTCACCCCTAATTGGAGGGAATAACCAATCACCTAATCAATTACCCCAGTTTCATACAGTAAGTGGGCGTCTATTTACTCCGGACGCAAATATGGCGGAATTTTAATCCTTTTCTTCCATGCAGGTGTATATGTTGTGGCAGGTGGTGAAGCCCCCCTTCCCTCCCCCTTATAGTTATCCCCCCCCCCATAAACTTTCCCTTCGTCTCTACTCACTCATTTGCACCCATGCCCTCTTTTCCCTCTCCTCATCCTTCATTCTTCTACTTTTATCAATTATAATTTCTTGAAATCTCTCCCACCCTCATTCCTAAGGTGCATAAGTAATAAATAGATGGTGTTAATCGGTAAGTTTGTGACTTTATGGGGAAGGGGGAGGGGGTTGAAAGTGTTAATTTTTCTCAAGCTTTGTTTACATGTATTTTTCCTCCAAATGAAACCTTTCCATATCATAATTCTTTCTTCTCTGGAATCAGAAACTCAAATACTTCACATCGTTGGCAATGGATCACATGGAACGGAAAGGATAAAAGAAATGCTGCGAAATAAATCAGAATGTTTCTTCTTTTACAAGGAATGAATGGTAACCACACCACCACGTAACTACGAGTGTATGTATACAGGTGGGGGAAAGCAGGCACATATGCTACAACAGGTAGAGAATGCAGGTGTATATGCTGTAACAAGTGGAGAATGCAGGTGTATATGCGTAAGAGGTGGAGAATGCAGGTGTATATGCTGCAACAGGAGGAGAATGCAAGTATATATGCTTTAACAGGTGCATGAGAGTGCAGGTGTATCTGCTGCGGCAGGTGGTGGAAAATACAGGTGTGTATGCTCTAACAGGTGGAGAATGCAGGTGTATATGCTGCAAGGGGTGGAAAATGCAGATGTGTATGCTGCAACAGGTGCACGAGAATGCAGGTGTATATGCTGTGGCAGGTGAGGAATGCAAGTGTATCTGCTGTAACAGGTGGAGAACGTTAAAATTTCCTTCTGCATTTTACTGGGAAAGAATCAACAAAAGGTTTTGAACCGAATATAAATGCAAACAATCTTGCTTTTCTTTGAATACGAGACCTGTAGTGCATAATTAAAACAACTACAGTACATCTTCAACAGCCCAAATTATTCCCATCTTCTTTTGGGGTGGGCCAGGAAAAGGTTTTTGCCCAAGTCTTTCAAGAACCGGCTGTTCAGGCCTGACGTTCGACTGGAGCTAATTTTGGCAGGAATTTGTCACTTTGTTCAGAATGCCAGAAGTAGTTGGCCTACTCTTCGCAAAAGACACCCTGGGATCTTTAACGTCCACCACGTCATGAACCAGTGCTGACAGACGGGTCCTCTAATTGAACATCCATCCGAGGGACGGCACACACACTGATGAAACACTGGGATGACAGTTTATAGCTGGGTCGGGATTCGAAGCCAAGCGACACAGCTTCGAGCCGAGCGTGGATAACTTGAAGCTATACCCTGTCAGATCAAATGAGAGAAGAAAAAGAAGAAACAACCTGTTTTGAAGAGTAGAATTTCTCGTTAAGCAAGACTGGTGTGTTTAACAAAATTACAACTCTATCATATACAATGGGTGTTCAAAAGGGTTGTCTCAGAACGAGTCCAAGAAAGGCCACCGGTCTTTAAACCTTCAATAAACCTGGTCGTTTATTATGTATATGTGTGTGTGTGTGTGTGTGTGTGTGTGTGGTGTGTGTGTGTGTGTGTGTGTGTGTGTGTTTGTATATATATATATATAAATATATATACATGTATATATATACATATGTATATATATTATGTATATGCATCTGAATATGTATATATATATATATATATATATATATATATATATATATATATATATATATATGTATATACCGGACGTGTGTGGCGTCGCCTTTTTTCCGGCTACTCCGAGGCTTGGGTTGGAGGATCGCTTGAGGACGGGGCTCGGCATTGGGCCGCGCTATGAGAGGTGTAGGGCATCCCAGAATCATGGCGAAACCCAATCCATATCCCTGTGTCGTAAGTGGCGACCAGGGTTGCGTCAGGAAGGGCATCCGGCGTAAAACCTATGCCAAATCAGTATGCGGATCATAACAGATGATCCGCTGTGGCGACCCCTAACGGGAGCAGCTGAAAGACGAACAAAACATATATGCAGATTTTAATGTATATATATATATGCATATGTACATGTATATATATAATGTTTATGCATCTGAATATGTATGTGTGTATATGTATATATATGCAGATTTTTATGGATATATATGCATATGTACATGTATATATATTATATATATATATATATATATATTATATATATATAATATATATATATATATATATATATATATTATATATATATATGTTATATTATATATATGTTTGGTGTTGTTGTGTGTAGTGTGTATATATTATATATATACATACATATATGTGTTATATTATAGTAATATTATATTATACAATATGTATATATATGTATGTGTATATGCATCTGAATATGTATATATATATATGTATATATTATATATATTTATATATGTATATATATGCATATGTATATATGTATATATATGCAGATTTTTATGTATATATATGCATATGTACATGTATACGTAGATGCATCTGAATATGTATATGTATATATATATGTATATATATATGTATGTATATTTTAATTTATTTTTATATCTGTATAAAATCTGAACACCTTTTGCCTTTTGTCGTGTTTTGGACTGATGTCATTCTCTCACCGAAAATAAACTATTTGAACAACCCACATGTGCTTGGTGGGGATTTGCCTTTCATCTGACATGTTTAATCCACGTTGCCCTGGCAATCTGTACACATAATAGATTCGGTGGTATAATGGTTGGAGTGTCTGTTCTGAGTCTGAGAAGTGGGTGGTTCAAACCCAAGTAGAGTTCCTTGCTTGCCGTTCAACATTTAAAAGGAATGAGAACAGACAAACAAGGCTGTGGAAGGTAATGATAAACCACCCAGTACAACCCTTGCCAAGAAACAGCTTCGGCAGCATCGATGCTCTGTAAAAAGTATGGTAAATCAATAAAATAAAATACCTATACAGGTGTTTATGTAGGTTCAATATAAACAAGTTGTTGTTACTTGTTCTGAGAACCTATTAAACAGCTCTTGTATCTCCTGGGCATTGGCAGAGACAAGGAAAGTTATTTCAGAACAGGTTCAGCAAAGAACATTTTGTTTTTTTACACACACACACACACACACACACACACACACACACACACACACACACACACACACACACACACACACACACACACACACACACACACACACACACACACACACACACACACACACACACACACACACACGCGCTCCTGAAGTCCTCGAGAAGGTCCCAGGTCCTCCCTGTTCCTCTCTTGAGCCTTTAGGGAATCACATGCGAGCTTGAATGGCCTCCGGACATCATGGGCGTGAGGGCCCTCCCTATACCGGGTGGAGCCACAACTTGCACTCCAAGTATAAAAACCGAGCCCTTTCCCTCCGAACGTGAGCATTTCTGAACTGGGCGCTGCCAAGTGGACACTTGGTCGATGTGCTGGATCGCAGGCCTCCCACTCAATCGCCATCTCCGAGCTCGCCATGAAGGAGATGTGCATTTTCTCAACACGCTCCATGGACCTGCCCAAACCAGCCCTGAAACGAGGTCCCAGCACGAGCTCCAACAGCAATGCTCTACAGCAGGAAAGGTCCAAGAGGAAAGTGGCTTTCGATCTCCATCACACCGAGGTGCATTACGTGCCCAGGGATGCGCACAGGGACACCATTCCTCAACTCCTTCAACCTGAGCTCTGCAAGACCAAGAATCCGATGGTCACTCTCTCTCAACGACAAGAGCACCAAAGGCGGTTCCCACTGCAGGCTCCAAACACCAAGATGATGCAGGCTTGGCCACGGGTCACCACGGAACCCTTTGCAGGGCAAATGGTCACGCCTGTGGTTCCTACGAGAGTCGTGAGAAGTTGTAATTCACAGTTGGTGCGAGTGCCCGTCGCACAGCCTGTCCAGTTGAAAGACTGTCCGACTTTCGTTTGTTCAAACCGAAGACCTTCTGAACATGAGCGGATCATATCTCTCTCGCCGAGGATGGGATCTTCAAGCCAGCATGATTATTGTATGCCCGTTGCTGGATCTCTCCTGCCATGGCGAAGTGTTCCAAGACAAGGCCGACAGCAGGTGGTTATTGTGGACCCTACATCCCAGGGTCACAGCGGAATGGGGGTCCGTCACGGGGTTGAAGTGTGTCCGGTCCAAACGGAGCCCCAGAAAAGGCTCAACGCCGTCAGCAGGAACCAAGAACCGCAGCACGGATGGTCTAGTACCAGGAGGCCAACACAGCACATGCATCCGGTGGTGTTCTCAACGAACCGAGATGCTCAGGTACCTTTGTCTCAAAATGAACTTTTGTCTCGAGCTCCCTTGACCCGCATCACTTCGTTGACCCCTCAATCCTGTTACTGGGGAAAATCGAAGCTCCAACTTTGGACAAGCAAACCGATACTACACCTTGGCCGTTCGCGTCAGAGATATAATTCAACACCTGAATCCTTTACAGCCTCATTTTCACTCTCACTTGGTCACAAAGAAACGGTTGCAGTGAAAAGGACAGAGTCGTGGCCTCCCGTGGTCCAACGAGCTACATGACAGCACGTCTGGAAGTTTTGTTTTGGCCTGAATTTGTTTACCTTCGATTGATACCTTCCTTATTAGTGGAACTATAAAACAAAAGAACAAATGGTTTTCCTTGTATGACGTCATCCCAACTTGCTTTCCAAAGTTGTCAAAACTTGGAACACTTTAAAAAGTGTTGCGCAACTTGAATACATAGTTATGTCAGTGTGCAGGAATCATTGCAACAGACCTTTCCTTTGTAGTTTCCCCGTTATGATCCTAAAACTTTTTCCCCACCACCCCTCCACCTCCACACCCCTACCGTCCACGCACCCCCCCCACCTATTCCCTTTAATTGATGACATTGTGCAGTTATTATATGATTATGGAGTAAAAGCGTGCCAAGGATGTTGATCACCAACATTTTCAAATGAACAAGACAGGGCTGACAGGATGGCCGAGACGTACGCACACTTGCCTCGAAGCTGTCTACCCTGGGTTTGAATCCCATCCCAGCTATAAACTGCCATCCTGGTGTTGCACAGGCAGGATGATTCATCACCCTCGGATGGCACATTGATGGTCCCTCGGATTGATGTTAAATTGAGCGTTAAAAGATCCCATGGTGTCCTTTGCGAAGAGTGGGTGAGTTATCGCCGGCACCCTGACCAAATTTCAAATTCCTGCCTTGGACCTACAGGGGGCGTCACCTCGGTGACACAGGCACGCCCCTCTCAGCCAATGATCCAACATAATATGAAAGAAGCAGAACAATAAGACTAAATACGAGATGTCCTCATTTGCTCACATGACGGTGCAGCATTTCAGAGCACTTTGTTGAAGAGTGGAAGTTAAGCCGGCTGGCTTCACCGTATGTGTGTTCGTTCATTTTTCACTGTTACATGCAATGGTATTAAATTGTTGACCGCACTCTAAGAACGAAATGGTTGTGCATCTCATTAATAATTATCAGAAGGAACAAACTGAACATCTCATTATCTGAGTGAACAGATAATATAATGAGTACAGATAATACAAGGCCATTCGGCCAATCGAGCCTGTGCAATGGTTGCCAACATATGGTTTAAATTAATGACGTTTAACAGTGGGAAACATTATGTGCCATTATAACCACAAAGGCTTCGGTTCCAATCAAAAAGAAAGTGAGATATTTAAATAATGCAGTTGAAACGTTACCATGGCAACAATACAATACGTGACTCACAAGAGCTCCAGCCTCCAGCCTGTGTAAACAGAAGAGCCACTGTAAACCCGGTGAACCACACCCTGCAGTGTTCTGTGCAAAGACCAGGGTGGAGACCACGTTTGGGTGTTGAAAGGACTGGGTGACGGCTCGGCCGGTGGTGTAAGAATTCCTGTTTAATAGGCAGCTGCTCATTTCACAAAAAGAACATTGTGCAGGTGAAATTTTTCCAGATGGTGCAAGCGATTAAAAAAGGCAAACAATGCAATGAAAAGGCTCAGTCCAGCTTTTTATATAAGCCTCCTCTGAGTCACGAATCAGAGTTTGAGTCGTCATATTTCGAGTTCGATCCCAAGTATTTATAAAGACTGTATTGTGGTAACAGTTGGCAGTGGCTGGTGGATAGCAAACACAGCCCCATGTCGAGTATTGTATATGTCACAAGGTGATACCAAACCTTCATTGACAATCGACAAGGCGAGGGTCCAAAACTGAATTTTGGTCATGAGTGACCATTCCGACTTGGTTTAGGTCCAATATTTCGTATTTGAGTTCGAGCGCACATTTGTTCATAAACAAAGACCAGGAACAAAGACCCAAAGGTTGATTCATCCAAGAAAGTGTAATTACATGTGATGACCGTCACATCTGTCACATGAGCTGTTGTTATATATATATATATTATATATATATATTATATATATATATATATATATATATATATATATATATATATATATATATATATATATATATATATACACACACATTTTAAAATTATAATTATTTTGTAAAAGAGTCGAGGCTCATGGAGGAGCTGGAATACAGACCAGAATGAAAACAACAGTAAAAGGAGGAGGGAGAGGGAGAGGGCACACTGACAGCAAGTGGAGGGAAGAAACACAGGGGGGGGGGTTTAAAAAGCAAGCTGGATACACATGCAATAAACAAAAGTGGAAGGGAAAACTGGGGAAGAAGCAGAAATGGAACAACAACAACAAAAAAATTGAAGAGGAGGGTGTGAGAGGTGTGTGCAGAACTTAGAGTCTTCTTCCTTAGAAGAGAGCTCTACTTACACAACGTTTGCTGCTAATAATACATTGCATGGTGGTTACATAACGTGTTGGGAAAGCACATTGACATTGAAGCCATGACATTAAAAGATTAGAATGGACCCTCGGTAGAGCGTACACCTCCATTAGGCTGAACAGTTTACATTTTCTAACCCACCGATAGGCAGGATCTGCATCCGTACCTGAACCCAAATCAAATCTAGTTGTTCTTGTCACCGACCCAACTCATTGTCATCAACTAAGTTTCGTCAGAATCCGTCCATAACTTTTTGAGATATCGTGCTACATATTGTTTTTGGCCTTATCTCTCAATGGTGAAGAATCATTTATATCAGATCTGGATCCGGACGCAGATCAAAGTTTCATGTAGATCCGTTCATAACTTTTTGAAATATCCTGCACACAGACAAACAGACAGACAGGGGTGAAAACAACCTCCGTCCACCTTCGGTGGTGGAGATAATAATCTGATAATCCTACTGGAAGAGTGGGAAAAGACACCAGTTTAAAATAAGTTAGAAAAGTAGTTGAAGTAGACCACAATGCTTAAATGGACTTTTCAGCGTGTCGTTCTGAGAACATTTTGACTGTCCCACCCAATAAAAAGGAATCTGTGTATCATTGAGTACGGTAGTTCCATGGAGTATGGTAGTATTCTATATGTAGGGAAGATACGGTGAAAAAAATGGCCGCCCATTCAAATGTGTACAAAATGATACACTTTAAAACTCCCACAGAGTGAAGTCACAAGCTTTTTAAAAGCTATACCTTTTATTAGCCCCCACTGGACTTAGTCCGAAATGGGGACTTATGGATTTGTTCTCGATTTTCGTGTCCGTGCGTGCGTTCGCCACCATATCTCAGACATGTATGGACCAATTTTATTTGTGCTTGGCTCAAAGACAACACATGATGCTCGACATATAAACATCATTTTGTTTCGCAATGCGATCAAAGATGGCCGACTGGTGGCCATTTTGTTACTTAAATGTGTCCCCAACCATTTCTCAGACATACATGGTCTGATTTTGTTCAAACTTTTTGTTCAAAGCCCTTAAACTCCGTACAGCAAAATTACTAAAACGGGGGCTATGACGTTTTATGGCTTTTTTACTTGCTCGAGAACATTTTCACCACTAACAAGAATTAATAATACGCCAAAATACATCATCAAAGTACCAGATCGAGATATCGCCAAATCGCCGCTTTGTTCTTCCTCAAAATAATGACTGAAGCAATTACAATGATTCCAATTAAATGGAAGAAAGTACCATTCTCTCTTGGGTATTGTACTCGTAATGTAACAAATTTTTTCTATCGTATTTTAAAAATAATATCCCACAAAGGAGCACCAAAACAATTACATCACATTGGCATGACAACACATGGCCTGGTTTTACACTCTCGTAGAATATGGCCGCTGTAGCTTTGTGAAGATGATACAGTGTTTCTCTCCAGATTGTAATCACCAATCGGAGAGTCATATCTGCATATTTTTTTATCATTTTCCAAAGGAATCAAGTATTAGGCAATGATGGATTGAAAAAATAGGATGATTTATTGCTTTTGTTCTTTATCTTCCTATAAGGGGTGAGGGCCAGTGGTACCAAGCTTCTGCCCTGCCTTGCCCACAATACTCCTCCACTTACCCCTGTCCTCAGCCAACTCTCTCCACTCTCCAACCGTCTCCATCTTATTGATATCCCTCCTCAAACAATCTTCCAATCTCAACCACGGTCTACCTCATTTCCTCCTACCTTGCTGCCTCTGTCCCTCAATCTCTCCACTCTCTTTGCCATTCTCTCTTCCTCCTTCCACACTAAGTATCCACTCCACTTCAGCTGCCTTTTTATTTTTTTTACCAATCTCCCCGTCAAGCTCATCTGCACAACGATCTCCTCCCTCAGTTCATCCATCCTCCTTTCATCCATCCTCTTCACTCCCACAATCCTCCTGACCCAGGTCTCGCACACATGAAACCGCTATTATCTCTCTGTCAGTGCCACCGTTTCACACACGTCACCAAAACTTTCCCTTTAAATTATCCTGATATATTTCTGTCAATTTTATTCTATCAAAACAAATTTAAAACCAGTGTGAAAAGTTGACGTCGCAGAAGTTGCGTACTCACCCTCTCATTTCGTGTAGGGTATGGTAATCCCCACTCTACATTAAAAAATATATATATGTATGCATATATCTATAGTGTTCCTTTAATTTCATTCCCACCCAGGCATGCAGACAGTCAACCAAGCACCAGTTCACATGTATGTAGCTGCCATGTAATTCTTCCACTCTGACTCTGTGAGGTCGTTGGTTCAAACCCCAGATGAGTCAAAGCAAAGACTTAAAAAATGGTACGTGCTGCTTCCTTGCTTGACACTCAGCATTTAAAAGGACAGAGAATGGACAAAACCCTAGGAAGGCAATGGCAAACCACCTTGTATAACCCATGCCAAGAACCAGCTTTCGCAGCACCAACACTCTGTAGGGTGTGGAACATCAAATCAAAATCAAACAAATCAATGTACCTGTCCGGAGGTGTTCATTCAACTACACTCAATTTCATAGTCATACTGGAAGTACCATTTGATACACACTAAATATTCGCAGGAGATGTACTCAAACATTCAATTTACAGGTAACTTCACTCACTTCACCGACATTTCTGGCTGAATGAACTTGGTGGAAAAAAGGTAACATACGTCTCCTTTCGTGAGATGTACATGTAGATCTATCTGCACAGTGAGAATTACATGGATACGTCTCCAATATGGCCATATATACGACAATGAGATAAAAGATTAAATTAAATGATGTATCTGATGATGTATCTTGAATTCCATGAAGTTGTCTTTGGTGCATTAATTCAAAATCTCTGTTAGACCAACAGCTACATTACATGTCGATGTGAGGAGTCACTATTTACGTTTATGAGGGTGAAAAATTATTCCGCAAGTCACATGTGGTTTTGTAAGTGTGTATCCATGAAATAGCAAATAAAGTACTGAATCGAATTTTCGATCAAAGAATCCCATGTGAGTGAGTAGATGGGACAACGTGATGCGTATCCGCTTGAACAGAGAGCGAGATGATAACGAACCCCAAACACAACTTCATAACATTTCTCTTTCATGTCGGGCTTGGGAAAACTCCCTTAAGTTATCCTGGAAAATATGAAAGGTTTTCCAAATGATCCAATCTAAAATTGATTCTCTCCTCTTTGCAGAGGTTTGGGTTTGTCGCAAAGGTAAATCATGAGTCAGATAATCCACACGGCAGCCATATTTACCTCCAACACCGAAGGTGAAGGAGGTGATGTTTTCACCCCTTTCTGTCTGTCTGTCTGTCTGTGTGCAGGATATCTCAAAATGTTGTGGATGCATCCGGATGAAATTTTGTGGATAGGTTGGGTGTGTGACAAGGACGAATTGATTAGATTTTGGTGAAGATCTGGATCTGTATCTGGATTCGAAAACATATATATTTTTTAAGTGATTCTTCACCATTGAGAGATAGGGCCAAAAATGATGTATAGCATGGTATTTCAAAAATGTATTGGGGCCGATATGTTATTGTGTATCAGGCATTGCGTGGCGGAGGTATGCGCTCTACCGAGTGCCCTTCCAGTTAATGATGCTTCAGTGACAGGGGATAGAATAGACGGGAAGGAGCAGAGAAAGGAGAGAGGGTAAAGAAAAACTCTGCCGCGTTGGCACACAAAATAAGGACAACAGGGAGGCAGAATGTCTGAGTGGAGACAGAAGGGATGGGAATATTGGACGGCACTTTCCAGGGACGGAGAACGAGAGAGAGGCTGCGCACAAGTTTGTATGAGATATATCGTTGGGTGGGTGGGGGTCGGGGAGTTCCCCATGTAAGTGCCCCTCAAAATAATTTACAAGATGATGACGTCATTGGCATCCAGATCTGGAAAAAATGGAGTGAAAATCATAAAGCATGGAGGGATGGAATCCCCCAAAAAACAACTAAATAAGGAATGACAAGGTAGGAATGACAAGGTAGGAATGACACCGCAATACAACAACACAATTATTTCACGGATTGCTATCACGACATTCTTTGACATTTTTCTGTCTCGATGTCACAACAAATACAATACACAATTACACCAACACACACTACTAATCTACAACTACCTCGAACATTGACATCTTCATACAATTGTTATAATTGCCACCTATAATGACAAAAATGACATCCAAAACCATAATCTTTTCCACCCTCGTTAACCCCCCCATCCCCAAACCCACCTCCTTCCAAATTTCCAGTTTTTCCTTCCTGAGAGTTTCCTTCTGTAATCATCTTGTCCACCCCATGCGTCCTCCCCTACTCCAACCATTATTTAACCAAGTATCCCTCAATTTTGTCCTTCAACCCTGCTGTTAGTGTCCCCATCCTCTCTCTCTCTCTCTCTCTCTCTCTCTCTCTCTCTCTCTCTCTCTCTCTCTCTCTCTCTCTCTCTCTCTCTACTGTTCCTTTTGTTCCGTTGAGTCCTGATCCATTCGGTGTTCTCGCTCTTTCACGAGCCTCGACCTTGTATAATTGGCTGGTGTTAGCTTAATGGTTAGCTTTATAGTTAAATATGCCTGGTGTTGTATTGGCTTAATGTTGCTGTTGGCTTAATGGTTATGTTGGTGGGAATGAGTTCCTAGGATCCTGAGTTCAAATCCCACTTGGCTGTTGAATTAATACCAGGTGGGGTTGACTCTGCCTGTAATCTTCCTGAGGTCGGCAAAATGAGTGCCAGCTTGCTGGTATCCTGTGTCGGAGTGGCGACCCGTCCAGGGTTGTGTCCAATAGCCAAGGAGACTGCTTAGGCAGCAACAACGGCTCTGCACAGAGTTGGTCCCAATGATGGATGAATGGACCGTGTATACAATTAAAAGACACTGGGCGATCTCAAGATCCACCAACTAATGCTTGCAGATTAGACACCCGGCTTAATACCCACCCGAGGTGGTGCACTTTGCGATGGTAGCACCCTGTGTCTTCGTGCGAAGCATCAAAGAGTAAGTTTGTACTTCCGTCGGCTATCGAAACCAGACTAAGAGGAAACAGCTCAAAGGGTCATGTTTGCCACTTCTGTAACACACTAACACCCCATCAAATTCTGACAGTAAATCATCAAATAAAGTACAAAGGGAAGAGTTTACACCAACGCAATGTCACTCGATGAGTGTGTGTGTGCTCCAGCTTGCTTTGAAGATTTGTAACTTTACCCCGCGGGGCACGGAATATGCAAAAAGGTGAACAGGAATGAAATCTCGATCACAAAGTGTGTGTGTGTCCCTCTCTCTCTCCCTCTCTGTGTTTGTGTTGTTTGTATTGTCTCCCTCTCTCTCTCTGTGTTTGTGTGTGTTTGTATCCCTCTCTCTCTCCCTCTCTCTTCCCTCTGTTGTGGTTTGTGTTTGTATCCCTCTCTCTCTCTCTGTGTTTTGTGTGTGTTGTATCTCCTCTCTCTCTCTCTGTGTTTGTGTGTGTTTGTACCCTCTCTTCTCTCCTCTCTGTGTTTGTGTGTGTTTGTATCCCTCTCTCTCTCTGTGTTTGTGTGTGTTTGTATCCTCTCTCTCTCCCTCCTCTCTCTCCCTCTGTGTTTGTTGTGGTTGTTCCTCTCTCTCTCTCCCTTGTGTTTGTGTCTCTCTCTCTCCTCTCTCTCTCTCTCTCTCTCTCTCTCTCTCTCTCTCTCTCTCTCTCTCTCTCTCTCCCCCCTCTCTCTCTCCTCTTCTCTTCTCTTCTCTTCTCTCTCTCTCTCTCTCTCTCTCTCTCTCTCTCTCTCTCCTCTCCTCTCTCTCTCCCTCTCTCTTCTCCCCCTCTCTCTCTCCTTCTCTCTCTCTCTCTCTCCTCTCTCTCTCTCTCTCTCTCTCTCTCTCTCTCCCTCTCTCTCTCTCCCCCCTCTCTCTCTCCTCTCTCTCTCTCTCTCTCTCTCTCTCTCCTCTCTCTCTCTCTCTCTCTCTCCCTCTCTCTCTCCTCTCTCTCTCTCCTCTCTTCTCTTCTCCTCTCTCTCTTTCTCTCTCTCTCCCCTCTCTCCTCTCCCCCTCTCTCTTCTCCTCTCTCTCTCTCTCTCTCTCTCTCTCTCTCTCTCTCTCTCTTCTCTCTCTCTCTCCTCTCTCTCTCTCTCTCCTCTCTCTCTCTCTCTCCCCTCTCTCTCTCTCCCCTCTCTCTCTCTCCTCTCTCTCTTCTCTCTCTCTCCTCTCTCTCTCTCTCTTCTCTCGTCTCCTCTCTCTCTCTCTCTCTCTCTCTCTCTCTCTCTCTCTCTCTCTCTTCTCTCTCTCCCCCTCTCTCTCTGTTTGTGTGTGTATCCTTCTCTCTCTCTTTCTCCTCTCTCTGTGTTTGTGTGTGTGTCCCCTCTCTCTCTGTGTGTGTGTCCTTCTCGCTCTCTCTGTGCCTCCCCTCCTTATACTTTAGTGGCAAGCCCCCTACTCTCTTTTCTACTTCATCCTGTTCCCCTCATACTTGTCACTTCCTCTTCTTGTGCTGAACCTTCTGCAAATCTACTTGTCCCATTTTTTTCTTTACCATCACCACCTCTTTCACAGTCCCTAGTATTCCCACCTCCTTGTGGGATCGGCCAGAGAAGGTTTTTGGTTCAAGTCGTTCACGAACTTGCTGGGCAAACCTGATGTACGACTGAACATGATTTGGACAGGAATTTGTTCAGGGTGCTGGCGATAACTCGCCGACTCATCACACGGATTAACGTCCACCAACTAATGCTGGCAGGCTCGATAGTGCAAAGGCGAGTTCGCACACCTCAAAGCTATCCTGCCAGACCTAAGCTTGGACGCATGCATTGATGAATACGTTTTGTCAGACATCACATTTAATACGAGGAGTTATATTTTCGGAAAATACTACGTCACAGATGAACAATCATCAATCCGTCAAGGAGCCATGAACTAAATCAGGCACTCATTTCTCACCGATTTGGACATGGCAATAAATGTAATTTTTTTAAATGTACACTCTCTACATAAAACTTCTTGTATAATCAAGTTTTGAAACAAGTTTGAGTTCATTCAATCATATTAATTTGCATAATTAGCTTCTCCACGACGTCACAAATAATGACAAACCGATTGTGTTTTGGAGGTGTGAAGCATCACGTAAACCTTGAGACACAGACATACCTGTCTATTGTGTTTTGTGAGGTCATCTTATTCAATAATATAGTGAACAATGTATTCACATTTGATTGTTTTCAGGAAGAGTAATAATTGAATGTCAGTTTCACAACCTCTGTGGAAGTCTGAGTTCAAACATCTCAAACATCGGACTTGACTCATGATAGAAAAATCCCATGCAAGGTATGAATCTATTTTTTTCACAATACAGTTGTTGTACATCATTCTTACGAAATTCTAAACCTGGGACATATTAACCTACTTTTAACACTGTGAGCTATTTTTGACAACACGATTTCACATTTATGTCATCAGTATTCAGTATTGACTAACAACTGGCAATTTTGGGTACAATGGTGGCTTTTGGTGAGGACACTGGAGTTTGTTAGTTCATACGCAGTTGGAGGCAGCGGTATTCAAAGGATTTGTATTTTAAGCTTCAGGGAGTTAATATTTTTGGATACATGATCGAGGTTTGTGGAAGAGCAAGGGCAGAATGGAAGGAAACAAAATGGAAAGGGGGAAACATCAACAGCAGAGTAAAAGTGAGAGTGAAATCAATGGGAGGGGGAGAAGGACAAGGGAATGAACAAGCTGCACACAAGCTGAATGAAACACAGCAAGAAGAGGAAGGGGAAAGTGGGAATGAAACCAAAAAGGAAAAAACAACAATAGATAACTAACAAACAAAAA
>CM068966.1:80386665-80405684 GCA_035128595.1 Eptatretus atami
CCGAGAGAGATCGTTCAGTGCTTGTCGACAGCGGGTGGGTATGGATCGTGATGGGGATGGATCATGCAGATGGATGGTTTATTCGATGGCTCATTGATATAATAACCTAACTAAAGACGTCACAACGCACACATTTAATCATCCCGCTAAACAAAAGGACGGGGTCCTGACTAACACATACTTATCGGCATAACTACTTGGGACCTGAATGTTGAGTGCGCTTGTTTTCCAGATTCGTACAATATACATATATATTATATATACGAGGTGAATGCACCCTGCATTGCCCGGGTTTTTTTGAATGAATTTAATCTTCTGTACATAGGTCTGACGTGAGCCCAGTATCAGTTCCCTATTGGGCCATGGCAGTAATAACCTAAGGGGGTTGGTGAGGAGGAAACTCACCTGTGGAACCAACTTGCCCAGTCTGTTCAGTCTCATTTTTCTCTCTGGGGCTTCAAGACAGCTGTTCACCCCTACCTCAGGCCATCCCCAACCGCACACATGATCTCCTCTACACCAAATGACCACATTCCCAGCAATCCCTTTTCCAGGTTTTTGTGATTCCCACCCCCCCCCCCCCATGAGGTAGGGGTGAACAGCTGTCTTGAAGCCCCAGAGAGAAAAATGAGACTGAACAGACTGGGCAAGTTGGTTCCACAGGTGAGTTTCCTCCTCACCAACCCCCTTAGGTTATTACTGCCATGGCCCAATAGGGAACTGATACTGGGCTCACGTCAGACCTATGTACAGAAGATTAATTCATTCAAAAAGAACCCGGGCAATGCAGGGTGCATTCACCTCGTATATATAATATATATGTTATTGTGACGAATCTGGAAAACAAGCGCACTCAACATTCAGGTCCCAAAGTAGTTATGCCGATAAGTACGTGTGTAGTCAGGACCCCGTCCTTTTGTTTAGCGGGATGATTAAATGTGTGCGTTGTGACGTCTTTAGTTAGGTTATTATATCCAATGAGCCATCGAATAAACCATCCCATCTGCATGATCTCTCCCGCATCACGATCAAATACCACGCTGTCGACAAGCACTCCGACGTGCAGGCCAGGGTCTTGCAGCCTTCCTTGCTGCTCCCACACAACACTCCTGCCGCCATCCATAAACACTTTTAATGTGCCACCAACGCAACAGGATATGTTAGCTCTTCGAGAGCGACCACTGTGGAGAATGTGGGGTCTGCGAACAGGCATGGCTCCGCACCCGGTTGGGGTGCCGGGTGGGCAATGAGTGACGGACAGGCGAAGAGTGATTGCTCGCCAAGCCGCCTCCCATGTGGAGAGGAGAGAGTATTCTGAGACCTCTGGTGGCAGAGACAGGTGTGCTGTGGAGAGAGTCCGTCGTGGTGGAAGAGTTTTTGACGGTGGCTAGTCGGGGTTTGAGGAGTTTGTTCACGGAGCCGTGAGTACATGCTGCAGTTTCGGCGGGTGCTCGTTGCGGGAGTTTCTAGGCTGTTTTGTTAACCCGGATATTAGCACGCGGGCCGCACAGCACGAGTCCCACAACATGCAGCTGGGACTATCGACGACCCACAGGGGTCCAGCCGAACTCTGACCCCCGGCCTCGTCTCTCTCAATCGGCTGGAGGGCAATAAAGACTTGGGTTTTCCTTCTCTTTGTCGTGTGTCGGTAGTGGGTCCCACTTTAGTAGAACTGATACGTGTTTGACCTTGTAAATATTCTACGCATATTTCGCGTACAGTTCCTCGCTCTTACTGTTCTTTTGATTTATATTGTAAATTAAATATTGGAAATGTTCCCAGTCGTTTCGTCCTTTCTTTATTTGGTCAGCATGGTCCGGCGTCTGAGTTCAGACGGGTTTCATCACCGAATATAATCCGTTTATCCTAGCGGGCACGACTTTGGCAGTTTCCGCCCGGCTGCAACCAAGCCGGAGTTGGTAGTCGCTAGTTGGAACTCTACTGCAGTCGGTAGAGTGACCCGGTCCGAGAAAGACGTGCTGAGGGCGTGAATCCCAGACTGGTGGTTATTTAGGTATATTGGGATCTAGACAATTAACCCTCTGCCACGCGGTCGAGATATTGGCGTTTCACGGTCGAATTAAGACCCACCAGCTTCGGAGTTATGCGGAGGCGCGCCGATAAATTCCGGGGAGTCTGGTGGGAGACGGCGTAAACTTCCCACCTACGGTCGTTCTCGCCACGACCCCCGCCCACAACAATATATATATATATATATATATATATATATATATACATATGACCCTAACAGCTCGCCATAACTTTGTCTTCTCTCGGGATAACCATTATTCAAAGAAAGATGTGGAGGTTTCACATGATCATTTCTTGTAACCATCCCTACATTGTTTACATATTTTTTGGAGTAACATCCCTTTCCATTAAAAAGAAATGTTTTATTACTTGTATTAGAAGGGCTGATGCTCACCGACAGATTGCGGATGTTACGCAGCCGTAGCCGCTTTATTTCGAATTACCGGCCTGGCAGGGTTACATTCCGCTGTTACGTTACCTTTCTGTTGGCACAGCAACCTAACTACTCCCTTAACAGCTACCCGTCTAATAATTGAAGTACGGCCGCAGTGCACTGTGGAGTGTGGATGGCTATTGGCTATCTAGTGGAGCGAATGAGTGGGGTAGAACATCCTTTCTATCAATAACATACACACTTTGCCAGACCAATCAAGGAAAGGACAAGAGCAAAGCAGATGGAACATGCACAACTATTATTTATTCACTAACCAATGGTGAAAAGCACATTATTTACAACTTTTTATTCACCAAGTAAGCAATCATTAAAGCGTGTAATGTATTTATAAGCAAGCAAAAGACACAACAGGAGAGATTTACCCCAAGTATGTATTCTTAGACAATCTTAACACGCACGCACGCACACACACGCCATCAATCAAATTGCAGGAAAGTAGACAAGGAAGATTTGTGGAGGAAGAAAAGAATGGAGCATGGGGTCAACTCTTTCTCTCACCTCACACAACCCAACGGGACTGTGCCAGTCCAAATGTTCGGTGGGGAAGGAAGGGAAAAATTGCTGGTGGAGTGGCATTGCAATGTGATGGGACGTGCAGCTGCATTTCTGAGGTGCCCAGAACAAGTTGGCAAAACCTCTCAGGTGGCTCCGGTATGCCAATGGCAAGCAGCTCCACTTCTGCTGCACACACGGAACAAGCAGCTACACCACAAATGCCTTTCTGTTCCTTGCACCCACAAGAACAGCTCAAACAAAACAGGCAAATTGCTCTTTGAGGCATCAGGGTACACCAGTTGCAAGCACCTCTGTTTTCTCCAAAGCAAAGTTCACAGGAAAGACAGTTGCCGCTGTGCACACGAGACAAGCAGGTCAGGTCAGGTATGGGAGCATGCGCTGGAGCAGCATGCGTCACTGCGGCCACTTTCCTCCAGTACTTCAAGGGCCTCCGTCTGGCCATCCCCCAGGCAGATGCTTGGCCCATCCCCATCTCCTTGAGGTGCCAATCAACCTGCTGCAACCACGAGGCACGTGGTTGGCCCATTGGCCTCCTGCACTCACGAGGCTCCCTTGCTGAGAGAATCTGGTGAGCAGGATCAGCGTCAGGAAAACGAGCCATGTGTCCATACAACCGCAGTGGATGCTCACATTCTGAATCAAATGCTTTGTGGAGATCAACACAGGGTGCAAGCAGCCCCTGCCGAAACTCTCGTCTGATTTTGGTGAGGACACGAAGAGAAAGGACACGGTCAATCGTTGACCTCTTCGTTGCAAAGCTCGACTGCTCTGGGTGCTGGTGCTCCAGCAGATGGTGGAAAACCCGATCAAGAATTATCGGAGCAAACACCTTGCCCATCACTGAGAGTAGCATCACCCTTCAGTAGTTGTTGCAGTCCTGGCGATCACCCTTCCCTTTCCAGAAGGGGACAACAAGGCTCCTCTTCCAGTCAGTTTGGATGACGCCTTTGTTCCAGACAGAGCACAGAACTGCATGCCACAACGCAATTACAACATTTCCACCAGCCTTGAGAAGTTTTAGCATGGATACCACAGATCCCAGCAGCTTTACACCCTTTCAACTCTTTCACCGCAGCCTGTGATTCCACAAACGAAGGTGATTCACAGTTGGTTGGAGGGTCAGCAATAGGGATAGTTACACTCTTGACATCCGACTCCACAGCTGGTGGGTCGGCCTGGTACAGCTGCTTAAAGTAACCGGCCCAAAAGGCCTTCACTTCAGACTCCTCTCTCAAGAGCTCACCACCCTCTGCTCTCACTGCAGTTCACCGAGGGACGGGCTTGGAGGAATGTAATGCGTGAATTCCCTTGTAAACAGGACGAGGATCACTTGACCACACGTGATGCTCTACCCCTTCACTGATTCCTCGCACATAGAACTCCTTATCCACACTCAGTGCACGTACAGTTTTACGCCTCAACTCCTTGAATAGCTCATCTCTGCCATTAATCCTGGCCCTGTGACTCTGGTCAATGCTATCCAGTGTACCTTGGGAGACAAAGTTCTTCTTCGCCTGACGTTGGGTTCAAAGGCATCCACCGACAAAATCAAGGATGGTTGCCTTGAAGGCACTCCACAACTCTTCATGCTTCCCCAAAACACCTAGACCCATCCTACATCCCCACTCAGCCTGTTTGCAAATTCCTCAGCTATCCTATAATCCCTGAGCTTCCAACATCCAGCCAAGGCTGGGATGGTACCATTCTTCTGGATTTCAGCTGCAACTTCAGAGTTGCTACAACAAACGTGTGGGTCGGTATTGAGAAACTGAGCACTCCGGTAGACCCTGCAGTTCTGAATCATCCTGCAGTGACCATCAACGAGCACATGGTCAATCTCCTTTGCCACACCACCATTGTTTGAATACCAAGGCCAGCGATGAGCCTGTGGGCACTGAAACTATGAACCAGGACAAGCAGCTCCACCACAAATACTGTCTCTGGTGTGTTCAGTCCTCTCGAGCTGCTTAAGCACTGCATCATACTCTCCACTACGAACCATGCCACATTTTAGGCTTTTTTATACTGCTCACAGGACAAGCTTTGAGGCGACTGCAGTCCTATCCGTACTCCGGGCTCACACGACACGGCTGTTTTTTGCGAATCTCATATGAGCCTTTCTCCCATTGGTGCACATCTGACAGGGGCAAGTCCAGTCCACGATGCAGCTTGTGGGAAATCCCGCTGTCCCTGAAGGAGCCTTTAACACAACCCTCACCCCCACCCCTCACACACAAAAGATGCGGAGGGTAACCCCAGCCCTCCCTGCAAGCGTAAATGTTCCATTCCACATTCCGCACTGTATCATGCACGAGAGATCCACTACATGGCCAAAAGTAAGCGGACACCCGTTCTAATTGGTGGATTCGGCTATTTCAGCCACACCCTTTGCTGGCAGGTGTATAAAATCAAGCACACAGCCATGCAATCTCCGTAGATAAACACTGGCAGTATAATGGGCCAGACTGAGGAGCTCAGTGACTTTCAACGTAGTACTGTCATGGGATGCCACCTTTCCAACAAGTGAGTTCGTCAAATTTCTGCCCTGCTCGAGCTTGCCTGGTAACTGTAAGTGCTGTTATTGTGAAGTGGAAACGTCTAGGAGCAACAACAGCTCAGCCATGAAGTGGTAGTTAGGTCACACAAGCTCACAGAACGGGACCGCCGAGTGCTGAAGCACGTAGTGTGGAAAAATCGCCTCTCGTCGGTTGCAACACTCACTACGGAGTTCGAACTGATTGGAAGCAACGCCAGCACAAGCACTGTTCATGGAGAGCTTCATGAAATGGGTTTCCATGGCCAGGGAGCTGCACACATGCCGAAGATCACCATGCACAATGCCAAGCGTCGACTGGAGTGGTGTAAAGCTCACTGCCATCGGACTCTGGAGCAGAGGAAACGTGTTCTCTGGAGTGATGAATCACGCTTCACCATCTGGCAGTCTGACGGACGAATCTGGGTTTGGCGGATGCCAGAGAACGCTACCTGCCCGAATGCATAGTGCCAAATGTAAAGTTTGGTGGAGGTGGAATAATGGTCTGGGGCTGTTTTTCATGGTTCGGCTAGGCCCCTTAGTTGAACCGGGGCGTAGTGGCGTGCGCCTGTAATCCGGCTACTCGGAGGCTAGGGTTGGAGGATCGCTTGAGGACGGGAGCTCTGCGCTGGGCCGCGCTATGAGAGGGTGTAGGGCACCCGGAATCATGGCGAAACCCAATCCTTATCCCTGTGTCATAAGAGGCGACCAGGGTTGCGTCAGGAAGGGATCCGGCGTAAAACCTATGCCAAATTAGTATGCGGATCATAAGGATGATCCGCGTGGCGACCCCTAACGAGACAGCCGAAAGACGAACACCACAACAAGGGCTAGGCCCCTTAGTTCCAGTGAAGGGAAATATAAACGTTATAACATACAATGACATTCTAGACGATTTTGTGCTTCCAACTTTGTGGCAACAGTTTGGGGAAGGCCCTTTCCTGTTTCAGCTTGACAATGTCATGCGGGGTCCTTACAGAAATGGTTTGGCAAGATTGGTGTGGAAGAACTTTACTGGCCTGCACAGAGCCCTGACCTCAACCCCATCAAACACCTTTGGGATGAATTGGAACGCTGACTGTGAGTCACACCTAATCACCCAACATCAGTGTCTGACCTCACAAATGATCTTGTGGCTGAATGGAAGCAAATCCCCGCAGCAATGTTCCAACATCTAGTGGAAAGTTACAACACTCCCAGAAGAGTGGAGGCTGTTTTAGCAGCAAAGGGTGGGACCAACTCCATATTAATGGCCATGATTTTGGAATGAGATGTTGGACAAGGTGTCCACATACTTTTGTTTCATGTGGTGTATGTTGTACTTCACTGTGTATGTTGTACTTCACTGTGTATGGGAAAAGCATTGTGTAATACTTTGTTTCGTACTCGAAAGGTGTTGGCTCACACAACGATGTGGAAGTGCAGTGAAGGATCAACATTGGAAAGTGATTTGGTGCCAGTCTAGAGGATTAATTGTTTACGGTGTATGACGGGTGGTTGGTGGTAAATAATGAAGGAATGAGTGGATAAAATTGGTGAGGAAGACAAGACAGCCGCACTGAAGGCCGAGAATAAACCTGCAGGGTTGAAAGAAGGATTATTGAATTGAGGTTTGGTGAAGGGGATTGTTGGTGGATTGTTGGAACGGACCGATGGTGGATTGGGAGATAGAATGAAGGTAGTAGAGGGGGTGGGGGTAGGACATCACACCGGTGATACAAAAACTAACCTCAACGCATGTCTCCCCAAACCCTTAGACAGAGATGACAAGACAATTAAGCACCCCACCAGATATCCCTATCTAAACCCAAGGGAGTGGAGGGGAAGCAAAATAACAAAAGGAATATTGACAATGTATCAAGAAAAATAATATGTCAAGAAAAAGGAGTTGAGGGGGGGGGGGTACTGAGGCCTGTTTGAGTATGATGTTCTAGCGGCCTCGTCCCAGCGCAGGCCTGAGGATGGCACCGCACCCCACTCTCACCCCCCTCCCATCCTTTCTCTCTCACCCACCCCTCCTTTCTCTCTCACCCCCCCTCCTTTCTCTCTCTCACCCCCCTCCTTTCTCTCTCCCCCCCTCCTTTCTCTCTCACCCCCCTCCTTTCTCCTCACCCCCCCTCCTTTCTCTCTCACCCCCCCCTCCTTTCTCTCTCCACCCCCTCCTTTCTCTCTCACCCCCTCCTTTCTCTCTCACCCCCTCCTTTCCTCTCACCCTCTCCTCCTTTCTCTCACCCCCTCCTTTCTCTCTCACCCCCCTCCTTTCTTCTCTCACCCCCCCTTTCTCTCTCACCCCCTCCTTTCTCTCTCGCTCTCTCTCTTTGAGTGTGTCTGCATACTTCATGATGCAAAGGACCAGATCAATTCCTGCAACACCATGAAGTAGCATATTGTCTCAGGTTGGTCACGACGATACTCGATGAGGAGCAAACGCTTCTGCTCTCTCTCTCTCTCTCTCTCTCTCTCTCTCTCCTCTCTCTCTCTCCTCTCTCTCTCTCTCTCTCTCTCTCTCTTCTCTCTCTCTCTCTCTCTCTCTCTCTCCCTCTCTCTCTCCCCTCTCTCTCTATTCCCCTCTCTCTCCCTCTTCCCTCTCTCTCTCTTCTCTCTCTCTCTCTCTCTCTCTCTCTCTCTCTCTCTCTCTCTCTCTTCCCTCTCTCTCGCTTTTCCCTCCTCTCTCTTTTCCTCCTCTCTCCTTTTTCTCTCCCTCTCTCTCTTTTCCCTCCCTCTCTCTATTTCCTCTCTCTCTTTTCCCTCCCTCTATTTCTCCCCTCTCTTTTTTCCCTCCTCTCTCTCTTTCTCTCCCTCTCTCTCTTTTCCCTCCTCTCTCTATTTCCTCTCTCTCTTCCCTCCTCTATTTCCTCCCTCTCTCTTTTCTCCCTCTCTATTTCTCTCTCTCTTTCCCTCCCTCTCTTTTCCCTCCCTCTATTTCCTCCTCTCTCTTTTCCCTCCCTCTCTATTTCCTCTCTCTCTTTCCCTCCCTCTATTTCTCCTCTCTCTTTTCCCTCCCCTCTATTTCCTCTCTCTTTTCCCTCCCTCTCTCATTTCCTCTCTCTCGTTTCCCTCCTCTCTCTTTTCCTCCCTCCTCTCTTTTCCTCCCTCTCTCTTTTCCTTCCTCTCTCTTTTCCCTCCCTCTATTTCCTCCTCTCTCTTTTCCCTCCATCTCTCTTCTCTCTCCCTCTCTCTCTTTTCTCTCCCTCTCTCTCGTTCCCTCTCTCTCTTCGTTTCCCTCCCTCCCTCTATTTCCTCCCTCTCTCTTTTCCCTCCCTCTCTCTTCTCTCTCCCTCTCTCTCTTTCTCTCCCTCTTCTCTCTTTCCCTCTCTCTCTCTCTCTCTCTCTCTCTCTCTCTCTCTTCTCCTCTCTCTCTCCTCCTCTTTTCCCTCTCTCTTCTCTCCTCTTTTCTCTCTTCTCTCTTCTCTCTCTTCCTCTCTCTTTCTCTCTCTCCTCTCTCTCTCTCTCCTCTCTCTCTCTCTCTCTCTTTTTCTCTCTCTCTCTCTCCTCTCTCTTTCTCTCTCTCTCTTTTTCTCTCTCTTCTTTTCTCTCCTCTCTCTCTCTCTCTCTCTCTCTCTCTCTCTCTCCCTCTCTCTCCTCTCTCTCTCCTCCTCTCTCTCTATTTCCTCTCTCTCTTTTCCCTCCCTCTCTATTTCCTCTCTCTCTTTTCCCTCCCTCTCTTTTCCTCCCTCTATTTCCTCCTCTCTCTTTTCCCTCCCTCTCTATTTCCTCTCTCTCTTCCCTCCCTCTTTTCCCTCCTCTCTTCTTTTCCTCCCTCTTATTCCTCTCCTCTCTTTCCCTCCTCCTCCCTTTCTCCTCTCTCTTTTTCCTCCTCTCTCCTTCTCTCTCCCTCTCTCCCTCCTCTTCTCTCTCCTTTTCTCTCTCTCTCTTTTTCTCTCTCTCTCTCTCTTCCTCTCTCCTCTCCTCTCTCCTCCTCTCTCTCTCTCTATCTCATCCTCTCGCATCGTCTCTCTCTTCCCTCTCCCATCCCTTTCTTCCCCCACCTCTCTTGGTATTCCCATCAGCGAAGCGACAGGTGGTATAAACATAATCCACATTCCATGTGCATAAATAAAAAAATGAATTTACAAGGAACACAAGAAACCCAATCTCGGGAAATTTAAAATCCTTTTCTTTAAACGAACATGACTCTTCATCTTCCACATCTGACTTTTTTAATTTCCTATTGTCGCCATGGCAGTGTAGTTAGTCGTAGTGTCTCCGTGATTTCAAACCATCTTTTCTACTTTTAGCAGTTCTTTTGTTTACCAGTTATAGGAAGTAAAGCGTTCGTTGTAAACATCTCTTTTGGAATCTCGAATCGCGTTAAAATTTCAAGCAATAAAAAGAAAAGTAATCAGGATTCACCTCGCTTTCTTATTGGCTCTTACAGTCCACGTGACCCTTCAGCCCCGGCATGGCTGTTCCCATCGTTCGTGCGTGCCTTCCGGTCACGATGCGTTTTATCGGTGAGTGTGTTGGGTAGCCATGGTCTTCAATCAAGCAATACTTAGTAATTTACAAATTGAAGTCTGAAACCACCAATCAATGTTGTTGCCTTGAAACAACTTTATATTGACATCCGTCAAAACAGGATTCATTATTTCATGAAACATTCATCGTTTAATATATCAAGTAAAAATTGAGGAATTAATTACATTAATAAATCATGATTCTTCGGAAACTCCCTTTTCCTCTTCATCACCTGATCTTCCCACGCTCTCCTGCTCTCCCCTCCTTTCTCAATTTCTCACCCTCACCACCCTCGCCAATAGTACGTACGTAATAAGTGGATTGGCCATTTTAATGTTCAGTAAGTTTCAACACATTTTCCGACAGTCTCAATGGAAAATGCTCGAGATGGCTTTGTTTGTTCGAAAGGGGGGGGAGGGGGGGGGGGGCAAAACGAGCACAACATTCTCATTAAATGTCTGAACGGGATCTTTATTATGTTTGAACATACCCAAAGTAACTTTCTTGTTGCCATCTCAATAAATCCATAGATCATGATGCAATGAATCCAGGCTCAAATCGCATGCACTACATGACGTATACTGTATATACTTACTAGACGACCCGTGAACCCGTTGGGTTCCTGTTGTGACAGCGGTTGTTAAAAAAACATCATTTCAACAACAACAAAAAAGATAGCTCCAGCGAACTATACCACTGAGGATGTTTGCATTGATCAAACTAGTGCGTGGCCGTATGTGCAAAAAAAAAACTTTCAACCGCGTAGCTTAACAACAACCACACAGGCGTTCCTTCGCTCTCGCGTCTCGCCGTACGTGCGTGGCCATACGTGGAAAAAAAAACTTTCAAACAACCACACAGGCCGTTCCTTCGCTCTCGCGTCGCCGTACATGCTGGCCATACGTGAAAAAAAACAAAAAACTTTCAAACAACCACACAGGCCTTCCTTCGCTCTCATAAACGACGACTGGATTGGGCATGTGTTTATCTATAAATGCGCATAAGAAATCGAGAAATTATTAGAATACAGTAAGTCATCACTATCCGAAGTCCGTACATTGTAACCCGTAATGGGGAACGCGCTGGGTGCAAAACGCCAAGCAACGTGTCCTGTCATTGGTAACTGAGGATCTCTTCCCATCGGCCACACCAACGCAGCAACGTGTCCTGACATTGGTAACTAAATGGCGCCCTTTCCCATCGGCCAGCCTACGCAGCAACATGTCCTGTCATTGGTTTGGTAAATGGGCCCTTCCCCATCGGCCACGCCTACACAGCAACATGTCCTGTCATTGGTTTGGTAAATAAATGGCCATAACTTGGACCACTTGTCGATTAATATCAAACCTTGAAAAGCACCATCCACAGGGCCCCAGAAATACACCTGGCAAGTTTCAATGAGATCGGACCAGTGAGTTGTCGAGAACAGCGGTCACAGACAGACAGACACACACAGACAAGCCAGTAGCGGACATGGTAGTCGACTACCCAATAGAACCTGACGCGATGGCCCGTTCGATGGGAATGACCTGAGGATTAAGCACAAGAAAATTCATGATTCTAGCTTCAAGGTTAATGCTGCAGATTGTTTTCGTTAAAATACCCCCACATTAGAGGTTTTTCGGCCGTTGCTGGCAACGGGGGTCCATAGCAACGGTTCTTTCTCACACATAACTAGGACATACCATGAACCTACCATACCAGCTTCATGTATATCTGACTCATAGTCCCTGAGATATAACGAACTCCGTTTTTATACGCCGATATATATATATATCGGGGCGTATTATGTGATACCGGTCGTCGTCCTCCGTCCGTTCCTGTCTGCACTCTAACTCCCAAAGTTTTCAACTTCACGTTTCATATTTGGTACATAGGTACAGACTATGGAGACGGTGTGTCGCGACATACGTTCGTCGTCTTAAGTGGTTGCCATGGCAACCAGGACTGTTTTCCATGTAGTAGCACAATCTGAATATACCTTCTTGTTTTTTTATTGTTTTCGACCAGGGTTCATTCAAAGTCTATCTTCTCAACAGTTTTCATAGGATCCGGCTGGAAATTTTTGACAATATGGCTGAATGTACTCCCACAGTGCTCGTGGCCCGATTTTTGATTTTTGAAAAATGATTTTTTTATGATTTTTTCAAAGATTTCAAAGTCCCATTGCTAGGCAACGTGGTGTCCATAGCCAACGGTCTCATTTGCACAAACTAGGTCATGGTATGAACCTACCAACCAAGTTTCATCGAAATCGCCATTGTATTAACGGAGCACTGGACCGAACAGACAGACAGACAGACAAAGCCGGTAGGCGGACATGGGTAGCGGCCGTTGCTAGACAACGGAGGGTCCATAGCAACGTTTCTTCTCAACATAACGAGGACATACCATGAACCTGCCATACCAGTTTCATGTATATCTGACTCATAGTCTCTGAGATATAACGAACTTCGTTTTTATTTGTTTTCGACCAGGGTTCATTCAAAGTCTATCTTCTCCGACAGTTTTCATAGGATCGGCTGGAAATTTTTGACAATATGGCTGAATGTACTGCCCACAGTCGCTCGTGGCCCGATTTTTGATTTTCGAAAAAATAAAATTTTTATGATTTTTCAAAAAATTTCAAAGTCCCGTTGCTAGAGCACAATGGTGTCCATAGCAACGGTTCTCATTTTCACACAACTAGGTCATGTATGAACACTACCAACCAAGTTTCATCGAAATCGCCATTGTATTAACTGAAATCGCCATTTTAAAATACTGATAATAAAGGTAGAACAAATCTCAAAAAAGTTTTTTTTTTTTTTCGACATAGTGACTACCACACACAGAACAGACAGACAAAATATCGACGGAAATACTGATAATAAGGGTAGATCAAAAAAATGTTTTTTTTTTCGACTCTATCGACTAACCCAACACACACAACAAACACACACACACACAACACACAAACACCACACACACACACACACACACACACACACACACACACACACAACACACACACACACACAACACAACTGCTGGAATTATAGATAGATAATCCCGAAGAGTACTTGACTGAATCGGGAATTGATTAATAAACTTTTTTTTGTTGCCGATTTGAACGAAACTTGAGATTGCCATCAATGTGAAAAAAAAAAGGGAAAAGAAAGTCGAAGAAATTATTGTGCATAATCTTCTAAACACAATTTTATTGTAAGAACCGAAGTATTAGATAAATGTCGGTTTATTTTATGCTTAAAAATAAATTGTTCTTTGTCTCGACTAAATGTTTGAGATTTTTAAATAAATCATTTCAAGAAAAAAAATAGGGATAGCTCCAGTGAACTATACCGCTGAGGTTGTTTGCATTGATCAAATTTTCCCGAAGAGTACTTGACTGAATCGGGAGTTGATTTTTTAATATTTTTTTTCGTTGCCCGATTTGAACGAAACTTGATACTGCACACCGCAGGAGAATGGTGAGTAAGGTGGGCCTAAAATTTTTGCGCTATCGTGTACCGTTTTGGCTGTATTTCAGGAACATACATACATACATACAAGATTAGAGCTTTAGTAATATATAGACGTGTGTGTGTGTTTATCTATTGTCTACTACTATCTTTGTAGTTTGTGTACAAGTACAATGATGTTGATTGATGTGTTTGTTCTGCACATGGTATGTGTAGAAGCTCCTCCATAAGCTTTAGATGTCACTCTTTTAAAAAGGTCATGTAGGACCCACACATACTGTATCAATCCATCCGTCCGTCCATGGCCTTTGTTTCCAGTGCATAAGTTTTGCCGAATCAATCCCATCGGCTGAGAACCAACTCTCGACAGATTGCCATCCATCACAGGGCATGGTGTGTAGGTCAAGGCAGGAATTTTGAATGTGACCAATTTACCAGCACACAATGGGTGACTCCTTCCAAATGGTACCTTGGCTTTTTAACATCCACAATCAAACACTCACAGGTGATACATCCGGCATAACTTTCCACCGAAGGAAGACGCATTTGAGGATTCAATGACTCCTTGCCTTTGAAGCACCAGGGTGGCACCTTGTAGTCGGGTTGGGAATCAAATCCAGACTCGGCTCAAAGGCGAGTTTGCACCCTTTGGGATATCCTCGAACTTCCCATTTACTCGTGCGTCAAGACTGGCTAACGAGAGAGTTCACAGAACAGCTTAACTCGTAGTCTTGAGAAAAAAGGATGTGGGCGGGGTCGGCAAGCGGCAAATTTGATTGGTTGAGATGTAAAATGCCGTAATATTTTGTCCAAGTACTACTAAACGGAAGGGTTTTGAAAGTGGCAAAAGGTGATTTGTGTTCTTCAGTGTTCAAGTATATAATTCCATTCAAAGAAAATAAAGATTTTAAATGTTGGAGAATGTTTTTTTTGAAGTTTACCGCCGTTGATGCAGCGCCTGTTGCACCACCTTTAATTTAACACGTTACATTAGTTCTTCGTGCTTGTTGTTTGTTCTTTTTTATTAACATCCTAAAAAACAGTAAGTTTCTGTTTGGAAGTTTTCAATTTTGTTGACAACAGAGAGAAAAGATGTCTCGCCTCTCTCTCTGTGCATGCGATCGGACAAATTCAGAGCCAATACTATTTAACTACAGGTTTGTTTTCCAATTCATGTTCGATTGCTTTAAATATAACATTCAATTGAAATAATATTGTTCCTCAAATATTAACTAATATTTGTAGATGACGGAACAACAACTATACAGACATTGACATGCAGACAGAACAGACAACAAGACAGACAGAATATACAGAGTGAACCAAATGCTTAACCACGCTTTTTGTTTCGTACCCACGGTGGTACGTTAAAATAATGTCTCTTCCCTCTGCTTGTCACAAGGAATGCCTTTGTCTATCCAAAGTAACATGATTCAAGCAAAAAAAAACCCAAAACATTAATTGTTGCAAAACGGTAAACTGTTCAGCCTGGAATTTGACAAACTTCCCTGAAATAACCAATATCACATGAAAAGGATGTTTCCCCATTTGCTTTGGAGAATGGGGGTGAGTGATCAGTGGCATCATCGATGTGTTTTTTTTATCGTGCCCATGCATTTGGTCAATGCAAACTGAAAATGTATGAAACACGGACGGCACTCGGTAGAGCGCGCGTACCTCACCAGGCTGAACAGTCTACAACAAGGCAGGCAATGAGCAGAGATGAGGCAAACAAAAAACAAAAAAAAACCTGCCCAGTCAGAGGGTTGGGGTTGATTTGGATTAATGTGCAGGACAGGAACATTACGGATAGAGATGGGGATGACGTGGTGAGATGGTGTTACCACACTGGAGGGAAGAGTGCGATGAACGACTTCAGAAGGCAATTACACAAACAGGAGAAAAGAGGAACAAAAAGGGTAGAGGTGAGTGGGAAGCTTTGAGTTTGAGAGTTGAACCAGAGAAGAGAGAGGAAGAGAGAGAGAGAGAGAGAGAGAAAGAGAGAGAGAGAGAAGAGAGAGAGAGAGAGAGAGAGAGAGAGAGAGAGAGGAGAGAGAGAGAGAGAGAGAGAGGAGAGAAGAGAGAGAGAGAGAGGGAGAGAGAGAGAGAGAGAGAGAAGAAGAGAGAGAGAGAGAGGAGAGAGAGAGAGAGAGAGAGAGAGAGAGAGAGAGAGAGAGAAGACACAGAGACCACAGAGACACAGAGTGTTCTGTTCGTTCATGAAAGAACACGTCGTCTATTGTGAATCTATATAGTATTTGACATTTTCGCTCACAGTTGTTTGGCAATATTGAGCTGTAAAGGAGTAGCGTTTTGTTCCACAGTGTGGAGCTTTTTGTTGTGTGTGAAGGTTGTTCCATGCTTGAGATTTTCAGCTTTCGGAATTAATGCTTTCACTTTCATGTGACGTTGGATTGTCCGATCATCTGATGTGCTGTATTTATTGCTGGCGTTTCGACGAAGACTATTATTGGTTTCGGTCGTCCACGTGCTCATCAATCTTGTGTTTCCTTGTTTAAAAAGGTAGTGTTGTCCGAGTTGTTGATGAGTGATTGTCTGAACAGGTAGTGTTGGTTGTTGATCAGCAGGCCGTGCTGTTCGTTGTGTGTTTTGCATCAAGTGTTGCAAGTGCTGTAGGTTGTGTTTTAGCACAAGAGCCATCCCGTCACCATGTTTTAAGTTATAAACAATTATTTTGCTCTACAATAATGATTTGGCAGTCGTACTGAAGTAGTACAACTGGGAAATAAGCAATTATTCAAATCAAATCTGATACTTCTTCTTCTTCTTGTTCTTCTTCTTTTGTTTGCAGCACATGGCTGCAGGTAGTATTTGTTTGGGACGCAGCAAATCTACTACTACCACTATTGTTTTAACGGTGCAAATTATTGTCACCCAGTTTGATGGTCCAGGGAATGTTTTTGGCTTAAGTCTTGCACGTACTGGATGGCCAGGCCTGCCGTTCAACTGAAGATGGCAGGAACTGTAGTTTGCTCAGAATGCCGGCGATAATTCGACAACTCTTCGCGAAAGACACCGTGTGGTATTTAATATCCCCCCCCAACGATCAGTGCTTGTAGATCAGTGCTCCTCCGGCTTCATGTCCTTCCGATGAACAACGCACACATTTATCCCTCGTCCTGAATGCGAAACACCAGGACGGCAGTTTATAACTGGGTCGGGATTCAAACACAGGTTAGACAGCTTGGAGGCGAGTGTGCGTACCTCTCGGCTATCCTGCCAGCCCTCAATTATTCACATCATCAAATCTAGGAACCATAAATCCAGATTGCTTTCTTGTTATCTCGATACATCATCAGATACAACAAGAAATATAATTTACAGCATTGACGACTCACTGTTATAGTATCGATTTTGATTACACATCCAAACAAGAAGGACACTCGGTAGATCGCATAACTCCGCCACGTAATACCTGATCCACGAGAACATATCGGGCCCAATCAATACATTTTTGAAATATCGTGCTATGTTTCATTTTTGGCCCGATCGCTCAATGGTGAAGGACCACTTTAAAAATTAAATTATTATCGTATTCAGATCCGGATCTGGATCTTCACCAAAATCGAATCAGTTTGTCCTTGTCATGCACCCGACCTGTCCGCAAAATTTCATCCGGATCTGTCCACAACTTTTTGAGATGTCCTGTACACAGACAAACAGACAGAAAGGCGTGAAAACATCACCTCCTTCACCTTCGGTGGCGGAGGTAATAAATGAGGGTCATCAGCGCCTGAGCTCGTGAGAAACAAACTTGGTCTTGAGCCCTCAATCATACGGAGTACATTCACAGCAATTGGGGAGAAAAATATTGTATTGAGATGAATAATGCGATACGATTGCCACGGTTGTTCATTTTTTAAATTCTGTTTGTTTGTTGATATATTTATATTTTTTTCCAGACATAGGCGTAAATCTCACAGACCCCATGTTCCGGGGAATCTACAGAGGCAAGCGTAAGCACCCCGGTGAGACATTCCTCATTTTCTCGACTATTCGCCATGAATCGATGCTTCAGCAGGTACCGGTAGTTATTTTGAGTCTTCACTCACCACCTCGTGCTGATTCTGTTCCAGATGATTTCGAGGATGTTGTCCTGCGCGCAGTAGATTCTGGTGTCCAGAAGGTATCTTTAACGTGATGAATTATCACATAAGTGCTTCTGTTCAAGTACATTCATCCAGGCTAATCAAAGACATACATTTGAACTGCTTTCAGTTTATGATCACCGGTGGAAGCCTTCAGGACAGCACAGATGCCTTGGCACTCGCCAAGACTGATGGTGAGGGAGAAACATCTACCACAAATCTACTAATCTCAAGAGGTGTTCAAGTTTTGCTGATGCATTTTTAACGTGCACCTGCTCAGTGAGATTTATTTTGAGCCTTTCAAATGAAATGCGAACAAGAACGTGTACACTTGCTGCTTCCTGAGGTATGATGCCCCAGGCAGGTTTTACTGCACAGTGGGATGTCATCCAACTCGCTGCTCTGAGATGGAGGCCACAGGCCCTGAAATATACTTGGCTGGGCTTCTCTCATTGGCCCAGGGGAATCGTGGAAAAGTCGTGGCTATAGGAGAGTGTGGTCTTGGTGAGTTGTGTTGTCTCTCATGCCCACTTTGTTTTCTTGCCTTGCCCCTTTTCCTCCCCAGACTCGGCCCCTTTTCCTCCCCAGACTCGGCCCCTTTTCCTCCCAGACTCGGCCCCTTTTCCTCCCCAGACTCGGCCCCTTTTCCTCCCCAGACTCGGCCCCTTTTCCTCCCCAGACTCGGCCCTTTTCCTCCCCAACGGCTCGGCCCCTTCCTCCCCAGGCTCGGCCCCTTTTCCTCCCAGAGCTCGGCCCCTTTTCCTCCCCAGACTCGGCCCCTTTTCCTCCCCAGACTCGGCCCCTTTTCCTCCCCAGACTCGGCCCCTTTTCCTCCCTATGCATTGATCACTTTAATAAATCTGATAACACATGAGCTGGCATATCATAAGTTAATGATGCATGTTCAGAAGAATGTTTTTTGTTTTTTGAGTCATCAGAGGTTATTGATAAATTCACATGCTTTGTTTGCGATTCAAAGTAAAATGAAAAGTTAAAAAAAACAAAAAAACAATTTGATTCCGTTATTATCCATCGGTGTGTCTGTAGACTTCGACAGGCTGGAATTCTGCCCGAAGGAAACACAGCTGAAGTAATTATTATTTCTATTTTTATCATTACCCTGGTTTGTATTTATTCTGGGTAAACAGTCTTGCCTTTGTGCCAATTTAGCTGCAAATATGCATAAAACACTATTCATGGACAATTGGAAAACCAAAGTAGGATCACAGACTTTGGGAAACTTAGCTCCTTCATGACCCTAGATTTCCAGAAACTGGAATATATCGCATTATCTGTGAGAGGGTCTCGGCCAAAAGGTGAACGTGCCGTTGTGTTCATTCCTCACCCGACAACCATCCTCAAGTAAATGGTGAATAGTAATGAAAATAGGAACACCATCGTAATTTCCCTGTTCCTGCCACACTGTTCTCCCCCAATCCCACTCTTCTATCCCTGCC
>CM068966.1:80463427-80482696 GCA_035128595.1 Eptatretus atami
CAAACAAACAAACAGACAGGGGTGAAAACAGTAACCTCCGTCCATCTTCGATGGCGGAGGTTAATATTATACAGTACTGGGAGGCAAGTAAACAAAACAAACAAATGCTAAACTTCAATTATCTAATGAAAAAAATACTAAAGAAAACAAACAAACAAACAATAGAATAAGAAATAATTGAGGGTCCTGTCTCTGCTCTTGATCAGACCAGAAACTTTCATCGACATCACAAGCAATGTTATCCCTGGTCAAGCAGCGGGGGAAATATTTTCTGGCATGAGACCTACCCCTGGCATGACTGCTGGTATATCCCCACATGCTTCCTCCATTGCTTGGAGTAGGGGAATACGGTCATGCACCGTCCACCGCCATGCCGAGAAAAACTCCTCTATTAGGTTTTTATAAAACTCCACCCCTGGGTATGTATAAAACTCTATAAAAATCTCTATTGGCTTTTTAATTAAAATACACCTGGTAGTGTAAAACCTTATAAAACTCTTCTAATTAGGATTTTTATAAAATCCACCTGGTATGATGTAAACTCTATAAACTCTCTATAGGTTTTTTAAACTCCACCCTGGGTATTGTGTAAACTCTCTATTAGGTTTTTTAAACTCACCCTGGTATTGTATAAAATCTATAAACTCTATTAGGTTTTATAAAAATCCCCTGGGTATGTGTAAAACTTATAAATCTCATATTAGGCATTTTTTAAATGCCACCTGGTAAGTTGTAAAAATCCCTAAAACTCTGCTATGGTTTTATATAAAACTCCCCTGGTATCGTAAAATTATAAAACTTCTATTAGGTTTTATAAAACTCCACCTGGGTATGTATAAAAACTTATAAACACACTATTAGGTTTTTATAAATCAACTGGTATGTATAAACTCTATAGAAATCTCGTATTAGGTTTTATAAAATCCACACAGGTATGTTACATACTTATAAACCTTATTAGGTTTTATAAACAACAGGTTGTGTTAAAACTTATAAAACTCCTCTATTGGTTTTAAAAATCCACCTGGGTATGTATAGACAACTCTATTAAACTCTCTATTAGGTTTTTATAAACTCCACTGGTATGTATAAATCTATAAAACTCTCTATGGTTTTATAAATCACACATGGGTTGTGGTAAAACTCTATAAAATCCTCTATTAGGTTTTATAAAATCCACTGAGGTATGTATATACTCTATTAGGCTTTTTATATAATCCACACCCCTGGTAATGTAAAAACTCTCATAAGATCCTCTATTAGGTTTTTATAAATACCCGCTGGTATTATAAAAATTATAAAATCTCTATTAGGTTTTTATAAACACTCACCTGGGTATGTTAGAAATCTCTATAAATCTCTCTTAAGGTTTTTATAAACTCCACCCTGGGGTATGTATAAACCTTTCTCCATTAGGTTGTATAAATCACACTGATGTAAATCTATTAGGTTTTTAAAAACTCCACCAATGGGTATGTTATAACTCTCTATTGGTGTTTTATAAAACTCACACTGGGTATAGTATAACTCATCTATTAGGTTTTTATAAAACTCCACCACTGGGTATGTATAAAACTCTATAAAACTCCACCACTGGGTATGTGTAAAACTCTATAAAACTCCTCTATTGGGTATGTATAAAACTCTATAAAACTCCTCTATTGCGTATGCGTAAAACTCCTCTATTGGGGATGTATAAACCTCCTCTATTTGGGGATGTATAAAACTCCTCTATTGGGGATGTATAATATTCCTCTATTGGGGATGTATAAAACTCTATAAAACTCCTCTATTGGGTTTGTATAAAGCTCCTCTATTGGGTATGTTAAACTCCTCCATTGGGTATGTATAAAACTATTGGGGATGTATAAAACTCCTCCATTGGGTATGTATAAAACTCTATTGGGGATGTATAAAACTCTATAAAACTCTTTTGGGTTTGTATGAAGCTCCTCTATTGGGTTTTTATAAAACTCTCTATTGGGTTTAAAAAAAAACAAAAATCCTCCATTGGGGATGTATAAACTCTATTGGGTATGTAATAAATCCTCTATTGGGTATGTATAAAGTTCTCTATTGGGTTTTCTATAAACTTCTATTAGGTTAAAAAAAACTCCTCTATTGGGGATGTAAAAACTCTACAAACTCTATTAGGGATGTATAAAACTCTCTATTGGGAATGTTAAAATCCTCCATTGGGATGTATAAAGCTCCTATTGGTTTTTATAAAACTCATCAATTGTGTTAAAAAATCCTCATTGGGGATGTAAAAACTCCTCTATTGGGTTTTTAATAAACTCCTCTATCGGGTTAAAAAACTCCTCCATTGGGGATGTATAAAACTCCTCTATATGGTATGTATATACAAACCTCTATGGCAATGTTAACTCTATAAATCCTCTATTGGGTATGTATAAAACTCTCTATTGGGCATGTATAAAACTCTATAAAACTCCTCATTGGGTATGTATAAAACTCCTCTATTGGGTATGTATAAAACTCTATAAAACTCTTCATTGGTATGTATAAACTCTCTATTGGGATGTATAAACTCCTCTATTGGGATTTTATAAAACTAATAAAATCCTCTTTGGGTTTAAAAAAACTCCTCCATTGGGGATGTATAAAATCTATGAAACTCCTTTATTGGTTTTTATAAAACGCCTTATTGGGTTAAAAAACTCTCCATTGGGGATGTATAAACTCTCTATTGGGTATGTATAAAGCTCTCTATTGGGTTTTTATAAAACTCCTCTATTGGGTTTTTAAAATAAAAACTCTCTATTGGGGATGTATAAAACTCCTCTATTGGGTTGTATAAATCTATAAAACTCTCTATTGGGTTTTATAAAATCTCTCTTGGTGTTAAAAAAAACTCCCCATTGTGGATGTATAAAACTCTATCAGACTCCCTATTTGGGAATGTATAAAACCTCCTCTTCTTGGTATGTATAAAATCCTCTATTGGGGATGTAATAAAACTCCTTATTGGGTTTTAATGAAAACTCTTCATTGTGTTTAAAAAAAAACTCCTCATTGGGGATGTATAAAACTCTATGAAACTGCCTACTATTGGTATGTATAAAGAACTCTATTGGGTATTTATAAAACTCCTCTATTGGGTTAAAAAAAAAAAACTCCTCTCCGGTGTGGATGTATAAACACCCTCTATTGGGTATGTATAAAACTCCTCTATTGGGGATGTATAGAACTCTATAAAACTTCTCTATTGGGTATGCATAAAATCCTTATTGGGTTTTATAAAAAATCCTCTATTTGGTTTAATTAAAAAAAAACTCCTTCTTGGGGAGTATAAACTTCTCTATTGGGTATGTATAGCAACACCTCTATTGGGATGTATAAAATCCTCCATTGGTGTATTATACTCTATGATCCTCTATTGGTTTGTATAAAGCATCCTCTAATTGGGTTTTTTATAAAATCTCTATTGGGGATATATAACAGTTCCTCTATTTGGGTTTATAAAACTCCCTCTATTGGGTTAAAAAAACAAACTCCTCTCATTGTTGGATGTATAAAATCCATAGGTATGGATTACACTCCTATTGGGGATGTATAAAACTCCTCTATTTGGGGATCTATAAAATCCTCTATTGGGTTTAATTAAAAAACTCCTCCTTGGGATGTTATAAAACTCTATGAAACTCCTCTATTGGTATGTATTAAAGCCTCCTCTATTGGGTTTTATAAAACTCCTCTATTGGGTTACAAAAAAACTCTCCGTTGTGGATGTATAAACTCTCTTTGGGTTATGTATAAAAACTTCCTCATATTGGGAGCATAGAACATTAAAAACTCTTCTATTGGGTATGCCCATAAAGATCCTCTATTGGGTTTTTATAAAACTCCTCTATTGGTTTAATTAAAAAAAAATCCTCCATTTGGGGATGTAATAAACTCTCTATTGGTATGTATACAACTCCTCTATGGGATGTATAAAAACTCCTCCCATTGGGATGTATTAATACTCTATTAGAACTCTCTATTGGGTTTGTATAAAGCTCTCTATTGGGTTTTTATAAAATCCGTCTATTTGGGGGAATATAAAAGTTCCTCTATTGGGTTTTTAAAAAATCCTCTATTGGTTAAAAAAAAACTCCTCCATTTGTTGGATGTATAAAACTTCTCTATTGGGTAATGTTAAACTTCTGCTATTTGGGGATGTTAAAAACTTCTCTTATTGGGATGTATAAAACTCCTCTATTGGTTTAATTAAAAAAAACTCCTCCATTGGATGTATAAACATCTATGAAACTCCACTATTGGGTATTATAAGCTCCTCTATTGGGTTTTTTATAAACTCCTCTATTGGGTTTTAAAAAAAAAACTCATTTGTGGATGTATAAAACTCCTCTATGGGTATGTAAAAACTCTCTACTTGGGATGTAAAAACTCCTCTATTGGTATGCATAAAAATCTCTGTTGGTTTTCTAAATATCCATCCTCTATTTGCGGTATAATTTAAAAAAACTCCTGCATTGGAGTTGTATAAGGTCACTATTAGGTTTTTTAAAAACTTCTATTGGGTTTAAACAAAACTCTCCATTGGGGATGTATAACGTCCTCTATTGGTTTTGTAATAAAAACTCGATTTGGTTAAAAAAAAAACTCCTCCATTGCGGGATTTATAAAGACTCTCTTATTGGGATGTATAAAACTCTATAAACTCACTCTAGTTGGGATGTATAAACTCTAAACACTCTATAAAACTCCTCCATGGGATTTATAAACTGTATAAAATCCTCTATTGGGGATGTATAAACTCTATAATAACTCCTCTATTGGTTATGCATAAAGATCCTCTGTTGTGGTTTTTCTAAAATTCCTTATTGGGGTTAATTTAAAAAGACTCCTCCATTGGGGATGTATAAAACTCTCTATTGGTTGTATAAAGGTCTCCACTATTGGTTTTTTATAAAACTTATTGGGCTTAAAAAAACTCCTCCATTTGGGGGATTTATAAAACTCCTCATTGGGATGTAATAAACTCTATAAAACTCTCTATTGGTTTTTTATAAAACTCTCGATGTGGGTTAAAAAAAAAACTCCTCCATTGGGGGGTTTATAAAACATAAAACTCTCTATTGGGATGTATAAATCCTCCATTGGGGATGTATATAAAACTCATTGGGGATGTAATAAAACTCTCGTTGGGGATGTTATAACTCTATAAAACTCCCATTGGGGATTTATAAATTCTATAAAACTCCTCTATTGGATGTATAACTCTATAAAACTCCCTATTGGGATGTATAAAATCCTGCATTGGGGATGTATACGCTCCTTCTATTGGGTAGGTATAAGAGTCCTCTATTGGTATGCATAAAGATCTCTGTTGGTTTTATAAAAATTCTCTATATGGGTTAATTAAAAAAGACTCTTCTATTGGGTGTATAAAACTCTCCATTGGGGATGTATACAAACTTTAATAAAACTCCTCTATTGGGAGTATAAACTCCTTATTGGTAGCATAAAGATCCTCTGTTGGGTTTTTATATAAATTCCTCTATTGGGCGTTAATTTAAAAAGACTCCTCTTATGGGGATGTATAAAACTCTCCATTAGGGAGATTATAACTCTATAAAACCCTCTATTGGGGATGTATAAACTCCTCCATTGGGGATGTATTAAAACTTATAAAACTCCTCCTTGGGGATTTATAAAAACTCTATTAAAACTCCTCTATTGGGGATGTATAAACTCATATAAAACTCCTCATATTGGGGGAAGTTATAAAACTACTCATTGGGAGTATAACGCTTCCGCTATTGGTTTTTATAAAACTCCTCGATTGGGTTAAAAAAAACTCCTCATGGGATTTAATAAAACTCTCTATATGGGGGATGTATAAAACTCTCTTATGGTAATGTATAAAACTCCTCTATTGGGATGTCACAGGAATAATACAGTAGAGTAGAGGTAGATTTCTCAAATTGTTATCTTACTATTCTACATTTCTGAATGTCCAAGATGACAGAGGAAACAGTGAAGCGGCTCAATTCGCTGAACTCTCTGCCGGGCTCCTCAGGGCAAACCACATGGCTAATTCAAATCGTCCCCATCTCGTCTGAAGATATTGCCTCCTGGTCTTCCTCATCCTCTTCTTCTTCCTCCTCCTATTTTGCCCTGCCCGCGCAACAATGTTGCAGTCATTTCTCCAACACAGGAGAGGCTCACCATGAGCCCTTTTATTGTGTTAAAGCCTGATTGCATGATTGAATACATTGAGCATAGTAGTGTTTCACCTGTGAGAGTGAGTGTGTCAATTGAATAATTGAAGTTTAGTATTTTGAATGCAATGTGTTTTTTTTACATGTGAACACAAGGATATCCTTGATGAAGATTGTGCGAATGAGAAGAATTGTGTTGAATGTTTTGAAAAAGGGTTTAACAATGAGACTGAAATGTGATAACGTGTGAAACAGCGAAATGTGCTGTGTATGTTTTGAAGGAAAATTGTCTTTCTTTGTTGCACATGAACTCAAGTTTTCTCATTAGTTCAATAGCACCAGTTTTCAGTGGGTAAACAATGGTAGTGGGGCAACTTAGCTAAATATAGCATAACAATGTGCATTTTGTGAGGAAAGGCCAAATTTGGCACACTATACCTATCATACTTATGAAACAGATTTGCGATATTGGGCATCTCAATTTTGATGGCAGTGGAAAATGGCTCCACAGCATCAGCTGCGAATTTGAGATGGCCCAATATCCAAATCTGTTCATATATTGTTAGGCACTCGTGTGCAAATTGTGCTTTCCTCACAAAATGCCACAATGTTATGCTAAGTTTGCCCATAATGAGAAAAAACTGTAATCAACGCTGTCAAGCCTTATGGTGTCGGCTTAACGCGTTAACGTGACACCTTAAATCTTTAGGGTCTTGAGTTTGAGCCCTTTCACGCTGTTTAAATCACCAGTGGGGTCGATTAGCTTGTCTCCTTCTTGAGGTTGCAAAGTGCTGTACCACCTTACTGGTACAGGGCGACTGTATCAGCGGCACAGCTGCGCATCAGAAAATGCAACAGAAGCACAGATTTAATTTTGAAATACATTTACAAAAATTCTTGATTCCGTTCCAATCCTGGATTCATGTATAATATATTATATTATTTTTTTCTACAATTGTAAAAATATATAAATAAAAGCGAACATCGTGTTCGTATAAAATGTACGTTGTGTTACCCTCATCGTCAGATTCGGATGGGTTTGCTACAAAAACTGTGAAAAGAAAAAAAAATGGTAAACAACGTTCGATTGTTGTGCTGTCTTTAGTGATCCACATGAAGTGGGCACCTAGACCTTTGAAGTAGTGTCTCAACTCTGACACTGAATTCATTCAATCCTAGACTTCACAACTCAGGCATGACGGACAGTGAGTGCACGCGACCGTTCGAGCGCGCCCGTCCTCTGGTTCCGTCACCCCACACAACGACTTCAACATGATTTTCTACAGGGCAACATCAAACAACGCAATGTTCCGATAAAGGAACGGCAGGTGTGGATTTCACTGAACGGATCATCGTAAGGCGAGTTTCCATACGGTGGACTTTAATCTGGCTGCGACGCGCAGTTGGTGTTCCCTGACGTTAATTTGACCACCATGTGGTCAATGAAATTTCGTCAACGTGAGGAACATTCGTCAGGCAGGGTTACTGATGGATAGGCACAATTGCCTTTGAGTTGTTACTCCGAGTTCGAGTCCCCCCGACGACAAACTTCTCACCGTGTCCCTGGGTGAGGAGTTGTTGCGTCGACATGAGCAGTGAGTGGTCGCACCGTCTCAAACGGCAGATCATGCGATGCTTGTGACCTGCCTGTCAGCTTGTGATTCATGCTTGGTGCTCTCATCTCTGGCAGACAAAAAGTCAGCAGGATTGCTTGCTGATGCACATTTCACAAAGAGTCTCGCGAGCTTATCGATCGCTGAACAAATCGTCAAAAATCCCTGCCATAACAGTCAACAGCACGATGGCAGCTCTGGGTCCCGCACAAACTTTGGACCAATGGGAGGTCATCGGGACTATGGCTGACCTGCAACTCCACTGTAACTCGATTAACAACAACACGGATAGTAACCTGTTATCTTTCCCCAGGTCTAACTGAGATAACTCTCACTTCATTCATTCCTCTTTCTTGTGTGTACAACTTTTTGTCAAGTCAGAATGTCTTTTGACTTTTGTCTGCAAGATTTCCAAGTCTTTTAACAATGTCCACGTCTACTCTGATTCACTACCAACATCCTAACCTCAAACACTGCCCCATTTAATCTGTGACTCTCTCCTCGTGCAATGAACGCATGCACTGGACGCGTGTACTAACGTGTTGGTTTAACGTTTAAAGGTGGCTTTGTGCTTAAGATCTTCGCGGTCTCGAGTTCGAGCCTTGTTGGCTTGCGAATGTAACACCTGGTGGGGTTGATTCAGCATGTCATCCCTCTGAGGTCCGATTACAGCTTACTGGGAAACGTGGGGGCATTGCATCAGCCGGGTACAGCCGTGCCCCAGAAAAAACATGCAAGCAGCAGCACAGGCTTAACTCTCATAGCTACCAGCTGTCCCCGTTTCTTTGCCCCACTTCTTGCCTGTTGACCTTTGGCCCCCTGATTTTCCTTTCACGACCTTTGATACCTGCACAAAAACCAAATGCCTGTTCTTACTATTGGTTCGAAGCTTAAAGTCCAGAGATAACAAATAATTCATTTTGTATATGGTACATGACATGCTTAACCTGTGCAGTTTTTACTCTTAATGAAACATGGTATGATTGCTCTCTAGGAATCTCATGTCCCATCTGATGACTGTTATGCCAATGTAATAGCCCAAGCTGTAACTTTGAACATGACAATGTTCCTGCTGACACTTTCAAAAAGCTGTAAAAGGTGAGATTGCACAGTCAAACCTGAACGGACGATTGTCTGAGAAGGACTTTTGATACTCGAGACTGGCGTCATGAGAATTTTATCTCAATACGTTGTTGTATTGATTGCTTAATAAGGTGAGATGATTATAATAGAATTTAATATAGGTTGTTTATTGCCATGGAAAACCAGTGCGTGTGACGTCATAAATATTTCGATATTAACCTTTTGTCAGAGCATAAATGTGGAAATGGTTGGTGTGAGGGGGATCGAATAAAGTGTGGGTTAGCGAAAGACCGAAGGCACAGCATTAAGGTTCAAAGTGACCGGATTCAAATATCAAGGGTCAACTGTGGGTGGAGGAGGGGGTATTCATCGTATGGGGACAAAGTCAAAGATTGAGGGGCTGGATCAAAGTTCGAGGGTTAAAGACAACGGGTGCAAAGACCCCAAGGCAGTGTGCACCATTTGTGCCTATTATCCGCTTCATGCCGTGCTCTGCATATGCGGAGCTTTGCAGATGAACTTTCAACAACTTTAGTCAGTCTGGCCCTCGTCACAAACTGGGTTTTCTCTTGTCGTACCCTCGTCCTTCCACAGGTGCTCAGCATATGCTCTTTTCATGTATATCTTGATCCTCCATGCCGATCAGTGACCAATCCATCCACCTCCTCATTTTGAATCTTTCTATGTCATGACTCCAGTAACTTTCACCTCTTTCTTACTCGCATGGAAGGCATGCGATTTCATGTTTTCTGTGATGCTGCAAGATGAAAAGATTCCATTGGAGAGATTATTTATTTTGGTATTTTCCAAGATTCACATACAAACACAGGACAAATTCAAGTCTGTCCACCGATCTCAGATTTTAGTTTTGCCATCGTACTTCTTTGACTCAAATTCTTGAGTTCAGGTGGATTACGCTATACGGCTTGCCTTTTGTCTCCGTGATAACATCTGCATCTCCCCTCCTGTGAGGTAACCATGGGACCCGCCTACTGTAAGCTATCACCTCTCTGATTGGGTGAATTGTTCACATGTATGGTTGTTGTGGTGGTGTGTGTGGCATGTACGGTATGCTTCTGTTGGTATGTTTAATTCAGCCCACTTGCACCGTGTATATGCAGCTTATATTTATTTGCCTCTGCATGCCATTTAAGGACTGACACAAGGCGATATCACTCAAGCAGACTGTTCAATGCTCCCACAAGGTATCCGTTCCTTCCTGCTCCTGTTGTTTTTTCGCAAACACCCGGTGAAACAGTAATGGAAAACATGCACTGTCTGCCTGCAGTATTCAATTCCGGATGACAATTATGGTTGCGAATTTGCCACTGCATAGTTGTAACAATTTATGAAATGATTTAATAACAGAAGACAAGGGCACTCTGGTAGAGCGCAACCTCCGGCGAATGCTGATCCACGAAACATATGTGCCATGACATTTTGAAGATATCCTGTTATATATGTTTGAGCCCGATCTCTATGGTGAAGAATCACTTTAGAAATTCGTAGCAGTCGATTCCGGATCTTCACAAACATCGATCAATTTGTCTTGTCAACACCCAACGGTCCCAACCAAGTTTATCCGAATCGTCCACATTTTTTGAGATATCGGTGCTTAATATGTTTTTGGCCCGAATCTCTCCCTCTATCTTTGCCTGGTGTTAGGTTTTAATGGTTTGGATGTGGGCTTGGGATCTGAGGATCCTTGAGTTATCCAAATTCCACTCTGCTGTTGAATACCAAGGTGGGGTTGACTCTGCTGTCACCTTCTGAGATCAGCAAAATGGAGTGCACCTTGCTGGTATCCTGTGGTCGAGTGGCGACTTGTCCAGGATTGTGCCAATAGCCAGGAGAACTGCTTTGCAGCAAACAACGCTCTGCACAGAGTATGGTCCAATGGATGGATGATGGATGGATTCGGATCGGATCTCAGCAAAATTGATATTCGTCTTGTGAAACACTAATCGTCCACCAAGTTTTCGTTCGAATCCACAAAATCTTTTGAGATATCCATATAATTTTGAGAGAGAGGGAGAGAGAGAGAGAGGGAGAACCCAGAGACAGAGCAGAACAGAGACATCTTCAGCCTTTCACAGATTCCTCAATGGGTTCAGGTCTGGGCTTTTGGCTGGGGCATCAGGATTTCACTTTTTTTTTTTTTGTATGCATTGTCGAGGCTTCAGACATGAGAGCTAACACACAAGCGCACATCAGGGGCATAGACAAGATGGTGGGTGATGGGAGGACAAACAGTGGGACAGAGACATTAAGAGTCTGTGTGAGTGGGAGAGGGTGGGTGGGGAACACGGGTAATACATGAATGGACAGTAAGGGACTTTGAGGAGAAAGCAGGGAATTTGAAGAGATTGGTTTGGGGGTGGATTAACGGGGGTAGAAAAGATCGAGGTTTGGATGGGGGATGATAGGGGTGGTGGGAAACAGCTGTTTTGCAGGCCTGGAGGAAGAATGGATTGGGAAAGGAGTGTGGGAAGCTTTGCATGTGGGTCAAGAGCTCAGGTGGGTTGAGGAAAGATCTTTGCACGATGGAGGATTCCTAGTGGTGACTGACTTTGGAGGCATTTGGCAAAATGTGGCTTCCCAGAAAGATCATGGCAGATAGAAGCCCAGAGCTTGAATGAAGGACTTTTCCAGAGGATTGTTGAACACGTAAGTAGATGAAAACAGAAAAAGAACAGGGCCCAGAATGCGCTGAGGAACCCAGCCTGGAACAGGAAAAGGGATGAGAGAATCCATTTAGGGCACGTGACATGCAAAGGAGATGAAGTTCTGCGACCATGATGGAGATGGCTTTGGATACATATAAGAGGTCCTGGTGAGCCGGGCAGGGTGCCAGACGTGTCAAAAGCACGTAAATATGTCGAAGGGATATGGCTCTGATTTTCATGTTGATTGAGTACCATCCATCAATGTTGGGAGAGCAGAAGCAGATATCCAGGGTAAGTGACTGCGAACCAAATGATGATTGGAAATCAAGGCAGGAGAAGTGGAAGGATTTGATGTCTGAAGCGATGATGGATTTTCCATACTTCGCTGATGATTGGGAGAAGGCTGATTGGTCTGGTAGTTGCAGGATTCTGTTTTGCAGCTTTTTCATGCAGGGAAGTAATGTTTTGCTGATTTCTATCAACAGATGGGCCTGACTGACAATGAGAGGTTGAATAGAACAGAGAAAGGTGAGCGAGAGCAAGGACAGGTTTTTAGGACAGGGATGATGCGTCTGGACCGGTTTGCAGAATCGGAGTCGAAGGTTTGACAGCAAGCTCTGCCACTTTGTAGAAGAAAGGACACAGAGTTCAGGGACAGTTGGGTGCGACTGGGTAAGGTGGTAGAGAAGTGATGGGTTTCGGTACACAAGTTTCGATGCACACAGTTAGGCATTTCCTTTTGACAGTGCGGTACAGCAGTGCGACAGTTTGAAGTAAGTGAGGGATGGAGGGGAAATAACCAGAAACAGATTTGATTAGATGCCACAGGATTTGAGAGAATTTTGAGAGTCAACTGAGATAACAAAATGTGATTTCTGGCTACTCCTGGAAGGGTAGTCACACTTGTTCGAGCTTTGGGAAGGAACGAGCACCTAGTTGGGTTTGCTTTCCATGAGGCAAAATCAAGTTGTTTCAGGACAACTGCTCCACCACAAGTCATGAACAAGGGAGGAGAGGGTAGGAAATCTGAAGATGAGAGGGGATAATCTGTGCATGAGGGAGAAGCAAGTTTTTTGCAAGAATTCCCAGGACAGGTGAGTTGGAGAAAGTAGAGGGAAGACAGTCGAGAAGTTGATGGCTGCTTGGAGACCTCAGTCAGCTGAGTGAAATGCCAGACTCGACGGACTGAGGTGGTTTCTAATTAATCGCCAGGAGACAGACACTCCAACCAGAACGGAAGCAACGTTTGTTGAAGACAATCAGTTTGCTTTGCTGAAGCTTGAGGTTCATTGTACTGCTGGAATGTAAATCTTCTGCCACAGTCTATGGTCTTTTTTGCACTTTGAGAGATCTCCTCAAGGATTTGGCTGCAACGTCGTGGCAAAATATTGCACCTTGCACTTTTTTCAAAATAATGCTTCATTTCTTCCGAAAATTTGTTGAAAATCGAAAAATATTGTTGGTCCCCACGTTTGTATTTCTTTGGTTTGCAGTGGAAAAAACGAAAAAGCGAAAATTTTTCCTAACTCTTAGCTTATTCCACAAATCTAAAAATGGCCAGAACATATTATCAGCACCTTTTAGAAGTGGTTAGAAATAATAGATTTCAAGCAAGGTGATTTCTTCCTTTACTTTGGAATTGAATCACCTGTGGTGAGTTGCAGGTCTGCAACTAAAATCACTCATGTTTTCACACGTTTGAATGGAGAAAAGAAGTCATTCTGCTGTTTTGTGTCACTGTGTGTACGCACGAGCACGGAGAAAAGAAAGAAACCAAGAGAATTGTCTGAAGAGGTGAACAAGATTGTAGCCAAGCATGGACAACTCAGGCTACAAGTCCATATCCAGAGACCTTGGATGTTTCTGTGTCCACAACCAATGTTCAGGAAGTTTAAGGCCCATGCAGTAGCCACATCCTGGACACGGCTGCAAGAAAATTGATCGAACATGCAGCGTAGGATTGTTTCAAATGGTGGATAGAAAGACTCATTATGCCAAAACATAGATCAAAGCTGACTTCAGACACCAAGTACAACAGTTTCAACTCGCACCATCTGTCCCAATCGATGAAAGGGGGTCTAATGGATTGGGAGAGATAGGAGAAGCCCACTGCTGAGAGAGAGAGAGAGAAGAGAGAGATATAATATATAATATATATTATAATATATTATATATATTATATATAAGAAGCCTGATGGGAGTTCCAAACACACTGAACAAGCCAAAATCCCCTGGGAGAATGTCTTGTGGACAGTGAGACGAAATTAGAGTTTTTGGTGAAGACATAATCTTGTTTACAGAAAACAATGAAGCCTTCAGAGAAAGAACATCTCCTACAGTCAAACATGGAGGAGTTAGTGATGTTTTGGGTTGCTGGGCTGCTCTGGCTCTTGAGTGGCCTTGAGTGTGGTCATGCAATCATGAAGCAAGGATATTTACCAGGAGGTATTTTGGAGCGCAATGTTGAACTCAGTGTCAGAAGCTGGGCCTCTGTCGAAGGTCATGGGTCTTGCAGTAGGACAATGAACAAACACTTGAAAAGACAGGAATGGTTCAACACAAAATGCAGAGTGTTCTGAAGTGGCAGCAATATTCCAGATCTAAATCCCATTGAACACTTGTGGAAGATCTGAAAACAGCAGAGGGAGAAGGCAACCCTTCAAATTGGGAGAACTGGAGAAGTTTGTGCAATAAGAGTGGGACAACCGTGGCAGTAGAGAAGTATCGGAAGCTCATTCATGGTATAGGAATGTGCTTGACTGACAGTTATTGTATCCAAGTTTGCGATACAAATAGTAGTCTCGGGTGTCAATAATTTGTCAATGCATAGATTTTATATTTTCTGATTTAAAAGGATATATTAAGTTCTGAATCAAAAGCAAGGTTCGTCATATTAAGAGTGAAATAAAGAATTGTGGCGACAAATACTTTTGTCAATTCTCTTTTTTGGAGAAAATTGAGAGTCATTGAAACAAGCAAGGGTCAAATTTTTCTGGCCATGACAGGATGTGGTTCCATTCATTGTTCCTATTGTCCACAAGTTCTTCCACTCTGCCACGGAAAGCATCCCATTGCATGATGCTGCCTATCACGTACTTCACGGTAGGAATGGTGTTAGATTGTGATGAGCTGTGCTCGGTTCTGGACAGATGTAGCGCTTTGTATTAGGTAAAAAATTCAATTTTTCATCTCAAAGACCACAGAATCTTTTGCTTGTGCTCTCAGAGTCTTTCTGTGCTTTTTAAGACAAACTCAGGCATGCTCATGTGCTTTTTTCTCAGAGTGGCTTTGTCTGGCATTCTCCATAAAGTCGCGATTTGTGCAGTGCTGCAAGATTGTCGTTTCGAGGTTCTGCTCAGCAGGAACCTGTAGTTTTTGGTCAGAGAAGTATTGGGTTCTTGGTGCATTGACATATGGTAGAGTTTGCTCTGACGTGCACTGTCAACTGTGGGTATAAATTAAGAAAAAGTTTGGGGGGGGGTGGTTTCTTTGTAAATAGTCAATCAATTGAGTTGGGCCACAGGTGACGTCAATCAGGGTTGTGAAGCATCTCAAGGATGATCAAAGGAAATTGGAATGCACTGAGCTTCAATTGTGAGTGTCAGAGCAAGAGGGTTGAAGACTTATTGACACAAAGATTTCAGCTTTCATTATTTCATTTATTTGTAAAAGTTTCTGAAACGTGTTTACACTTTGTCATTGGGGGTACTTTTGTGCAGTCGGTGACAAAAGTGTAATTTAAATCCATTTTAAATTCAGGATGTAACATACAACAAAATGTGACAAAAGTCCGAGGGGTGTGAATAATATATGTGTGTGTGTGTGTGTTATTATAACTGGTATATATGGACTGTAATGAAATCCCATACAGCATCATGGGTATATGCTCAGATGAAAACAATGAAAGGGCCACATAACTAATATATTGTTTTAATGTCACCGCCGGTGTCGTATCAACATGACCAGAGGGTTTAGGTGGGTCGGCGCCCAGGTCGGTAGAGCTTTCACTTTATGCATACAGCGGGACCATCGAACCCGCAAGTGCTGCACTAATTAAGACAACGTCTATCCAATCGGGCAAAAATGAGCTGAGCCATTATCCCTCAACGGCTTTGCTTTCATCACCAAGGAGAACCACAACAACAATTATTAACCCCGAACGAGGTATCTGTCTTCCATTATATAAGTATCAGTGTGTCATCCAGTCAGTGTGTCGTTTCTCTCCATAACTTTCCAAAACCATGAAAGATCGAGGCCTGTAACTTGCTGCTACGAGGGAACTCAAGGGAGGTGAGTGCAATGACTGAAAATTGGGAGTGTTTGGGTTACTATTAAAATCACCTTTTTCAAGATAATTTAATGGCCTTATTTATTACATCTTTATAGGCACCGACACCTCTATGCATCCTCTGACACTCATACCTCAAGGGTTTAATTTGCCTTTTTTTTGGGGTATCAACATGCCTTGAACTTGGAAAGGCCGCAACAGTTTCTAATGACAAAGTTTTTTTTCCTTTCTCACCTGTATCCTGCATCCTGAGTATCATACAGTCTAAATCGTGGTTATGTTGGCAATGGTTATAAACATCGTAGAGCACCAGCATTCATGGTTTATTTCATTTTCTGACTGCCATAACTTAAAATCTCTTCATCTCAGCGAATTTAACACGTAAAAACTTCTTTATCGACCTCAGCAGCAGCTCTGACTGCTAAATGTTCAGTGTCAATTCGGACATTGCTGACATTCGGGTGTATCCGAGGCCTGTCGTTTATGTGACCGACGGCGACACGAAATACTTGCCAAGCAGCTGTTCTTCAACAATTCATTGGAGGTGCTTGCTGAGTGTTAAGCCACTGGCGAGCGCTATAACAAGTTGCTTGGCGTTGTTTCCAAGCATGGTCATACACGGCAAAAGTATTTCACACGTCATGAATATATTGGTTGCTTTCAACAAAGTTCAGGCCCTACTCCCCTGCTTGCCCGCATTGTCATGCGTCCTGGGGGTGGTCGCTTGTGAAAGTTCAATATTTTTTTGACGGTCTCCTTTTAGTAATCTTCTTTAATTACGACTGTCCTGCAACATAAATAGATCTGTTAAAAATTAAACGTTTTTCCTTTTTTTTTGAAGTTTTTTTCAATCATCTCTTGGAGTGCTTGCTTTGAATAACTCCTCAAGCTTCGATCTCATAAGCTTCCATGGCGATACTATGGGGCGGGGTTCTCCAGTGGGAATTCCAGAGTTAGGAAGAAAAATAAATTAGAGGATTACATGAGTAAAAAAAATGTTTCAGTTGTTACAAAGCAATGACTCGGCAGAAATAGCAAAGAGGTATGCACGTCACTTCGAAGCTGTCAGCCTGGGTTGAAATCGACCGAGCTACGAAACTGTCATCCTAGTGGTTTCACAAGCAGGGTGATTCATCAATGTGTGTACCGTTCTGGATGGACATTAAACTGGATGTGCACATTTGTCCAGAATCTCTCTCTCCTCTCTCTCTCATCTCTCTTCTTCTCTCCTCTTCTCTCTCTCTCTCTCTCTCTCTCTCTCACACTCTCCTTCTCTCACCCCGCCTCCTCTCTCTCTCTCTTACTCCTCTCCCAACCTATCAACTGCACAACACCTCTGTTAAGGGGACGTTTAGGTCTGACAGTTTAGTTACGTGAGCTGGTTTGGCTAGTGGTTTTGGTGGTGGGCTTGGGATCCCTAGGTCTGAGTCAAAGCGACGCGGCCGTGATTAATACACCAGGGGATTGATCAGCCTGTCATCCTCCGAGTCCGCAAAATGATGTACCAGTTCAGTGTGTGTACTGTAGAGGGCACTGCATCACGACACAGTGCGCTCAAGAAATGAAGCTACCCCGGCAGCTAAGCTGCCATAGAACCACCACACAGTTTAGTTTCATTTAAATGGCTTCTTAGAGTGTAGATGTCAAATCAGATTTGGAGTGAGCAACAGGAGGGGTGCAAAGGTTGCTGCATGTGGAGTGTGCAAGCAGCAGGCTTTGCCAGGTAGATAGCAATGGGTTAAATGCTCCCCCCCGGTTATATATACGAAACCAGTGGTAAAAATAATGTTGCTATTTGGGAATATTTTATACGCTTCCCAAAGTTCCCCTCCCTCACACTGCTTCTCCTTACTGCCCCAGGCAGACTTCCCTTCCTCACACACCCACCTCCTTTCCCTTCCCTCATCTGCTTCTTCTCCTTATGCCGCCTCCTTCCCTTTCCCCTCATTGCGCCTTCCTCCTCTCACTACACTCTCACGCATCCTCTCCCAAATCCCTCTCTTCTCCACCATGGACATCTTTGGGGCAGTCTCCGTGGCAGTATAAGTGCTGTTTTAACACACCCCTTTTGTTCAATCTCCCCCCTTCCCCCCCACTCTCCCCATCTCCTCGCTCCCCCCTCTCTCGAATGTACAGAATTTGGTGAGGTGTTACTCTCCTACATTCCCCTTCCTCGCTCCTTCCCCCTCTAGTTCCCCACCCCTCTTGCTCCCTCCTCTGCTCTCTCTCTCTCCATCCCTCCTCTCTAATCTCCCCTCTCTCTCGTCTCTCACCACCCCCACCTTGAAAAATCCTCAATTGAAGTGACGGGTTGTATTTGCTAGTATAAGAAGAAGTGGAAGGAAACAAAGGAAGCAATACGGGTACCAATAATAAAAACTCTAAAACCCTACGTATACATAACCCACAAACTGACGATGAACAGGAGATCAAATTTATTCATGTCCTTTTGGCCTATGCTCACTTGCAATAGAAAGATAAGTGGGGGATGACAGGAGGAAGAATTGCGGGCAAACCTGTATAGAAGGAGCAAAGTCTTGGAGAGAGCATGACCACCAAGCAACAGTCTTGGAGAGGAGATGACCACAGCACAGTCATGGAAAGAGCATGACCAGAGCAACAGTCCCTTGGGAGAGGAGCATGACACCAGACGTCTTGGAGAGGAGCAATGACACAGCACAGTCATTGGGAGGACAGACACCAGCCACAGTCATGGAGAGGAGCAGACAACAGCACAGTCTGGAGAGAGATGATCACCAGCACGTCTTGGAGAGGAGATGAAACCTCAGCTACTAGTCTGGAGAGGAGCCATGACCACCATGACAGTCTTGGAGCGGAGCATGACACCAGCTACGTCTTGGAGAGGAGCATGACCACCCAGCACAGTCATGGCGATGAGCATGACACACAAGTCATGGATATGAGCATGACACCAGCACAGTCCCATGGAGAGGACATGACCACCAGCAGAGTCTGGAGAGGAGCATGACACAGCACATCTTGGCTTTCTCTTGGCTGGAGGGGTGAGAGAGCAATGGTATGGAATGGCTGAGGTGTGGCTCAGGGTGGATTGGGTGTGCTTCAGGGTGGTTGGGTGTGGCTCAGGGGTGGGTGGGGTGTGGCTCAGGCATGGCAGCCAAGGTAAAGTTCCACAGCTCTCATAAGCTAATTCTGAGCTCATTGCACTATTCCGCATGCTGCATACCTTTTATTGTTCGGCCCCGTTGCATTACCACGACCCTGTACACCTCCCATCTCAGCCTATTGGTGTGCTTGGCTGGGTGAGTGGTGCGACTCACCCCCCCTCCCTCCTCTGTGAACTCCCACGCCGAGCCAGGGCAACAATGCGGTTATGAATTGGATTTTAAAAACAATGTTGCGACTAAAACTTGCACCGCAAGGCGAGCAAAGCTAAAACAAGCCATTTG
>CM068966.1:80490013-80502801 GCA_035128595.1 Eptatretus atami
CCAAATGGCTTGTTTAGCGTTTGCTCGGCCTTGCGGTGCAATTTTAGTGTAAAACACAAAACATGGTAAAGCCATCATAACGCATTGCTTGCTCTGAGCTTCGCGTGGGAGTTACAGGGACGGGAGGGGGGGGGTTGAGGTCGCACCACCACCCAGCCAAGCAGCGACCAATAGTGCGTGAAGATGGAGGGTACAACGGGTCGTGGTATGCACGGGCGAGACAATAAAGGTAGGCACATGCGGAAGTAGTGGCAAGAGTCAGAATAGCTTAATGAAGAGCTTGTGATTTACCTGCTGCATGCCTGAGCACAACCACCCACCTGAGCACACCCAACCACCCTGAGCACACCCAACCACCCTGAGCCCACACCTCAGCCATGCATAGGCCATGCTCTCTCACCTCCTCTCAGCAAGAGGTACAGCCGACTGTGCGGTGGTCATGCTCTCTCCAAGACTCTCTGGTGGTCATGCCCTCTCCATGACTGTGCTGGGGTCATGCTCATCTCCATACGTGCTGGTGGTCATGCTCATACTCATAGACTGTGTGGTGGCATGCTGCCTCTCAAGACTGTGGCTGGTGGCATGCTCCTCTCAAGACTGTGCTGGTGGTCATGCCTCCTCCCAAGACTGCGTCTGGTGGTCATGCTCCTCTGCAAGACTGGTGCTGGTGGTATGCCTCTCCAAGACTAGGCTGGTGGTCATGCTCTCTCCATGACCGTGCTGGTGGTCATGCCCTCCCATGACTGGTGCTGGTGGTCAGCTCCCCCAAGACTGTGCTGGTGGTCAGCTCCTCTCCAAGATGTGCCTGTGGTCCATGCCTCTCCATGACTGTGCTGGTGGTCAATTGCCCTCTCAAGACTGTGGCTGGTGGTCATGCTCCTCTCAAGACTTTTGCTCTTTCTATACAGTTTGCCCGCAATTTCTGTCCCTGTCATTCCCCACTTTATCTTTCTATGCAGTGAGCATGAGGCCAAAGGACATGAATAATTTGGGATCTCCTGTTCATCGTCAGTTTTTGTGGGTTCATGTATATCGGTAGTGGGTTTATGGAGTTTTTATTATTTGGTACCGTGATTGCTTCCTTTTGTTCCTTCCACTTCTTCTTAAATACTAGCAAATACAACCGTCACTTCATTGATAGGATTATCAAGTGGGGGGGGGGGGTGAGAGACGAGAGAGAGAGAGGAGGATTAGAGGAGGGGGCGGAATGGAGAGAGGATGGAGGGGGGAAGGAGGAGGGAGCAAGGAGGTGGGGGAACTAGGAGGGGGAAGAGCGAGGAAGGGGATGGGTAGGGAGAGTAACACCTCACCAAATGTCGCTGTACATTCCAGAGAGGGGTGGGAGCGAGGAGGATGGGGAGAGGGAGGGGGGAAGTGGGAGGGATTGAAACAAAATGGGGTGTGTTAAACAGCACGTTAATACTGCACACGGAGACTGCCCAAAGATGTCCATGGGGGGTGGAGAAGTGAGGGATATGGGAGGGAGAGGGAAGTGTGAGTGGAGGAGGGAGAGCAGCATGAGGGAAAGGGAAGGGAGGGCGGCATAAGGAGAGGGAAGGCAGCATGAGGGGAAGTGAAAGGAAGGGTGGGTGGTGTGAGGGAGGGAAGTTTGCCTGAGGGGCAGGGAAGGGAAGGCAGTGTGAGGGGAGGGGAACTGAGGGTATAAAATATTCCCAAATGCAACATTTTTTTTTAACACTGGGTTCTATATATAACGGGTGGGAGCATTTAAACCCTTGCTATCTCCTGGCAAAGCTGCCTGCTTGCCACTCGCACATGCAGCAACCTTTGCACCCTCCTGTTGGCTCACTCCAAATCTGATTTGTACATGCTACACTCTAAGGAAGCATTTTAAATTGAAAACTAAACTGTGGTGGTGGTCGTATGCGCTTAGCTGCCGGGTAGTTATCATTTCTTGAAGCGCACTGTGTCGCTGATGCAGTGCCCCTACAAGTACACACTGGAATGGTACTCATTTTGCTGACTCGGAAGGATGACAGGCTGAGTCAATCCCTGGTGTATTAATTCAGCGGCCGACGGTGGCTTGAATCAGGACCTAGGATCCCAAGCCACCACCCAAACATGAGCCAACACCAGCTCACGTAACTAAACTGTCAGACTTAAACGTCCTTAACAGAGGTGTGTGGCAGTGGATGAGGTGGGAGAGGAGTGAGAGAGAGGAGAGGGGGTGAGAGAAGAGGTGGTGAGAGAGAGGAGAGTAGAGAGAGAGAGAAGAGGAGAGAGAGAGAGAGAGAGAGAGAGGAGAGAGAGGAATTTCTGACAAATGTGACATCCAGTTTAATGTCCATCCAGGAGACGGACACACATTGATGAATCACCTGCTTGTTAAACACTAGGATGACAGTTTGTAGCTGGGTCAGGATTCAACCCCAGGCTCGACAGCTTCGAGTGAGCGTGCATACCTCTTGGCTATTCGCCGATCATTGCTTGTAACAACTGAAAACATTTTTTTTACTCATTGTAATCTCTAATTTATTTTTTTCTTCCTAATCTGGAGATTTCCCCACGGAGACCCGCATAGTATCGCCATGGAAGCTTATAGAGATCGAAGCTTGAGGAGTTATCCAAGCAAGCACTCCAATGAGATGATTGAAGAAACTTCAAAAAAAAGAAAACGTTTAATTTTTACATGTATCTATTTATGTTGAAGTGACAGGTCGTATAATGAAAGAAGATCGTACTAAAAGGGAAACGTCAAAATAAATATTGCACATTTTCAGCAAGCGAGCCACCCCGAGGGACCGCATGACAATGCGGGGCCAAATGCAGGGGAGTAGGGCCTGAACTTTGTTGAAGTCACCAATATATTCAGTGACGGTGTGAATACCTTTGCCGTGTATGACCATGGCTTGGAAACAAACAGCCAAGCAACTTGTATACGCTCGCCAAGTGGCTTAAGCACTCAAGCAAGCACTCCAATGAAATTGTTGAGAAGGAACAGCTGGCTTGGCAAGTGATTCGTGATCGCCGATCGGTCAATAAACGACATGCCTCCGGATATACCCAGAATGTCAAGCAATGTCCGAATTGGACAACTGAACATTTAGCAGTCAGAGCTGCTGCTGAGGTCGATAAAGAAGTTTACGTTTTGAAATTCGGCTGAGATGAAGAGATCCTAGAGGTTATGGCATGTGCAGAAATGAATAAAGCCATGAATGCTGGTGTCTACGGATGTTTATAACATTGCAACATAACAGCGATTTGCTGGTATGATGATCAGGCATGCGATGATACGAGTGAGGAAGTGAAAAAAAAAACTTTGTCATTAAGAAACTGTTGCGGCCTGTTCCAAGTCAAGGCATTGTTGAGTAAGCCAAAAATGGCAAATTAAGACCCTTCGAGGGTGAGTGAGGTGTCAGAGGATGCATAGAGGTGTCGAGGAGTGCTCTGATAAGGATGTAATTAAATAAGGCCATTAATTATCTTGAAAAGAGGTGTTTTAATTAACCAAACACTCAATTTTCAGTCATGCACTCACTCCCTTGGAGTTCCCTTCGTATGCAGGCAAATTACAGGCCTCGAGCTTCATGTTTTGGAGTTATGGAGGAAACGGACACACTGACTGACTGACACACTGATACTTATTATAATGGAAGACAGATACCTGGTCTCGGGGGTGAATAATTGTTGTTGTGGTTCTCCTGGGTGATGAAAGCAAAGTCCGTTGAGGAAACTGGCTCAGGCTCATTTGGCCCGATTGGATGAGACGGTGGTGCTTAATTAGTGCAGCACTTGGCGGGTTCGATGGTCCGCTTGTTATGGCAGTGAAAGTGGAAAGGCTCGTAATCCGACCTGGGCCGCGCCACCTAACCGCTCTGGTCATGTTGATCACTGAGACCGGGTGACGATAACAATATATTAGTTAATGTTGGCCATTTTCATTTGTTGTTCATCTGAGCATATACCTCATGATGGTGGATTGGGATTCATATCAGTTCCATATTATACAGTATATATATACACACACACACACACACATATATTATTCACACCCCTCGACTTTTGTCACATTTTTTGTGTTACATCTGAATTTAAAAATGGATTAAATTTACATTTTTGTCACCGATCTGCCAAAAATACCCCACAATGACAAAGTGAAACACGTTTTCAGAAATTTTTACAAATAAAATTAATAATGAAAAGCTGAAATATCTTGTGTCAATAAGTCTTCAACCTCTTTGCTCTGACACTCCAAATTGAGCTCAGGTGCATCCAATTTCCTTTGATCCCTTGAGATTTCCCACAACCTGATTGGAGTCCACCTGTGGCCAACTCAATTGATTGGACATGATTTACAAAGAAAACACTTTTCTTTTTAGGTCCACAGTTGACAGTGCACGTCAGAGCAGAAACTCTACCATGATGTCCAAGGCACCAAGAACCCAATAACTTCTCTGACAGAACTACAGAGTTCCTTGGCTGAGATGGGAGAACTGCCGGAAGGACGACAATCTCTGCAGCACTTCACAAATCTCGACTTTATGGGAGAATGACCAGACAAAAGCCACTCCTGAGAAAAAAGGCACATGACAGCATGCCTGGAGTTTGTAAAAGGCAACAAGAAAGACTCTGAGAGCACAAGGCAAAGATTCTGTGGTCTGTTGAGATGAAAATTGAATTTTTTGCCTGAATACAAAGCGCTACATCTGTCAGAACCGGAGACAGCTCATACAGATCTAACACCATTCCTACCGTGAAGTACGGTGATGGAGCATCATGCAATGGGATGCTTTTCGGTGGCAGGGAGTGGAAGACTTGTGAGACAGAGGAACAATGAATGGAGCCACATCCTGTCATGGCCAAAAATATTTGCACCCTTGCCCTTGTTTCAAATGACTCTCAATTTTTCCAAAAATAAGTAGAAATTGACAAAGTATTTTGTCGCCACAATTCTTTATTTCACTCTTAATATGACAGAACCTTTGCTTTTGATTCAGAACTAATATATCCTTTAAATCAGAAATATAAATCTATGCATTGACAAAATTATTGACACCGAGACTTACTATTTGGTATCGCAACTTTGGATACAATAACTGTCGTCAAGCACTTCCTATAGCCATGAATGAGCTTCCGATACTTCTCTACTGGCAGTTTGTCCCACTCTTATTGCACAAACTTCTCAGTTCTCCCAGATTTGAAGGGTGCCTTCTCCATCTGCTGTTTTCAGATCTCTCCCAGGTGTTCAATGGATTTAGATCTGGAATCATTGCTGGCCACTTCAGAACAGTCTGGCATTTTGGTTGAACCATTCCTGGGTGCTTTTCGAAGTGTGTTTGGGTCATTGTCCTACTGCAAGACCCATGACCTTCGACAGAGACCAGCTTTCTGACACTGAGTTCAACATTTGCGCTCCAAAATACTCCTTGGTAATCTTGATTTCATGATGCGATGCACACACTCAAGGCACAAAGCCAGAGGCAGCACAGCAACCCAAAACATCACTGAACTCCTCCATGTTTGACTGTAGGGAAGATGTTCTTTTCTTTGAAGGTCATTTTGTTTTCTGTAAACAAAGATTATGTGCTTCACCAAAATCTTCTAATTTGGTCTCACCTGTCCACAAGACATTCTCCCAGGGGATTTGGCTTGTTCAGGTGTGTTTTGGCAAACTCCAGTCAGGCTTTCTTATATTATATATATATATATATATATATATATATATATATATATATATATATATACTCTCTCTCTCTCTCTCTCTCTCAGCAGTGGGCTTCTCCTGGATCTCTCCACCATAGAACCCCTTTCATCGAGTTGGTGACAGATGGTGCGAGTTGAAACTGTTGTACCTTGTGTCTGAAACAGCTTGAATCTGTTTGGCAGTGAATGAGGTGCTTTCTCCACATTTGAACAATCTACGCTGCCATGTTCGATCAATTTTCTCTTGCAGCGCGTCCAGGGAGGTTGGCTACAGTGCCATGGGCCTAAACTTCTGATAACATTGCGTATGGTGGACACAGGAACATCAAGGTCTCTGGAGATGGCTTGTAGCCTTGAGATTGTCCATGCTTGGCTACAATCTTGTGGTCGACCTCTTCAGACAATTCTCTGGTTTTCTTTCTTTTCTCCGTGCTCGTTGCGGTACACACAGTGACACAAACAGCAGAATGACTTCTTTTCTCCATTCAAACTGTTGAATGAGTGATTTTTATGTTGCAGCACCTGCAACTCACCACAGGTGAGTTCAATCCAAAGTAAAGGAGAATCACCTGCTTGAAATCTAGTTATTTCTAACAACTTCTAAAAGGTGCTGATAATATTGTCTGGGCCATTTTAGGTTTGTGAATAAGCTAAGATTTAGGAAAATTTTCAGCTTTTTTCGTTTGTTCCACTGCAAACCAAAAGAAATACAAACGTGGGGACCAAAATATTTTTTTCATTTCAACAATTTCTGGAAGAAATGAAGCATTATTTGAAAAAAAGTGCAAGGGTGCCAATATTTTTGGCCACGACAGTGCAGCCAAATCCTTGAGGAGAATCTGCTTCAAAGTGCAAAAGACCATAGACTGTGGCGAAGATTTACATTCAGCAGGACAGATGACTCAAGCATTCAGCAAAGCAACACTGGAATGTCTTCAGAAAGGAACGTTGCTTCCGGTTCTGGGTGTGGAGTGTCTGGTTCTCTCTGGCGTTATTAGAGAACCACCTCAGGCCGTCGAGTCTGGCATTTCACTCAGGCTGACTGGCAGGGTCTCCAAGCAGCCATCAAACTTCTCGACTGTCTCCCATCGCTACTTTCTCCACATCACCTGTCCTGGGAATTCTTGCAAAGAAACTTGCTCTCCTCATGCACAGATTTATCCCTCTCATCTTCATTGTCCTACCCTTCCTCCTGCCCTTGGTTCACTGGAGCTTGTGGTGAGGCAGTTGTCCTGAAACAACTTGACTTTGCGCTTGGAGACCCTGCCAGTCAGCCTGAGTGAAATGCCAGACTCGACGGCACTGAGGTGGTTCTCTAATAATCGCCAGAGAGAACCAGACACTCCACACCCAGAACCGGAAGCAACGTTCCTGTTCTGAAGACATTCCAGTGTTGCTTTGCTGAATGCTTGAGGTCATTGTCCTGCTGGAATGTAAATCTTCGCCACAGTCTATGGTCTTTTGCACTTTGAAGCAGATTCTCCTCAAGGATTTGGCTGCACTGTCGTGGCCAAAAATATTGGCACCCTTGCACTTTTTTCAAATAATGCTTCATTTCTTCCAGAAAATTGTTGAAATGAAAAAAATATTTTGGTCCCCACGTTTGTATTTCTTTGGTTTGCAGTGGAACAAAACGAAAAAAGCTGAAAATTTTCCTAAATCTTAGCTTATTCCACAAATCCTAAAATGGCCCAGACAATATTATCAGCACCTTTTAGAAGTTGTTAGAAATAACTAGATTTCAAGCAGGTGATTCTCCTTTACTTTGGAATTGAACACTCACCTGTGGTGAGTTGCAGGTGCTGCAACATAAAAATCACTCATTCAACCAGTTTGAATGGAGAAAAGAAGTCATTGCTGTTTGTGTCACTGTGTGTACCGCAACGAGCACGGAGAAAAGAAAGAAACCAGAGAATTGTCTGAAGAGGTCAGACACAAGATTGTAGCCAAGCATGGACAATCTCAAGGCTACAAGTCCATCTCCAGAGACCTTGATGTTCCTGTGTCCACCATACGCAATGTTTATCAGGAGTTTAAGGCCCATGCACTGTAGCCAACCTCCCTGGACAGCTGCAAGAGAAAATTGATCGAACATGGCAGCGTAGGATTGTTCAAATGGTGGAGAAAGAACCTCAATTCACTGCCAAACAGATCAAGCTGACTTTCAGACACAAGGTACAACAGTTTCAACTCGCACCATCTGTCACCAACTCATGAAAGGGGTTCTATGGTGGAGAGATCCAGGAGAAGCCCACTGCTGAGAGAGAGAGAGAGAGAGAAATATATATATATATATATATATATATATATATATATATATATATATATATAATATAATAATAAGAAAGCCTGACTGGAGTTTGCCAAAACACACCTGAACAAGCCAAAATCCCCTGGGAGAATGTCTTGTGGACAGGTGAGACAAATTAGAAAGATTTGGTGAAGCACATAATCTTTGTTTACAGAAAACAAAATGAAGCCTTCAAAGAAAAGAACATCTTCCCTACAGTCAACATGGAGGAGGTCAGTGATGTTTTGGGTTGCTGTGCTGCCTCTGGTCTTGGTGCCTTGAGTGTGTGCACTCGCATCATGAAATCAGGAGATTACAAGGAGGTATTTTGGAGCGCAAATGTTGAACTCAGTGTCAGAAAGCTGGGTCTCTGTCGAAGGTCATGGGTCTTGCAGTAGGACAAATGACCCCAAACACACTTCGAAAAGCACCCAGGAATGGTTCAAAAAAATGCGGACTGTTCTGAAGTGGCCAGCAATGATTCCAGATCTAAATCCCTTGAACACCTGTGGAGAGATCTGAAAACAGCAGATGGGAGAAGCACCCTTCAAATCTGGGAGAACTGGAGAAGTTTGTGCAATAAGAGTGGGACAAACTGCCAGTAGAAAGTATCGGAAGCTATTCATGCTATAGGAAGTGCTTGACGACAGTTATTTTGTCCAAGGTTGGATACCAAATAGTAAGTCTCGGTGTCAATAATTTTGTCAATGCCATAATTTATATTTCTGATTTAAAGGATATATTAATTCTGAATCAAAAGCAAAGGTTCTGTCATATTAAGAGTGAAATAAAGAATTGTGGCGACAAAATACTTTGTCAATTTCTACTTATTTTTGGGAAAAATTGAGAGTCATTTGAAACAAGTGCAAGGGTGCAAATATTTTTGGCCATGACAGGATGTGGCTCCATTCATTGTCCCTCTGTCCTCACAAGTCTTCCACTCCCTGCCACCGAAAAGCATCCCATTGCATGACTGCCATCACCGTACTTCACGGTGGATTATGATCTGTGATGAGCTGTCTCCGGTTCCTGACAGATGTAGCGCTTTGTATTCAGGTCAAAAAATTCAATTTTCATCTCAACAGACCAAGAATCTTTTGCCTTGTGCTCTCAGAGTCTTTCTTGTGCCTTTTTCACAACTCCAGGCATGCTGTCATGTGCCTTTTTTCTCAGGAGTGGCTTTTGTCTGGTCATTCTCCCATAAAGTCGAGATTTGTGAAGTGCTGCGAGATTGTCGTCCTTCCGGCAGTTTCCCATCTCAGCCAAGGAACTCTGTAGTTCTGTCAGAGAAGTTATTGGGTTCTGGTGCCTTGGACATCATGGTAGAGTTTCTGCTCTGACGTGCACTGTCAACTGTGGGACCTAAATGAAAAGTGTGTTTCTTTGTAAATCATGTCCAATCAATTGAGTTGGCCACAGGTGGACTCCAATCAGGTTGTGGGAACATCTCAAGGATGATCAAAGGAAATTGGATGCACCTGAGCTCAATTTGGAGTGTCAGAGCAAAGAGGTTGAAACTTATTGACACAGATATTTCAGCTTTCATTATTAATTTTATTTGTAAAAATTTCTGAAAACGTGTTTACACTTTGTCATTGTGGGGTTTTTGTGCAGATCAGTGACAAAAATGTAAATTAATCCATTTTTAAATTACAGGATGTAACACAACAAAATGTGACAAAAGTCGAGGGGTGTGAATAATATATGTGTGTGTGTGTGGTGTGATATATATACTGTATAATATGGAACTGATATGAATCCCAATCCAGCCATCATGAGGTATATGCTCAGATGAACAACAAATGAAAAGGGCCAACATTAACTAATATATTGTTATCGTCACCCGGTCGTCCAGTATCAACATGACCAGAGCGTTAGGTGGGTCCGGCGCCCAGTCGGATTACGAGCCTTTCCACTTTCACTGCCATACAAGCGGGACCATCGAACCCGCCAAGTGCTGCACTAATTAAGCACCACCGTCTCATCCAATCGGGCCAAATGAGCCTGAGCCAGTTATCCTCAACGGACTTTGCTTTCATCACCCAAGGAGAACCACAACAACAATTATTCACCCCCGAGACCAGGTATCTGTCTCCATTATAATAAGTATCAGTGTGTCAGTCAGTGTGTTCCTGTTTCCTCCATAACTCCAAAACATGAAAGCTAGAGGCCTGTAACTTTGCCTGCATACGAAGGGAACTCCAAGGGAGTGAGTGCATGACTGAAAATTGAGTGTTTGGGTTAATTAAAACACCTCTTTCAAGATAATTAATGGCCTTTTTAATTACTCCTTATCAGGCACTCCTCGGACACCTCTATGCATCCTCTGACACCTCACTCACCCTCGAAGGGTCTTAATTTGCCATTTTTTGGGCTTACTCAACAATGCCTGACTTGGAACAGGCCGCAACAGTTTCTTATGACAAAGTTTTTTTTTTCACTTCCTCACTCGTATCATCGCATGCCTGATCATCATACAAGCAAATCGCTGTTGTTGCAATGTTATAAACATCCGTAGACACCAGCATTCATGGCTTTATTCATTTCTGCAACATGCCATAACCTCTAGAATCTCTTCATCTCAGCCGAATTTCAAAACGTAAACTTCTTTATCGACCTCAGCAGCAGCTCTGACTGCTAAATGTTCAGTTGTCCAATTCGGACATTGCTTGACATTCTGGGTATATCCGAGGCATGTCGTTATTTGTGACCGATCGGCGATCAGAATCACTTGCCAAGCCAGCTGTTCCTTCTCAACATTTCATTGGAGTGCTTGCTTGAGTGCTTAAGCCACTTGGCGAGCGCTATACAAGTTGCTTGGCTGTTTGTTTCCAAGCCATGGTCATACACGGCAAAGGTATTCACACCGTCACTGAATATATTGGTGACTTCAACAAAGTTTAGGCCCTACTCCCCTGCATTTGGCCCCAGTTGTCATGCGGTCCCTCGGGGTGGCTCGCTTGCTGAAAATGTGCAATATTTATTTTGACGTTTCCCTTTTAGTACAATCTTCTTTCATTATACGACCTGTCACTTCAACATAAATAGATACATGTAAAAATTAACACGTTTTCTTTTTTTTGAAGTTTCTTCAATCATCTCATTGGAGTGCTTGCTTGGATAACTCCTCAAGCTTCGATCTCTATAAGCTTCCATGGCGATACTATGCGGGTCTCCGTGGGGAAATCTCCAGAGTTAGGAAAAAAAATAAATTAGAGATTACAATGAGTAAAAAAAATGTTTCAGTTGTTACAAGCATGATCGGCAATAGCCAAGAGGTATGCACGCTCACTCGAAGCTGTCAGCCTGGGGTTGAATCCTGACCCAGCTACAAACTGTCATCCTAGTGTTTCACAAGCAGGGTGATTCATCAATGTGTGTGCCGTCTCCTGGATGGACATTAAACTGGATGTTCACATTTGTCAGAATCCTCTCTCTCCTCTCTCTCTCTCTCTCTCTCTCTCTCTTCTCTCTCTACTCACTCTCCTTCTCTCACCCCTCTCTCTATCTCCACTCCTCTCCCACCTCATCCACTGCCACACCACCTCTGTTAAGGGACGTTTAAGGTCTGACAGTTTAGTTACGTGAGCTGGTGTTGGCTCATGTTTGGGTGGTGGCTTGGGATCCTAGGTCCTGAGTTCAAGCACCGTCGGCCGCTGAATTAATACACCAGGATTGACTCAGCCTGTCATCCTTCCGAGTCAGCAAAATGAGTACCAGTTCCAGTGTGTTACTTGTAGAGGGCACTGCATCAGCGACACAGTGCGCTTCAAGAATGATAGCTACCCGCAGCTAAGCTGCATAACGACCACCACCACAGTTTGTTTTCAATTTAAAATGCTTCCTTAGAGTGTAGCATTACAAATCAGATTTGGAGTGAGCCAACAGGAGGGGTCAAAGGTTGCTGCATGTGCGAGTGTCAAGCAGGCAGCTTTGCCAGGTAGATAGCAAGGGTTTAAATGCTCCCACCCGGTTATATAATTAGACCCAGTGGTTAAAAAAAAATGTGCTATTGGGAATATTTTATCCCTCAGTTCCCCTCCCCTCCACACTGCCTTCCCTTCCCTGCCCCTCAGGCAAACTTCCCTCCCTCACACCACCCACCCTCCTTTCACTCCCCTCATGCTGCCTTCCCTCTCCTTAATGCCGCCCTCCCTTCCCTTTCCCTCATGCTGCCTTCCCTCCTCTCCCACTACACTTCCTCCTCCCTCCCAAATCCCCTCATTCTCCACCCCATGGACATCTTTGGGCCAGTCTCCGTGTGCAGTATTAACGTGCTGTTTTAACACACCCCATTTTGTTCAATCCTCCCACTTCCCCCTCCCTCTCCCCCATCCTCCTCGCTCCCACCCTCCTCCTCGGAATTACAGCGACATTTGGTGAGGTGTTACTCTCCCTCCCATCCCCTTCCCGTTTCCTCCCTCCTAGTTCCCCACCCCTTCCTGCTCCCTCCTCTCGCTCCCCCCTCCATCCTCTCTCCATCCCCCCTCCTCTAATCCCTCCTCTCTCTCTCTCGTCTCTACACCCCCCCCCCCACCTTGATAATCCTATCAATGAAGTGACGGTTGTATTTGCTAGTATTTAAGAAGAAGTGGAAGGAACAAAAAGGAAGCAATCACGGGTACCAAATAATAAAACTCCATAAACCCACTACCGATATACATAACCCACAAACTGACGATGAACAGGAGATCCCAAATTATTCATGTCCTTGGCCTCATGCTCACTGCATAGAAAGATAAAGTGGGGAATGACAGGACAGAAATTGCGGGCAAACTGTATAGAAAGGAGCAAAGTCTTGGAGAGGAGCATGACCACCAGCACAGTCTGGAGA
>CM068966.1:80503743-80516449 GCA_035128595.1 Eptatretus atami
ACTGTTCTGAAGTGGCCAGCAATGATTCCAGATCTAAATCCCATTGAACACCTGTGGAGAGATCTGAAAACAGCAGATGGGAGAAGGCACCCTTCAAATCTGGGAGAACTGGAGAAGTTTGTGCAATAAGAGTGGGACAAACTGCCAGTAGATAAGTATCGGAAGCTCATTCATGGCTATAGGAAGTGCTTGACGACAGTTATTTTGTCCAAAGGTTGTGATACCAAATAGTAAGTCTCGGGTGTCAATAATTTTGTCAATGCCATATATTTATATTTTCTGATTTAAAAGGATATATTAAGTTCTGAATCAAAAGCAAAGGTTCTGTCATATTAAGAGTGAAATAAAGAATTGTGGCGACAAAATACTTTTGTCAATTTCTACTTATTTTTGGAGAAAATTGAGAGTCATTTGAAACAAGTGCAAGGGTGCAAATATTTTTGGCCATGACAGGATGTGGCTCCATTCATTGTTCCCTCTGTCCTCACAAGTCTTCCACTCCCTGCCACCGAAAAGCATCCCCATTGCATGATGCTGCCATCACCGTACTTCACGGTAGGAATGGTGTTAGATCTGTGATGAGCTGTCTCCGGTTCCTGACAGATGTAGCGCTTTGTATTCAGGTCAAAAAATTCAATTTTCATCTCAACAGACCACAGAATCTTTTGCCTTGTGCTCTCAGAGTCTTTCTTGTGCCTTTTCACAAACTCCAGGCATGCTGTCATGTGCCTTTTTTCTCAGGAGTGGCTTTTGTCTGGTCATTCTCCCATAAAGTCGAGATTTGTGAAGTGCTGCAGAGATTGTCGTCCTTCCGGCAGGTTCTCCCATCTCAGCCAAGGAACTCTGTAGTTCTGTCAGAGAAGTTATTGGGTTCTTGGTGCCTTGGACATCATGGTAGAGTTTCTGCTCTGACGTGCACTGTCAACTGTGGGACCTAAATAGAAAAGTGTGTTTCTTTGTAAATCATGTCCAATCAATTGAGTTGGCCACAGGTGGACTCCAATCAGGTTGTGGGAACATCTCAAGGATGATCAAAGGAAATTGGATGCACCTGAGCTCAATTTGGAGTGTCAGAGCAAAGAGGTTGAATACTTATTGACACAAGATATTTCAGCTTTTCATTATTAATTTTATTTGTAAAAATTTCTGAAAACGTGTTTACACTTTGTCATTGTGGGGTATTTTGTGCAGATCAGTGACAAAAATGTAAATTCAATCCTTTTTAAATTCAGGATGTAACACAACAAAATGTGACAAAAGTCGAGGGGTGTGAATAATATATGTGTGTGTGTGTGTGTGTATATATATACTGTATATATGGAACTGATATGAATCCCAATCCAGCCATCATGAGGTATATGCTCAGATGAACAACAAATGAAAATGGGCCAACATTAACTAATATATTGTTATCGTCACCCGGTCGTCCAGTATCAACATGACCAGAGCGGTTAGGTGGGTCGGCGGTCCCAGGTCGGATTACGAGCCTTTCCACTTTCACTGCCATACAAGCGGGACCATCGAACCCGCCAAGTGCTGCACTAATTAAGCACCACCGTCTCATCCAATCGGGCCAAATGAGCCTGAGCCAGTTATCCCTCAACGGACTTTGCTTTCATCACCAAGGAGAACCACAACAACAATTATTCACCCCCGAGACCAGGTATCTGTCTTCCATTATAATAAGTATCAGTGTGTCAGTCAGTGTGTCTGTTTCCTCCATAACTCCAAAACCATGAAAGCTAGAGGCCTGTAACTTTGCCTGCATACGAAGGGAACTCCAAGGGAGTGAGTGCATGACTGAAAATTGAGTGTTTGGGTTAATTAAAACACCTCTTTGCAAGATAATTAATGGCCTTATTTAATTACATCCTTTATCAGGCACTCCTCGGACACCTCTATGCATCCTCTGACACCTCACTCACCCTCGAAGGGGTCTTAATTTGCCATTTTTTGGGGCTTACTCAACAATGCCTTGACTTGGAACAGGCCGCAACAGTTTCTTAATGACAGTTTTTTTTTCACTTTCCTCACTCGTATCATCGCATGCCTGATCATCATACCAGCAAATCGCTGGTTATGTTGCAATGCTTATAAACATCCGTAGACACCAGCATTCATGGCTTTATTTCATTTCTGCACATGCCATAACCTCTAGAATCTCTTCATCTCAGCCGAATTTCAAAACGTAAACTTCTTTATCGACCTCAGCAGCAGCTCTGACTGCTAAATGTTCAGTTGTCCAATTCGGACATTGCTTGACATTCTGGGTATATCCGGAGGCATGTCGTTTATGTGACCGATCGGCGATCATGAATCACTTGCCAAGCCAGCTGTTCCTTCTCAACAATTTCATTGGAGTGCTTGCTTGAGTGCTTAAGCCACTTGGCGAGCGCTATACAAGTTGCTTGGCTGTTTGTTTCCAAGCCATGGTCATACACGGCAAAGGTATTCACACCGTCACTGAATATATTGGTCGACTTCAACAAAGTTCAGGCCCTACTCCCCTGCATTTGGCCCCACATTGTCATGCGGTCCCTCGGGGGTGGCTCGCTTGCTGAAAATGTGCAATATTTATTTTGACGTTTCCCCTTTTAGTACAATCTTCTTTCATTATACGACCTGTCACTTCAACATAAATAGATACATGTAAAAATTAAACGTTTTCTTTTTTTTTGAAGTTTCTTCAATCATCTCATTGGAGTGCTTGCTTGGATAACTCCTCAAGCTTCGATCTCTATAAGCTTCCATGGCGATACTATGGCGCGGTTCTCCGTGGGGAAATCTCCAGAGTTAGGAAGAAAAAATAAATTAGAGGATTACAATGAGTAAAAAAAAATGTTTTCAGTTGTTACAAAGCAATGACTCGGCAGAATAGCCAAGAGGTATGCACGCTCACTCGAAGCTGTCGAGCCTGGGGTTGAATCCTGACCCAGCTACAAACTGTCATCCTAGTGTTTCACAAGCAGGGTGATTCATCAATGTGTGTGCCGTCTCCTGGATGGACATTAAACTGGATGTCACATTTGTCAGAATCCTCTCTCTCCTCTCTCTCTCTCTCTCTCTCTCTCTCTCTCACTCCTCTCCCACCTCATCCACTGCCACACCACCTCTGTTAAGGGGACGTTTAAGGTCTGACAGTTTAGTTACGTGAGCCTGGTGTTGGCTCAGTGGTTTGGGTGGTGGCTTGGGATCCTAGGGTCCTGAGTTCAAGCACCGTCGGCCGCTGAATTAATACACCAGGGGATTGACTCAGCCTGTCATCCTTCCGAGGTCAGCAAAATGAGTACCAGTTCCAGTGTGTGTACTTGTAGAGGGGCACTGCATCAGCGACACAGTTGCGCTTCAAGAAATGATAGCTACCCCGGCAGCTAAGCTGCCATACGACCACCACCACAGTTTAGTTTTCAATTTAAAATGGCTTCCTTAGAGTGTAGCATGTACAAATCAGATTTGGAGTGAGCCAACAGGAGGGGTGCAAAGGTTGCTGCATGTGCGAGTGTGCAAGCAGGCAGGCCTTTGCCAGGTAGATAGCAAGGGTTTTAAATGCTCCCACCCGGTTATATATAGAACCCAGTGGTTAAAAAGAAAATGTTGCTATTTGGGAATATTTTATCACCCTTCAGTTCCCCTCCCCTCACACTGCCTTCCCTTCCCTGCCCCTCAGGCAGACTTCCCTTCCCCTCACACCACCCACCCTCCTTTCACTTCCCCTCATGCTGCCTTCCCTCTCCCTTATGCCGCCCTCCCTTCCCTTTCCCTCATGCTGCCTTCCCTCCTCCTCCACTCACACTTCCCTCCTCCCTCCCAAATCCCCTCACTTCTCCACCCCCCATGGACATCTTTGGGCAGTTCTCCGCGTGGCAGTATTAACGTGCTGTTTTACACACCCCATTTTGTTCAATCCCTCCCCATTCCCCTCCATCTCCCCCATCCTCCTCGCTCCCACCCTCTCTCGGAATGTAGCGACATTTGGTGAGGTGTTACTCTCCTCCCATCCCCTTCCTCGCTCCTTCCCCCTCCTAGTTCCCCACCCCTCCTTGCTCCCTCCTCCTCGCTCCCCCCTCCATCCTCTCTCCATTCCCTCCCTCCTCTAATCCCTCCTCTCTCCTCTCGTCTCTCACCCCCCCCCCCCCACCTTGATAATCCTATCAATGAAGTGACGGGTTGTATTTGCTAGTATTTAAGAAGAAGTGGAAGGAAACAAAAGGAAGCAATCACGGGTACCTAATAACTAAAAACTCCTAAACCCACTACCGATATACATAACCCACAAAACTGACGATGAACAGGAGATCCAAATTATTCATGTCCTTTTGGCCTCATGCTCACTGCAATAGAAAGATAAAGTGGGGATGACAGAACAGAAATTGCGGGCAAACCTGTATAGAAAGGAGCAAAGTCTTGGAGAGGAGCATGACCACCAGCACAGTCTTGGAGAGGAGCATGACACCAGCACAGTCATGGAGAGGAGCATGACCCAGCACAGTCTTGAGAGGAGCATGCCCACCAGCACAGTCGGAGAGGAGCATGACCACAGCACAGTCTTGGAGAGGAGCATGACCCCAGCACAGTCTTGGAGAGGAGCATGACACCAGCACAGTCTTGGAGAGGAGCATGCCACAGCAAGTCTGGAGAGGAGCATGACCACCAGCACAGTCTGGAGAGGAGCATGACCACCAGCACAGTCTGGAGAGGAGCATGACCACCAGCACAGTCTTGAGAGGAGCATGACCACCAGCAGAGTCATGGAGAGGAGCATGACCACCAGCACAGTCATGGAGAGGAGCATGACCACCAGCACAGTCTTGGAGAGGAGCATGACCACCACACAGTCATGGAGAGGACATGACCACCAGCACAGTCATGGAGAGGAGCATGACCACCAGCACAGTCTTGGAGAGGAGCATGACCACCAGCAAGTCATGGAGAGGAGCATGACCACCAGCAGTCATGGAGAGGAGCATGACCACCAGCACAGTCATGGAGAGGAGCATGCCACCAGCAGGTCTGGAGAGAGCATGACCACCAGCAGTCTTGGCTTTCCTCTGGCTGGAGGAGGTGAGAGAGCATGGCTATGGCATGGCTGAGGTGTGGCTCAGGGTGGTGGGGTGTGGCTCAGGGTGGGTGGGGTGTGGCTCAGGGTGGGTGGGTGGTGGCTCAGGCATGGCAGCAAGGGTAAAGTTCACAGCTCTTCATTAAGCTAATTCTGACGTCTTGCACTACTTCCGCATGCTGCCTACCTTTATTGTCTCGGCCCCGTGCATTACCCAGACCCGTTGTACCCCTCCCATCTCACCACTATTGGTCGCTGCTTGGCTGGGTGAGTGGTGCGACCTCACGCCCCCCTCCCCTCCTCTGTGAACTCCCACGCCGAAGCTCAGAGGCAAGCAATGCCGGTTATGATGGCTTTACACATGTTTGCGACTAAAACTTGCACCGCAAGGCCGAGCAAACGCTAAAACAAGCCATTTGGGACGCCTCACAGAGGGCAGAATGGTAAAAATGTGGTCAAAAGGGTTGATCATTTTAGCCATCTACATTGGGGATGGGTGGACGTCGTCAAACTAGGGTTAGCCTAGGGTTAGGGTGGTGGGCTTGGGATAATAGAGTCCTGAGTTCGAATCCTGCTTGGTTGTTGAATTAATACCAGGTGGGGTTGACTCTGCCTGTCATCCTTCTGTGGTTGGCAAAATGAGTGCCAGCTTTGCTGGTATCCATGTGCGGATTGCGTGACCCGGTCCAGGCAGTTGTTGCCCAATAGCCAAGGAGACTGCTTAGGCAGCAACAACGCTCTGCACAGGGTATGGTCCCAATGGATGGAATGGATGGAATAAAGGTGTCGGCTTTCCGTGGTCGTGTTCCCTGGTGGTAGGTCTGTTTCTGATCCTCTCTTGATTGGTGGGAAGGGATAGATGTGAAAATTTTTCAATTTTCCTTATAATGTTCTGCAGCAGGTGTAGTGTCAGCAGGAGAAGCGGTACGTGACTATACAGTATATCCTCAGGATGAAATAAGGTCACTTAGAAATTGTAAACTAATTGAGAATTAAATTTTCGTATTTGGAATAAAGAAGAAAAAAATGTTTTTTTTTTTGTATAAATGATCGAGGCTCATGGAGGAGTTAAAGCAGAATGGAAGGGAACAAAAGGAAAGGGGGAAACACCAACAGCGGAGTGAAAGTGAGAGTAAGGGAGGGGGAAAGGACACAAACGGAATGGACCACAGCAAGAAGAGAAAGGGGAAAAGTGGGGATGAAACATAACAGGAGCAAACCAACCACCAACTAACAAACCAAAAAATGGGGGGGGGGGGGGTAGAAGAAACCATGATACATGATTGTATGGATGGGTTAGAGGTGAACATGAGCCTGGATTTTGGGAGTTTAATAAGTAGAGGGTTCCTAACAGAGTGACAGACGATGTGTACCCTGCAGAACCTGGGACTGGGACAGAGCCACAAGTGGGCAGAGGGTGCAAGACCACGGGAAAGGTGGTGGAATACAGGGAGCCACCAACCTGTCTGCCATGTGAGAGTAACAGGCCTAGATGCTCAACTTCGTCGCAGGAGATCCTAATGATTGAGGGTCTTGCTTTGCACGTCATCAAGGAGGGTGAGGTGTGAGGTGAGGCAGGAGCACCAGCCCAAAGGAGAGGGTCGTAACTCCATCAAGCTGCCAATGAAGGTGTCAGGTGCCATCTTAGATGACGTGGAATAATAAATATATCTATCTATAATTCTGGCAATCTGTGTGTGTGTGTGTGTGTGTGGTGTGTGGTGTGTGGTGTGTGTGTGTGTTGTTTGTTTGTCTGTGTCTGTGACCGCTGTTTCTCGACAACCACTGGTCCGATCTAATTGAAACTTGCCAGGTATATTGCTGGGCCCTAGGATGTGCCTTTTCAAGGTTTTATATATTCGGACAAGCGGTTCCCAAGTTATGGCCATTTATTCCCAACCAATGACAGGACACGGTGCTATGACGTCACAATTGACGCCACAATTCTTCTTTTTCGCTTGATTTTTTTTTTTTTTGCACGTACGGCCACGCACTAGTATATACATATATATTATAATATATAATATATATATATAATATATATATATATATATATGTATATTGATTAAACCTGAAATCGTTTTTACATGGAACATCGATGAAACGCCATTGAAACAAAAAATAACGAGACAACTGAAACATCAAAGAGGCATTCCAAGTGGATACCGTAGATTCCTGGATTCCAGCACTCACCGTCATCACTGCCGCTTTGGCTCCGCCCCCTGCGTCGTGACGTTGCCGACGTCAGAGCAACATCTCGAGACCCGGCCATAGCCGACTGAAACCGGTGGAAACGACGTTCCCCCATCTCGTGTCCCTCAGAAATCGGCTCGTATCTTTCAATGAACAGGCATATCGAAGTGAGTGGGTTTCGGCCGTGTGGAAGCGGCCTCGTCCGTGTGACTGGATTCTATTTATTCACCTTTATTATCGCTCGTTTCGTTGAATGAGGAGTGTCCGCCCGGCCTCGCCCAACGCGGGCCTCCTCGCCTCTTCCAAAGGTGGGCCGTCATCGAGTGATTTCATGCGTGATGATTGTGATGTGTTTGTCGTGATGATGTACGCGGCCGCCGTCCGGTCGGTACATTACTGTCGATTTTAAATTTTTTATTTTAACGTTCACACCCACCCACACACCCACACCACTCACACACCATCCCACACCTCACCACACCTCACCACATCCTCTCACCCAACAAAATCCAACTTCCTTTGTTGCCCCCCCCCTCCTCCCTCCTTTTAAAACGCTCCTCGTTTTCCTCTCCGTGTTCGATTTGTTTGTTTGCCCCGATGTCCTTGTTGGAAACCTCTGCCACGGCGTCTCGTTAACGCCTGGCTCGGCCCTGGTCTCCTTCTACACACGTTTATCCATGCACCCACCCCGCCGTTGGCCCACTATGTCCCCCCCCACCGTTGGCCCACTTGTCCCCCCCCACCCCACCGTTGGCCCACTTGTCCCCCCCCCCACCACCGTTGGCCCACTTGTCCCCCCCACCCCACGTGCCCACTTGTCCCCCCACCCCGTTGGCCCACTTGTCCCCCCCCCACCCCACCGTCCCACTTGTCCCCCCCCCACCCACCATGTGCCCACTTGTCCCCCCCCCACCCACCGTTGGCCCTCTTAGTCCCCCCACTCCACCGTTGGCCCACTTGTCCCCCCACCCCACCGTTGGCCCACTTGTCCCCCCCACCCCACCATTGGCCCACTTGTCCCCCCCACCCCCGTTGGCCCATCTTCCCCACCCCACCGTTGGCCCACTTGTCCCCCCCACACCACCGTTGGCCCACTTATGCCCCCCACCCTACATCAACCTCTCACACACACACATGGTGTATTTCTGAGACTTTCAAACATGTACATTGCACTGTACTCTAAACAAAGTGCTTGCTGTCTCTGTCCCCGTTGGTTCCTCATTATATATATATATATTTCCATGCATCGTCTGTGTTGTCCAGTTGTGCCTGTGGATGGGAACCGCTCGGTGTTCCTCGGAATCGAGCGATGCGATGTCATTGGGTGTCGGGTTTGCAGAGCACGTGCGGCCGGGGGTCTCTTGTGTGTTCTACATTGGTGCGGAGAGTGCGAGTACTGGTGGTGGTCGTATGGCAGCTTAGCTGCCGGGGTAGCTATCATTTCCTGAAGCGCGCCGCGTCGCCGATGCAGTGCCCCTCTACCAGTACACACACTGGAACTGGTACTCGTTTCGCCGACCTCGGAAGGATGACGGGCTGAGTCAACCCCCCCCCCCCCCCACTGGTGATTATTCAAGCGCCCAACTGGGCTTGAACTCAGGACCCGAGGATCCCAAGCCGTCACCCGAACCACTGAGCCAACACCAGGCTGTGCGAGATTTGCAAACTTGATGGCACAAGTGACTTTGCCATCTTAACGATTCCAAAATGCTGCATCTGCCAATTAAAACCCACGCTTGGTGGTTTGTGGTGGCTTTTCGAGGTGGCTCGCATGCGAGTCGGATAAACATTGTGGTGGGAAGTGCTTGGGTGCAAAGTTTTGTTGTTACCTCCGCCACCGACGGTGAAGGAGGTTGTGTTTTCACCCCTTTCTGGTCTGTTTGTCTGTTAGCCTGCACACAAACGGACGATCTCAAAGAGTTGTTTCGGATGAAACTTTGTGGACACGTTGGGTGTGCGACGAGGACGAATTGATTCGATTTGGGTGAAGATCCGAATCTGGATCTGGAAACGAGAACTATTTAATTTTTAAAGTTATTCTTCACCATTGAGAAATTAGGGGCAAAAACGAGATAGTACTGTATAGCATGATATCTCAAACATGTGTTGGACCCGATATGTTCTCGTGGATCAGGTATTACGTGGTGGAGGTAAGCGCTCCACCGAGTGCATTTCTAGTTAACTTCTGTGTTGACGTTTGGGCAGTGAATCGTTTAAAAATACATTCCAAGAGTTTGATCCGGATCTTCACCAAAATCTAATCAGTTCGTCCTTGTCACACATATGAACCTGTCCACAAAATTTCATCCGGATCCATCCACAACTTTTTGAAATATGCTGCACACAAACAGACGTGAAAACATAACCTCTTTCACCTTCAGTGGCGGAGACCATGGTCTCGTGAGAGTTGTGGCATTGCTGCCTCCATTTGCTCGTTGTGGTTTCCAGGACGTTGCAAAGGTGGTGAACTCAAATCGCCTTGGAGACGTCTAGTCTGGGTTCGATTCCCGACCCGACTATGCACTCGGATTGATGCTTTGCAGGGCAGGCCATTGCATCGACGAGTGCGCCGTACTGTCCCTCAGATGGACGTTGCCTGGTGTCCCGTGTGCTAGTATTAGTTGCTGGACGGCCAAATTGGCTTCGATCGAATGCTGGGTCTGGCCAGCCGGTTCTTGAAAGACTCGGATCAGGTGCGTTCCTCGGTCCACCACCGCTCCCTCCTCCAATCCGTGTTTCATAGCTGTCATCAAGTGTCTTGATCATGTGGTTTTGGGTGAGCTGTGTATCATAAGTGGTCTTTTGAGTGATTTTATATGCCTGAAACCTTGCAAATGTGATGAAGTACAATAATCTTAATAACATTTGCCTCGTTGCCCCCTCTTTATCTAACCCTTCCCCATTTTAGTTACTCTTTCGGCTCACTTATCTGTTCTAAAATAGTTTGAGCCCTGGTTAACACGCGGGTACATCGTGTACCTGCTGTTTTGTGGATGCCCTTGTTAGTCGGTGGTTATATGAATTTTTTTAAAATTTATTTTCTTGAAAGACTCGGATGTGGCTCAATACGTACTACTTGGGTCGGTTTGTGGTTTTGAGTGCTCTCCCTTGCTTACTGGGGCAACGCATTTAATGACTATCTACTCTGACTGTAACAAAGGCACCCAGAGAGGACCACAGTGTTTGTATTGCATATTCTGTTGTCTTGGCATGTTCCTTTGGGTTTTGGGTTGCGGTGGTCTCTGGTGTGGTTAATCTGCTGCTTTCGTCTTATTTATTTTATTTATTTATTTATTTATTTTAACGATGTACATCAGAGACCATCGAATTTCGTGTTGCTCTCGCAACCTGTAAATTGTATATCATGATGTTTATTATTATTTGTGTTTGTGCAACGATTTATCTTGAGCTGCATCACTATTTGCTTTCGTTTTATTCATCGATTACCCTCCCCTACCTTTTCCAAATTTGTACCGAACATTGCCAAGTGCATGTTACCAGTATTTCCCCCCCCCCCCCCCCCCCACAAAGATTGCTTTTCCTTGTAAGGTGCTACCATGAGTACCACATCCTTTAGCTTGGACTTGAGATTGTAGTTTATCGATGTGGGACTCGCTTGCCTGTGGTGACACGAAAAATGTTTGTGCTTGGACCAAACATGGCCTCGCACGGTTTCTTTTATTTTTTTTGTGTCAAGTTGTATTTTAATCGACTGAGTAGTAAACTGGGCTGTCGACCCTAAGTTCTGGGTTTCGAAAGTGAGGGTCCCGATCAACTTCCACAAACGAGCAAAGCTCGGTAACTGTCTGAAACCTTCTTGTGTGCAACTCCACGCCGTTGGCCCCCGGATGTGGCATAACCTCACATGTTTCTCAAGGTCTCATTTCCCGGACTACTTTTTGCTTGAACATTCACACAGTTTTTCATGTTGATGATGCTGTTGATATTGAAGTCTGGTTGGATTTGCTGATTGTGCAATCTGACTAAAATAGATTTTGAAGAACTGAAAGATCTGGACTTTGTTTGTACATTCTGTGAGGTCTTTGGTTTGATGGGTATTATTTTTTTGTTTGTGGCAGAGTAGTCTCACTTTTATTATTTTAAGAAACTTGCTTCACCACATCTTCTTTAATGGCCACAATTATTCCCACGTTCTTGTGGGGTTGGCAGGGGGAAGATTGGTTTGAGTCTTTCCCGAACCGGTTGGCCAGGCCTGCCGTTCGACGGTTCGGGCATGAATTTGGAACTTGTTCATGGTGCCCGTGATAGCTTGCCTACTCTTTGTGAATCGCACCGTGAGATCTTTAACGTCCACCAACTTCTGCCAGCAGATGGGACACACAGTTTACCGACCATTGGATGGGACAGCACACACATTGATCACCCTGCCTTGTGAAACACCGGAGTGACAATTTATAGCCGGGTCGGGATTCAAACTCAGGATGGACAGCTTGGAGACAAGTGTGCGTATATCGAGGCCATCCGGTCACTCGACTGACATTTAGTTTTGACTATTTGTATAATGAAAAAAAAATTTTGTTGACCTTTTTAACCTCTGCCACCAAAGGTGTACAGAGGTTATATTTTCACCCCTGTGTCTGTCTCTGTGAGCAGGACATCTCGCTTTGTGAACGGATTCAGACGAAATTTGGTGGACATGTTGGGAGGGTGACAAGGGCTAATTGATTAGATTTTGCTGAAGATCAGGATATGAGAATTTTTTTCTTCTAATTTTTCAAGTGGTTCCTCATCACCATTGAGGAACATGGCGAAAAACAACATGTAGCGTGGTTTCAAAATGTTGTGGATGAGTTGGTTAGGTGACGCCAAGCCGATTCGATTTTGGTTAAGGTTCAGATCTAGATCCGGCCTGTCGGTGGGGATACAAAACGTAATCTGTTCAGCCTGGTGGAGGTATGCACTCTACAGAGTGCCATTCTAGTTTCTCTTACCCCTTGAGCTATTCAATCCAACTGTAATTAACCCTCCTTTAAAAAAGAAAAGTATGAGGAAGGAAAAACACTTTTAATATATGCTGAGTTTTTGAAAACGAAGATTAATAATCCTTATGCCCTGGCGTCGCAAGCCCTATCCAGAGTAAGTTCAAGCACATTGTAAGCAATTCTTCACAAATGAAAGTATCGTTGTGTTGGTTGAAATTGCCTCCTTTATCGGCTTTGTCACAGCTAAAGAACATCACAGGTCATTAGCAATATCCAATTCATTTCTTGCCTTGGTTTTTGTTTATCATTATGGTCGTGTCACCCTCACAGCGATAGGTTGGGGCAAATGGCATGAGGACTTTGAGAGCTCTGTCACAGAGAATCAGGTATTTGCCACCGCCACTAGCTTTTCACCAGATGGTTGGCAGGTAAAAATCCTGAAATTCTGCTTTTAGTGCGTTATCTTCTCCCAGACCAAGGAACTCTACTTTTGCTGTGACATCATCTTTGCTGA
>CM068966.1:80542138-80553459 GCA_035128595.1 Eptatretus atami
CCTACTTATTAGACGGGCCCACGGACACACGTTCGCACACACACACCAAAGAAATGGTGGCTGAGGCCTTTAATAACGGGCTCCAGCTCGGAGGACAGGTGAGCTCTGATCTTCACCAAAACTGAATCGATTTCTTCTTTGTCAAACACCACCCAACCTGTCCACCAAGTTTCATCCGGAATCCGTCCACAACTTTTTGAGACTTCCTGCCACATAAACAAACAGATGGGTGAAAAAACCTAACCAACCTCCATCTTTCGGTGGTAGAGGTTTAATAATAAAAATCCGAACTGTTGCTGGAGACGTAGAGGAAGAACAGACGGGACCGGTGGATGATGAGAATTGCAAACTGGCATTATAGAAAAAGACCTTTGGAGAAAAAGAAGCAGAAAAGACCAAATATCAGATGGAGGGGATGAAATTATAAATATTTTTACTGTCACATTACATCGAGTAGAATTGGGATGCGACAAATGTTGAGAGAGAAGGCTATCGTCTGCAATGGACCATATTATATATATACAGGGTGTCCCAAAAAAATGTACTCACTCTTTAAATGATAATAAATGCAGTTTAAAATTGACTTAGAAACAAGATTAATGGTTAAATGTATAAATGGATAAATGCATGTTTACAAATGTTCAAAACTTGACGACCATCACGTTTCCAAACACAGCCGATAACGCGGACCCAAATGGGATTCAAACAGCATTACATTTCATTTGGGAAACTTTTTGGCAGACATTTGTCTTTCAATTTCCTCTTTCAGCTCATCGACGGTTGCTGATTTGAGCCTAAACCTTATTCTTTGAGTATCCCATAAAAGAAGATCCATTGGAGTTGAGTCTTGGGAACGCGCAGGGATTCAACACTACCTCTTCGCCATCCATCTGTTCGGAAAAAGTTGCTTCGAGATAGGACCTTACATCACGGTGGTAGTGGGGAGTGCTTCCATCTTGCTGAAAGTAAATCTCTTCATCAACCCAAATATCTCTTTGACACCGTGGACCGACGGATTCCTGCAGAAGGTTTAAGTAAAACATCCCCAGTGGAACAGTTTTGTTCTAAAAAGAATGGCCCTCGGATGCCCAATGCTGATATGCCACACCACACAGTAACCTGGTAGGTTAAATGGTGTTTCCATAGTAAATGCGGGATTCAGGAGCCCAGTAGGTGCAATTGTTGTCGGTTAATTTAGCCAAATTTTAACTTAAGCTGGCCCTCATCGCTCCAAACCAATTTGGGATGGAATGCTGCACTCTCGCATTTGCCCAGGTACCACTATTCACAAAATTCAGCTTCTCCGATCAGGACGTCTTCATTTAGAGCGTGGATTAATTTTTGGAATGTAACTTTTCCAACTTAATTCGCTTCCAAAAGCGATGGGCGCTTGATTTTGGGATTCCTTGTCTCACGAGCCATTTGTCCGTACAGTTTCCGTGGGGTCTGTGGAGGGTTTTCCAGCAATTGATTTTCCTTTTGGCGGGTGGTGGTTATGACCGTGGTCTTCCTGAACGCTCCTTATGGACGTCGTGCACAGTTTCATCTGTTTCAAACTTATTCTCGGATGCGAGCAATGGGCGTTCGCTTTGGTGGATCTTTTGTGAAAATATCTCTAAATGTCTTTCACTTCCATGATGTTTTCGTGCTTCCAGTTTAGCACTTTTGATAAATTCTTTCTCAAAACCTAGTCGTACTTCTTCGCATTATTGGGTCAATTTGATCTTGAAAAGCAATGAAAAATCAATGAGTTATGAGGAGCCAAAATGTGAGTACATTTTTTTGTGGACCACCCTGTATTATATTTTACGGTTGTGGAAATTCGCATTACACGCATAAAAGGGTCTCAGGTGAGATTATCGCTTAATCTATGGTGTTAGTTAGCCAAACCCGTTGTATAGGGGAATTATGTGATCCATTCGGGGCTGCGATCCTTCAGTTAGTCGTTTTTCCTTTGGCTTTATTATTGGTGCCAAAAACAACAGACGAAACATCGCCCACAACCAACATCCAACGATCACGCCATTCACCACACGACGCCCACCATGTCCACAACCACGCTACACTCTTCGCACTCGCCATTCAACGAGGCACCGTCGGGCCGCGGCTAAGAACAAAAACCAACAAGCTCTGTGGGTTTCCCGCCATTTTTCCCCCGCGTGGTGTGAAGAAAGGGGGAGGGGCAGCTCGCCGCCGATTGGGATGAACAGCGTGAGCGCGGTCGGGGTGAGGGAACGCCCTTTTCGGGAACCTTCCCGGAAGGAACGGTGGAGCCCAAAACGGGGCGGGGCGAAGGGCGGAGCCCCGCGCTACAAAGAGGGACGGACGAGTGGTCTTCAGTTAGTTTGGAGTCTTGTGGGTTCAAGGTTGATCTTCTGGTTGATTGGTTGGTCTTCTTGGTTCATGTCGCCTTTCTGTTCGGGTCGCGAGCTCGTTTTCCTTGCCTTGCTTCTCGATCCTCGCTGCGAGCCCCGGGGACCCCCGTGCGCGTAGACGAGCCGGGAAGTCGCGCCGAGAACGAACCCCCGTCCTTTCCCCCAAAAAACCCCCCCGTCTCGAGCTTGTCGGTTCGTTGTACTGCTGCGAGCTTACGCGTGCACGCGAGCTCGTGCGCCAACGCCGGATCGGACTCGAGGCGCGGTCCCAAGGCTGGATCGACGCGCCACGGGAAGTTCGCGACTTCTTTTCTTTGGGGTTTTGTGTAAATGTCTGTGGTGGCGGCCCAGTTGTAAGTAGGAACTGTGAGTGTTGCCGTGTGTAAGTTTTATTCGTTTACTCTTTTCCTTGCTTTTGATGCATTCTGACTATGGCTTGTATATATCGTGCTTGCTTTTGTTGTCTGTGTGTGTGAAGTAAAGTGCTGCTTGTTGAATTGTTCCCCGTTCGCTGCGTCCTTTCCTTTTGTTGAATTTCCATGTTGCATTACTGTAAGGGATGAAGTGGTATAAAAACGCCTCGTAAGATATCTGAACACGTCGAGGTCGACGATAACTCCGCTCGGTTATCTCTGCACACGGAACGAGCCGCTTAAGCGTTCCGTGTCCGGAGCAAACCTGTGGCGTGGTACACTCCTCAGTACGCCTACATCAGCCGCGAGTAACTTAGTAAATCGACCATTCGGCGATCGACCCTATTTCGCCGCGGGTAGATTGATGCGGACTGAGTTGTGGTGAGGTTAAACCCCCACACCGTGATTTGGCTCCGGGCGCGTAGTTTCGGAGGGTCACCGAACTGAATTGTCCGTCCGGTGGGCGTTGTGCTGATTCGAGTACGTGCCGATCGCACGCGCGGCGGGCGCGTAATTCGCACATTGCGTCAGGTCGTGGGATACGACTCATGCCCCCTCCTCGTAACATTGGTGTCCGTAAGTGAGAAAATAATACCTCCCCATCTCCAAGCTAAATTCACGGGAATCGTGTTAAGGGGTGAGTGGAGCGACCCCCGATTCCCTCCAATTACGAGCAATTTAAATTTAATCGCTTACGTGAAATAAGATGGCGTTTCAAGGCGAGCGGTCCGGGGGTATTGATATGTCTTTTAATGTAGGATCAATCGGCCCGGGATGGTCTACCTCTTGTAATTACAATCCGTGGGGAGCCAACCTCATATTCTGAGCACGGACTTACCGGCAAACTGGAAGTCGCACAATGGCGGCGCAGATCGCAGCACGGAGCGAGCGGCATTTTATGCGCGCGATGGCGGCGACACGAGGCGAGCGCTCCAACAGCCGTTTCAAACACGTGGGGCATGGCAGCGAGGCAGTGTGGACATCGCGGTGGCTTCGGAAAACATTAAGGAAGAGTGGACAACCAAAGCTAGAGGAGCAAAACGGGAAACACAATTTTGGAAGTAGAAGCAACTGGAGGAGGAAGTAAATAAATAGGACAGGGATTCAGGAACACCATAAAGAAAAAGGCATGGTTGGAGTATGCGGAGATGATCAGAAAAGGGAAGAGATGAGAGAGGAAAGGGATGCGGTATGCAAGGAAAGGAGGAAGAGAGAAAGAAAAAATGGGGAAAAGCGATGATGATACTGGAACACGAAACCAAAGAGAGGGAATACAAAACGGCTGAGGATGTTGAGAAAGGAGAAACAAGAACGGAGAATGAAACGTTAAGGAACCACACTGAGCAGATCGAAACAGCTGGAAGCCAAAGCAAGGTCGGAGTGTGCGGAGATGAGAAGGAATTAGAAAGAAAAGCTTTCTGAGTTACAGAAACACCAAAACAAAGAGACGGAATTACAGAACGAGTTGAGGATGGTGAAAAGAAAAAGAACGACAGCGGAGAATGAAACGTTAAGTAACCACCACTGTACAGATGAAACAGCTGGAAGCGAGGGTCAGATTAAGAATGAGGCAAGAAAGAGTACTGAAAGACAAGGAATGAGACAGGAGAAAGAAATCAGTCAATTAAAGGAAATAACGAGATTGCAGAATGAGAACAAGAAAGACAGTGGAATAAAAAACACAAGAAGAACGAATGAGACAGGAGAAGGAAGTCAGCCAACTGAAGGAAATAACGAGATTGCAGAATGAGGAAGAAGGAAGACCGTGGAATAGAAATACAAAGAACAAGGAATGATATGAGACAGGAGAAAAATCAGTCAGTTGAAGAGAAATGACGAGATTGCAGAATGAGATGCAAGAAAGAGTAATGAAGGAAGAACTAATGAAGCAGGAAGGAGGAAATCAGGAGATTGAAAGAACACAACGAGATTGGAGAGGGACGAACGAGAGGAGCAATGGATAGAAAAAAAGGAACATGAAGCCGAGGTTGACAATTGGAAGAAAAGGCAAGGCTGGAGTGCGAGGAGATAGACAAAGAACAGCGAATGAAACACAAAAGGAAAATTAACCAAATTGAAGAAAACCACGAAACTGGAAGAGGAAGGACAGGAGAGGAAACAAGGAAGAGTAATGAGACAGCAAGCAAATGAAACACAAAAAGGAGATTAACCAAATGAAGCAACCATGAAACTGGAGAAGGAAGGACAGGAGAGGAAACAAGAAGAGTAGAGAGAGAACACGAATGAAAAACAGGAAGGAAATGAGCCAATTGAAAGAAACGATGAGATTGGAAAAATGAAGAGCAGGAGAACTGTGGGGTAGAAAGCAAGAACAATGTGAGTTGAAATTGAACAACTAAAACGGGGAGCAAGATTGGAGTCCACGGAGATTGAAAAAACTCCGGCAGGGACAACGAAGAACTCAGGAAGTTCACGAGGAGGAACGACTCAGAAGGAGCCAGGAAGTAGAAACAACGCAATAGGTGGGATGTGTGACAGCACCACAAAGGAGCAATGTCGGTGATGCAGGATTGATCGACACCACTCGTCGGATGAAGGAACAGTTAGGACCAACCCTAATAAAGGAGACACAAATAAAAATGGAGAAGAGGAAGCAACAGAGACAAAGAAAGGAAGTAGAGTATTGCCAGAGACATGGGAGATAGACCGAGTCGAATGAATTAAAATAAAACGAAGGAGGAAACAGACGAGGATCCAGAGAAACTAATAGACACGAAGAGGCAACAGAAATAAAATGTTAGAGACTCGGGAGATTAGAAAAAATAGAGGAGAGACTGCATGATAAAGACGGGGTTAAAGGACGAACACACACACACACACACACACACACACACACACACACACACACACACACCACACACAACACACACACACACACACACAGTTGGTGGAGGATAATGTGGGCGAGCTGGCAGAACGTGTGGGACCCGGTGCAAAGCAGCTGGATGGCCTCCTCGGGAACGGAGGGAGACGCTATTCTCCCTTGAAGCGAGTCACGGACCAGGTGGTTCGGTCGTGTCGAGCGAGTTTGAAGGGGCGAGTTGCTGTGGACGGGTGACGGCAGCTTGGGGGTATAGAGGCCCCGGGAAACTTTGTGGGACACGAATCCCAGTGTGGTTGTGGCGTGTGTGTGGTGAAAGGTGTGAGTGCGCCCCCGTGTGTAAGTGGTGTGGTCACGAGTGTGCCGAAGTGCGTGCCTCCCAGCACACGGTTGTGGAGGACAGCGTGTGTAAGAGAGCGGTATGTTGAGGGAGATGACGGTGGGCATGTGCGAACATGCAACCGTGTCTCCCGGGGTGAGTGTGATGGAGTGGGAGTCTGAAGCGTTGTAACACGCAGGTGTGCGTGGATTGAATGCAGCACGGCGACGGCGACAGATGGACAGGGGCCGGTAGCGGCCTTAGCTGTTTTGGGACCGCCGCGGGTTTGCCCAGCAGCGAGCACGAGGTCGAAGCATGCGCGGCTGTGGGAGTGACACCCGGTCCGGAACGCCAGCGGTGAATGTTGCCGATCCCGCGGACGGACAAAGGTTAGGCAGGATTACGGATTTGGACCGGATGGGGTCTCCACGCGAGCTTTTGTTAAGCTCCAACGGGCAGAGCAATGTGTTCGCGTGCGGAACCCCTCGGAAACGCGAGGCTTGGTTTTTTTTTATGCGCCGGGTGACATCATGGCTGCGTGTATGGTTGAAATCCGGCAGGAGGGTGAATCCCTGCCGGATGGTGCCGTCCAGAGGGACGTGGGACGCGAACAGCTGCCATGACGTCACGCCAAAGGTGCGCGGCTGTGAATTGCCACGCTGGTGCGCAGGTTGCGAGTTTGCCCGCTGGTGCTGCGCAATGGAAAAAAAAAAAAAGCAAGCCTCGCTTCGGGTGAACGGATCCCGGCAAGGGTGGAAAGATCCCCTTGGCCTGGGCACAGGATGGAACTAGTTAGGGGGAAGGGTTAGTTTAGTTAGACCGGCTTCATGGGCAGGGGTAAGTCCTCATGGAGCCCGTGAATGATTAGTTAGAGGAATTGTAGTTCAGATTTAGGAGGGGAAATGGATTTAATGAATTATTTGGAGACATGGACAGACTTTGATGTGTAGAGGGGACGTAGCTTAGCTACGTAGTGTTTAAAAGGAACGTGCTGCAGTGTAAGGACTACGTGGGAGCACGAGTTAGTTCGGGGATTTATGAGCAGGATGGCAGGATCAGCGATGTGTTGGAAGGAAACATGATGAGTGAGGCCAGCGGGTCTGTGTGAATTGGAGTTGATTGGGGAATGCATGGTGCGATGAGTGAATTGGGGAGGAGTGACTCCCCCCAAGGGACCCTGGGTCAGTGTAATGTGAGTTCGCTGGGTTAGTCACAATTGACAAAATGGAGGTCGTTTTGCTGTTGGTCGGGAAGTAGGCTCGATAGCCATTTGGAGGGGCAGGAGCCCTTGTTGACGGGCTGGAGCGTGCTGCGAAAGGTGAGTATCGCTGAGTGGGTCCCCGGGCACCGGCTAGCGCCGCGGTAGGCCAAGGGGCCCATGGGGGGCTGGGATAGTGTAGTGGCACGGGTGCGCCCGCATGATGCGGGGGCCCGGGGCGCCATTGCCGCGTGGGCAGTGCATGGGCAACTGGCACCCAGGGAAGGGGCCCGGGGCGCCAGCCTGCCACGTGAGCGTTTCAGGGAGTCGCCAGGGAGGTCACTCCCCGGTGTTTAGGGAGCTGGTAGGCTCGGAGGCAGTGTAGTGCCCGGGGGTGCACATCATGGGGAATCGGCCGAGGGTAGCTCCTGCCAAGGGAGCCAGCGTCCCAGCCATGAGACCGTGTGAGGGCAGGCGGAAAGAAAATTTGGTGGGCGAGGCCCGAAATTGTGAGGACACCAACACAGGCGACGGGAATCTGGGTTGATAGAACCAGTAGATTAAGCGAGAGGCGCTCGTTGAAAGCCCGGGGTAGTTTAAGAGTTAATGGATAGGATAGATAGGAAGTGTACCCTCCGCACCATCCATCCCTTCGCTCTCGTTGTGGGCCGCTACCCACTTTGGGTAAAGATCGCTGAACTCCGAGGAGGCCATCCTGGGGCTTGAGTTGGGCCTCGACACAGGACGCTAGCCCTCCCTCATTCCCATCTGGAGGGAACGTAGGGGTTGGGAGTAGGCTAAGGGGACGATAGGTTAGCCGAACAAGGACGATAAAAGGGGGTTAGGGGACGATTTATAGTAGGGGGGAAGTAAAAATAAAAACAACAACAAAAAAAATAAGTTGGGCTAAATTGGTTTTTTACAAATTAAGGGAGTGGGTAGGTACAGAGACAGGCAAAAGGCGATAGGTTGGGAGGGAGACGGTAGGTAGTCCGAGCCCGCCTTCTGAGTGGCCAGCACCACCGCACTCCCTCCACCAACCTCCACTGAAAGACAAAGGCTGGCCAACTTCATCGGCTGGCTGTGTTACTTTCAAGGCCTGTGCCGGCCCACTTCATCGGCTGGCTGTTTACTGCAAGGCCGTGCCGGTCAGCTTCACTGCCGGCTGTGTTTGCTACAGCGGCCCTGTTTTGCCATGCCTTGCCTGCTGCCTTCCATGCCATGCCTACTGCCCTCGTCATCTTTGCCCCCGTTCTGTTTTGCATTCCCCCCCCCCCTTGTTCATTGCCATGTGCGCCAGGATCGTCGCCGCAGTTTGCGAGGACTGTCCTGTTGGCAGCTACAAACACGGGCCTGCAGTGGCGGCCCGTGCACCGGTTGACTTTTGACTTTTCTGCCTGCAGAGTCCATTGATCCTGGGCCATGGTTTAGTGTAAATTTGTAAGGTGTTAAGATGTACTGTACAAATGAGTGCGCCCCCGGCATGTCAGTCTAGCGCCGGCAATTTATTTAAGTCGTCTGAATGAGTGGGTTGTTTAGTTAGTACTCAGCCCGTAGGTTATTTATTTTTGGGACACGAATAACATGAATGTCGCACTCAGGGATCCGAAGGTAAAACGTATTAGGGGAGAACTACACATGATGGCATACGAAAATTTGACGACTCGGGACGAGTCTGTAAAAAGGGGAGGGGGTAGTGTTACGGTTGTGGAAATTCGCATTACACCATAAAGGGTCCTCAGGTGAGATATATCGCTTAAGTCCATGTGTAGTTAGCCCAAAAACCGTGTTATAGAAGGAATTTTATGTGATCCATTCGGGCTCGATCCTTCATTTAGTCGTTTTTCTTTGGCTATTATTAATTTGGTGCAAAAACAACAACGAACATCGCCACAACCACAATCTCAACGATCACGCCATTCACACAACGACCACCACTTCCACAACTACGCTACCACATCTTCGCCACTCGCCATTCAATGAGCACCGTGCAGGCGCGTGCAGAACAAAAACCAACAAATGCTTGTGGGGTTTTCTGCCATTTTTCCCCGCGCTTGGTGTGAAGGAAAGGGGGAGGGCAGCTCGCCGCCGATTGGTTGATGAAACGCGTGAGGCGGTCGGGGTGAGGGAACGCCCCTTTTCGGGAACCTTCTCGAAGGACGGTGGAGCTAATAACGGGGCGGGGCAAAGGCGGAGCCCCCGATACAAAAGGGACGGACGAGTTGGTCTTGTGGGTTCAAGGTTGATTTCTGGTTGATGGTTTGTCTTCTGGTTCGGGTCGCAAGCTCGTTGTTCCTGCTTGCTTCTTCGATCCTCGCGCGAGCCCTGGACCCGTGCGCGAGCGCGGGAAAGTCGCGCCGAACGAACCCCGTCCGTTCCCCCAAAACCCCGTCCTAGCTGTCGGGCGGACGACCGAGCTACGCGCGGCACGAGCCGGTGCGCCACGCCGGAGGGACTCGAGGCTGCGGTCCCCAAGGATGGACGACGTGCCCAGGGAAGTCGCGACTTCTTTTTCTTTTGGGGTTTTGTGTAAATGTCTGTGGGTGGCGCCAGTCTTGTAATAGAACTGTGTAAGTGTTGCCGTGTGTAAGTTTTATTCGGTTTTAACTCTTTCCTTGCTTTTGTTGCATTCTGACTGTATGGCTGTATATACGTGCTTGCTTTGTGTCTGTGTGTGTGAATAAAGTGCTGCTTGTTGAATGTTTCCCCGTTCGCTGTGTCCTTTCCTTTGTTTGAATTTCCATCTTGCATCACGTAAGGGATTGATAGTGGTTTAAAACGCCCGGTAAATAATCTGAACCGTCGAGGTCGACGATAACTCCGCTCGGTTATCTCTGCAGCACGGAACGAGCCGCTAAGCGGTTCGTTGTCCGGAGTAACCTGTGGCGTGGTACAACTCCTCGGCACGCTACTCGCGCGAGTACTTAGGTAAATTGACCATTCGGCGATCGGACCCTATTCGCGTGGGTAGAATGCGGACTGAGTTGTGGTGAGGTTAAACCCCACCCATGACTGGCTCCGGGGGTAGTTCCCGGAGGGTCACGACTGAATTGTCCGTCCGGTGGGCGACGTGTCGCGATTCGAGTTACGTGCCGATCGCACGCCGCGGGCGCGAATTCGCAACAATATTGTTACGGTGCCGGGGGTCGGCCGCGAACCGACCGCTCTGACAGAGCCGCAATTTTAGTCGGCCCGACCGATCGCCCGGAATATAGATCGCCGCCCGGATAAGTCCGAGTCGACGGGTCCTTGTACAAGAACCGAAATACGCCAATGGGCAGACCACGTGGGGTAGGGTCGATTGCCAATCTTCAATTTACCTAAATACCCACGTGATCCAACTACCGGGGTATTCCACCCTCGACGAACTTGTACAGAACAAGCCGCTGAGGCGAGCCTGTCCCATGCGCGATTCCGAGCGGCTTAATCTCCGAGAACTATCAGTCCAAATGTCCCCCTTTTACGCAAACCAACGGCTTTCTAACTCCCAACACACGAAATGCTCAGTCAATGAAAGAATCGACGCGACGAGCTGAAAACATTAACAATTGGGGTATTTATTAATAATAATGGGAACTAGGGAAGCACGTAAGAGCAGAACTATACCGACTTTACGAAATGCAATGCAAACATTTACAGCCACAAAGCATTAACAATTTCCTACTTATTAGACGGGCCCACGGACACACGTTCGCACACACACACCAAAGAAATGGTGGCTGAGGCCTTAATAACGGGCTCCAGCTCGGAGGACAGGTGAGCTGAAACCCAGGACCTATCTCGAACCTCTCCACCTCGTGTGGTCTTTCAAGTTGTTCGGACCTGGGCTCCAGCGAGAGCGAGCTGGACCCAATCGCCGTGAGCCGCGATCCTTCCCGAGCTCCAGCGAATCCTCCTGCGCTTCTCAACACGTCTGCTGGTGAGACGAGGCGCCGATCCTTCCCGTTGATGCGCCGCTTCCCCAGGAACCACCTCCAAGTGAGGCCGATGAGTCGCACCAAGCCGGGAACCAAAATGGAGAACAAAGAGCTCCACGAACCAAGAAGAAGAAGAAGAAAACCACCACCAGCAGCTCGAGCTGAGCAACCGGCTCAACTCTCTTCCAAACAAAGCAGCTCTCCAAAAAGTCTCCACCCGAGCCAGCCGAGGCCGAAGCTCCCTGAGCCACCAACCC
>CM068966.1:80553484-80564455 GCA_035128595.1 Eptatretus atami
ACTCAAACCAAGCAGGACCCGAAGGCCTGCTGAACAACCAAAGCAGAAAGCCTTCACAAAGCCTCCTCCCCAACCCAAGCCAAGCAGGACTCGACGGCCTGCTGAACAACCACTCCGAACACGAACCAACTAGAGGATCTCTTCCTTATCCTCTTCCGCCCTTCCCTCGCTCCCGGCGTGACTCATGACTCATGCCCTCGTGCTCCATCCCCCGCTCAACTACGGGTGGGAGGGAGTGTTTACGGAATCACGGGACGGGAGGGCTCTTCCTCCTCTTCGCAGAAGAGGGGAGGGGCGTCTCCATTGTGTTATGATCGCTCCCTAACTATTAAATTGAATCTCGCAGCGCACTTATCGATTTCTGCCCATTAAACAATGGAAGGTGAGCTATCTAGGGAACAAGCACTTATCGACATAACTGACTAAAGGAACCTGAATGTTGTGTGCGATCGAATTCCCAAATTCGTAACTATATATATATGGTAGCCCGAAAGTTACTTTACCCCTGATAAATTTCTCGCACTTCCCTCCGTCTCTTCCCCTCGCTTCTCGCCCGCTATGGTATGCAGAAACACTAACTCAGAAGAATGATGGAGCACATACAGATACAATGACAAATTAATTATTGTAAGTACTGTTCAATAAAACCTGTATATTAAAAGAGTTCCAGAACAATGCTTCACTGGGAAGGGTATTACACCAGTCGAGTCTCCTTTAATTTGGGCAACAAATAGTTGGACATGGAAATTTTGAGGGATTTTGGTTTGGGAATGTTGTTCAATCAATCTATGCACATTTATCAACATAGCTGGAGAGTAAACCACTTGAACATTTTGCAGCATTGTGAAGGTAGAGCCGTAGAGGGAAAGGTATTCGCAATGTGCAATTCTCTGATCTGATTGTACACATTCTCAAATCTTTTCATACAACATGGCTATTTGAAATGCAAACTTTACAGTCGTTTATGGCTTGACTGAGTCACCTGCACTTTATAGTGAGCTAGGCACGTCACCGAGTTACAAACATTTGAGGAGTTGTCATGATCCTAGTATTTCTCGGAAAATGTAGAGTTTTGATCAAATTATTGCCATTGGCTGGAGTTTGAAAACTTCCTCAGCAATGTGCCGCACTGTTTAATGGAAAAGATGCAAACTTTTAAAATTAAGGGGAAACCACGTTGGGTTGACTTGTATTTGCCATTGAGGAATTTGCTGATTGCAGCAAATAAAAAGCGGCTCTGTCACTTCCTATGCATTGATGGGGGCAGGGTGGCTTAGTAGAGGTATGCGCACTCACCTTTGAGCTATGGTGCTTGCATATGAATCTCGGTACAGCAATAAACTGTCACCCTCGTGCTTCGTCTGTCGGGTGAGGGATCAGTGTGCCCCTCCATGGAAAGATGTTATGCTGGAGGACCTGTCCACAAGCACTGGTCATTATTGGATGTTAAATATCCCATCGTGTCTTCTACAAAGAGGAAGTGAGTTCTCGCCAGCACCCTCACCAAATTGCAAAATCTTTCACCAACTCAAACTTGGCAAGTCTGCCGAGTATGCCAATATCCTCCCAACGTGAGTTTATAGAGTCCTTCGTCCTGTCATGGACTGGAAACGGGTTTCTGCTGCTGATGTATTGGTTAATGTTTGAAATGTTATAAGTTAGTTATTTATTGCTTTAAAATAACAAGTGTGATGATAATACACCTTGGACTTTATTGTAATTCTAAATTGTGTTTCACATCTGTGAGCGTTGCTACACCTGTGTTGTGCTTATTTTGTCTCAGAAAATGTATTCGTGACACCCAGTACGAAGGGGCTTTTGAAATGATGTGATCTGCCCCAGAATGCTTGGTACGCATGCACAGAGACCTCAAGGGGTGTGTGTGTTCGGGATTGTTACCTCCAATGGCTCACCAGGCTTCTAAAATATGCTGAAAATACTTGGAAAAGTACCCCGAGAGAAAGCTGGGGTGTGCCTCTGCACACCAAAAGAGTGGGAGGGAGACACCGTCTGGTTTGGGTGCTTCTGAACACCGATGGGAAGGTCATATCCTGGAGTTTGTGAATGTACAGGGTAAATTTCACATCAACTTTAAAAATTATAAATTATATTTATTATTAATGATGGGGGGGGGGGGGGGGGGGGGGGACGACAATGACAACATAAGTTGATTATTTGTTTGGTTCTGGGGCCACAAGAAAAAATGTATTCGAGGTTTGCGTCTATTACTCAAAGGAAAAGTGTCTGTGGGCGCTCGCTTGTATTAACAGGAAGTGGTCGGAACTCAACCCCTCGCATCCATGGATATTTCTGGTATTTCCTATGTTGGGGTTAGCGTTGAGGTTCGGAAACATCACTTTTGTTTAAATGCTGAAAATTATGTTTAAAACACTATTTCACTTACAGATTTCATGCTAGTAACGGCACACTAAAAGTGCCCCAGTTAGTGGAAAGTGAGTCACTGAAAACACATGCATCGCATCGTGTGAAAGGCTCGTTAGTAGTCGTACGTTATTTTGAAATTCCTGTGTTGCCCGGAAATTGGCAGTTTTGATATCTTTGTGCATTAACAGCAGATTATACCAGGATTCCAGTTGGCTCGAGGGTTGAGATTCGGAGTGCGTTGTGATTACAAGATGCCGCTTGTGGAATGAGTATGTTATCGGTTTCCTTTTAGAGAACGTGTGCAAAATTTCGTTTTTTTTTCATTCCGATTTAAAGATACACACTTGGTCTTACTTTTGTTTGAATTCTTATTTGTTTCTTCTATGCGATATCCACACTATGCAAAATCTAGGCTCGTGGAAGATTGAGGTGACTGGGCAAAATGGCTACGCATTGACAGTCGGTCCACGTGTAAATGCTACGATCAATGACATGAATGGGAAGAGAGCAAACTGTAACCTCCAAGTGTTGGGTTGATGTAAGTAAGCTTAATGGGAGGACAAAAGATCATGGGTAGTGGTGAGGGGTGACATGAGATTGTGGTGCACTGCCTGCATTCAAATCTTGGAGGGAAGAGCAGGATTGATTGCCTGCATCAGTAAGGCATAAAGGCACATGTCATCTGTTCTATTGAGGTATATATATACAGACGTGCCCCCAGAATCCGAACGCCCCATTGTTTGAACAAATTGGAATCCGAACAATTTTTTCGATGAAAAATTTTGCCCTAAAAACCGAACACATTTTCGAAAACCAAACACAACGTGGCGTTCATGTTTGTTCACGTGTCTCCCCCACCTGTTTGACGCGCATCTTCGCGCTTTGTTCATTCAGTTCATCGGTGGAAGTACTCGTGAAAGCATCTCTCGTGTGTCGATCGCTACTTTACTCGTGTTTTCACCTTGATTTGTGCATTTTTTTTTCAATTATCACCCTTGTGCATTCACCATGGCACCCAAGAAGAGCAGTGAAGCAAATAGGAATAAGAGGAAGTCCGTGAGAACGACAATTGAGTTGAAGAAAGAACTTATCGCTAAGCATGAGAACGGTACGCGTGTGTCTGATCTCGCTGCCATGTTCGAGCTGCCGAAATCGACCGTGTGTAGGATTCTGAAAAATAAAGAAGCGATAAAAGCGGAAAACCCGTCGTGAAGCGAACTCATTCAATGAACCCTCTGATGAATTGGCTTTAACGAACTCAACGTTTTTCGCGAGCATGGTAGTGACGTCATGCTGCGTCACCCAATCGCTTCACCTCTTGATTCTCTCCCGTGGAACTGTGCGGTGAAAACGGCACGTTTGTGTCTCCACAGAGTGTATGGGATATAAAACACCATTTGGTGCTTCATGGTTAATTACATACCTCCACCAGGCTGAACAGTTTACGTTTTGGATCCCAATGGCCACTGATAGGCCGGAGCTGCATCCAGACCTGAAAGAAGAAGCGACAACGCTCCTGCTCATCCCCCAGGTTTGGAATGAGATTCATGACCCAGAAAAGGTCATTTACTCATCTTATTTTACCTTAAACATGGGTAATTTCAGTTGAAAGTGTCTTTAAAGTGGGTTTTCTTGGGGTCCAGGAACGGATTAATTCACTTTCCATTATTTCTTATTGGGAAAATAGTTTTGGAATCAGAACTTTTTGGAATCCGAACAGCCTCTTGGAACGAATTAAATTCGGATTCTGGGGGCACCACTGTGTATATATATATATATATATATATATATATATATATATATATTACGGATCTGGGGTTTGAGGCTCACCACGAGGGGAAGTACTCGTTTTTCTCTCGAACCCCTGGTCCTGAGGTCACCGGGCACGATATATCCGCGTGCCGGTGGGTTGCGAATCAACCACGGGTGCTAATTGGTACTGCCATTCCTGACAGTTTCACGACTTCGCGTGTGTACCTTACGTGGGGATGGCTGCACCAAGGGAGGTCTCGTGCCCTTTGCATACTCGAGTTGAGTTAACTTGCCTTGTGTGCAGCTGAGCATAGCTGCCGAGTATGCACTGGCTAACAGGCAATCGGTGGGTTAAAACTTCCCGGCTAAATACGTGCGGACTATGCTCGACCAATGGAAGAAAAGACACTACGAACTGGGTACATTCACAATAATAGCAATTTCTTCATAGCAAGGGTGAGGAAAGGCAAGTGGAACAATAAGCAAAGGTTTTAATACACAGCAAAATATGTCCAGCAGGGGAAAGCAAGGATTGGTGAAGTGCAGCAAAAGAAAAAGTTACCGTATTTTTCCAGTGGATTAATCACACCCATGTTTTTCACCCTCAAAATAGATGAACATAATTGATCATTTTATTTTCTGATCTAGATCTAAACACGTTTGTACATTATCTTTGTATGGAACAAAGTGATGGAGGTATCAACATGCTTAACTTTGTCTCAGTATCAGTCTTATTCTCATTTTCAAGAAGTTGAAGCGAGAGGAGAGGACAACAAGAAGTTTTTATTTTTCTTTCATAATTTTTAACATTATAAAGAGGATTATTTATTCATTTATATTTTGTTACGAGAAAAGGGATTCATAGCGGTATTGTACATATTTCTTGTGTATTGTGGCCCTGAAAAGGGCCGTTTGGGTTTGATGAAGCTTTTCAGCTCAACCCGAGGAAATCCTCGTCAATGCTTTCCTTGTCGAAGACGGCACGTAACTCCTTGTCAGAATCTGGGTTGAGCAAGTCCCCATCGCGGTCACCGTCATTTGCAGCCTCCCAAATTATGTCGTCGTCTGTGCCGTCCATGTTGGTGGAGATGCAGCACTCAGAAATGCTCACTTGATGATGTACAGTATCTCTTCCCACACCTTGACGATCCAGAAGGTCGAACTTTCTCATCCTCCTGCTCTTCATGTAGGTCTTCTCCCCACTCATTATTATCCAGTCGGACCAGCAGCAACGTAGCCCGTCTTTGAATGACTTGTTGATGGACACATCGAAGGGCTGCAGGAGCGATGCCATCCCGCCTGGGATGATGATGATGATATCGGTGTTGATCTGACGGAGCAGCACTTTGGTGTCGTCGGTCTTTTGACAAATGAACGCATCCAGGCCTAGCATGCTCCGTCGTCGGGAGAGCCCTGGACCAGTCCCTCTTCTATCCTCCCCTTCTGCTGCGCATGAGAAATGATGCTGGCTGGAAACTTGTCTTTGGGCATTGTCTTCCTCTTCATCACAACAAACGTGGGAAACATGCCACCGTCTGCGGTGCAGGTGAGCATGACGATCAATCGGTCCTTCTCGTGACCAGTAGTGTTAATCGTCACATTGCTTGCAAGCTTATTTGAGATGGGTGCTCCATTATTACCTCTGCCACTGAAGGTGAAAGAGGTTATGTTTTCACGTCTGTCTGTCTCTGTCTGTGTGTCTCTGTTTGTCTGTCTGTGTACAGGATATTTCAAAAAGTTGTGGATGGATCCGGATGAAATTTTGTGGACGGGTTCATATGTGTGACAAGGACGAACTGATTAGATTTTGGTGAAGATCCGGATCCAACTCTTAGAATGTTTTTTTTAAACGATTCTTCACCATTGAGAGAGAGGGCCAAAAATTATATATAGCATGATATCTCAAAAAGTTGTGGACGGATTCGGCCGAAACTTGAACAGGTTGGGTGTATCGCATGGACGAATTGATTCAATTTTGGTGAATATCTGGATTCGATAATTATTTAATTCTTAAAGTGATTCCTCACCATTGAGAGGGCCAAAAACGATATAGTACTGTCTAGCATGAGATTTCAAAAATTTATTGGGTCCGATATGTTCTCGTGGATGAGGTATTGCTTGGCGGAGGTATGCGCTCTCCTGAGTGCCCTTCTAGTTTGGAATATAATTGAAATTCAGCATCGATCGTTTTTTAAGATCTTTTTTTCTTTTCTTCCCTATACCTGTGTATTAACCGTACCCCCAACTTTTACCTTTTTTGCTGAGAAAATAGTGCGGATTATACACCCGAAAATACGTTGTATACAAACAAGACACAGTGCAGTTACCCCTATCTTAATCTTGTACAATCTTAATTTTGCTAACAAAACAGGTGCCATCAGAATCATCCTGAGGAAAGTTAGAATGGCAAGAAAGAGGGAGAGAAAGTACAAGGTGTTTGTGAACTCTGTTTACTGGGCGTGGTCGCTGGGAAGGGGGGGGGGGAGAAAACTGAAGGTGTCTAATGGTGTGTAGTTGGAGGAGGTGTGATGAAGGTTGGGGTTTTGGAAGTACAGAAAAGAATGTATGCGAGGATAGATTAATGTGAATGTAGAGAGGGTCTACAAGTGTTATTGGACTAGTACTGTGCTCTGTCTGGCATCTGGCTCTGTTCCACTCCGTTCGCTCCCCACACTGACACACCAAGAACAAAAGGGGAGTGTCAAAGAACCAAACGCCCCTTTATAACCCCCCTAGTGGGGGCTGTGCTTGAGAGCAGAACAGGTGGAGCGATGGGTGTTTTCCCATGCTCTCATTGGTATACGGACTATTATTCTGGCATGCGAGCTCCGCCAATGCGAGGCTTTGGCAGCGGAAATGCCCTGACTTGCCCTGAACTCGGGCACGTGACTGAGCTCCGAGATTAACATGGTGCCAGGACATTTGGTTGCCTCTCCGGCCATGAACACTTGCTGGACACCCAATGAGGGCCGTAAGTGAGCGGAACGCTAGGGCTATCCACACGACATCAAATGGAATTCAGTGCCTTTTTGCGCTCCAAGCTGGAGGTTATAACGTCCAGACCCAAGTAGGTCTAATGGTACGGGCTGCTCCCTTATTCTGTTGGTCCCAAAAGGCGGTGTTTGTGTCGGTGGTGATGGTTGAGTGATTGTAGCAGTGGTGTAGCACAGCAGTTGGTTGTGATGGTTACGGTGAGTTGAGTTGGAGTCCAATAGTGTGGGAGAATTATTATGAAGGCATTGTGGTGGTCGGAGGAATGTTGTGGCGTTATGGTTTGAATCTGGTGAAGGTTTGAGGTCAGCTTCTGTTGAGTAATGGCGCACGATTTGAATGTGAAAGGGTGCGCGTTTGCAAAGAGGTTGCTGTGGTCTGCATGCTTGCGTGATGGAGAGGTCGTGTGTGTCTGGCAAAGTAAATAAAATATAGGATGGGAATAAAGACCTGCCTAAAGCCCACGCAACACACATTAGGGAAGGTTATCTAAAATAAATACTGATGAAATAACTGTCTTGGGGCCACTATATGTTGTGTGCCATTGCCTTGGGGAGTGATGGTTTTGTAGAACTGTAACTATATATATATATATATATATATATATATATATATATATATATATATATATATATATATATAATATAATATAATTTGACTCCTCAGCCAAAATAAAGCTGCATAAAGCAACCCAAGAATGCCTACACAAGGTAAGCGCTTTGCTGTTTCAAACCCGACTCTGGGAAGGGTTTGAAACTGCAAAGCGCTTCCCTTGCGTCGGCCTTCTTAGGTTGCTTTATGCAGCTTCTTCGGTTTGAGGAGTGTGGGAGGTGTCAATTATTTATAAATATAATCCTAGCCACCTGCGTTTATTTGATTAGGTGAGAGCTGATTGGCTATTCCCTCCATTCACAGGTGAGAGATGTGGGTGGGTCTTTCTTTATTACTCTTTATATGTATACATGTACAATGTATATGAATGTCATGTGCTGTGGATGCCTGTTTTGGTTAATATTGTTTCACATGGAAACTGCTTCCGATCAATGAACCAACCAACCAGCTATCTTAAGAATTTTGGTGTTGCTACAATATACCTGCATATTTAAGCATCAATCCATTTATTTTTTGGTTTTGACTGTCATTCCACTGTGGGAATGATATGTAGTTGTAAATTGATTATGATGCTGACAGATGCAAGGGTGACTGCAGACTTGATGCTGTTGTGCTGTGCATATGAGGTTCTGTTTTTGAGGTAATAAGTATACAGTCGACATCAGCTTGTGGAAGTGCTGGACTGACTTGCATGCTCTGAAGATGAGATCAGGTTCACCGCACATGTTCGTGACGGACATATCTGAGGTGTTTTTTCTTTTTTCACTGATGTCTCTGCTTAATGACTTGGTTGTTAAGGAGCTGTTTACAAAATATAGGCATCAGTTAATCGTCAAGACTTGTTCATCGGCTTGGTCTACTCATCTTTCTCGACTTTATTTTCCACGCTTTTCTCTGAGGAATGTCGGCATCATGGAAAGTTGCTTTTGTGACTCGATTTCTTAAGCAAGTTGTCAAAACCTCCCATTTCGATCCCAGATAAGTTAGCCTTCTCTGCAGTGTAAAGTAACCGAATCTTGGTCCAGCAAACCTCAAGACTCATCTCTTCTTGAACCCTTGATCATCAGTTTTGTCCTTCGTCCCATTGATTTCACCCCAGACGTACTGCTCATACTGCACCAACAATGGGCATACAGGTGCCTAATCCACAAAAAGAGGCCGAGGACATACCACTGGACATCTCCCTGGTTCATTTCATTGTCTGGCACGGGCCTAGTCTTGCTTTCTTACCTGTCAGCAAATGGTGTCATCGATGCACTCCTGGAGTGGCACCAGCTTTTTCTCCACATTCGTAAGTGGCAGGTTGCTCTGGATGTTTACGGTGTTCCTCTCCTACGTTATACCTCCATCGGTTGGTGCGTTTCAAGGTGGCATTCTGTAACCAATGTTATTCTTGTTCCGCATCGATTACCCTCCCCTGTCTCGGTGTGGAGGATGCAAGTTTTATTTCATTGAGGTCAGATGTAAGCAGCAAAAAGTAGGAATGCCAAGTTTGCAGTTGTGGAATATGCAAAAATGTGAACCATTTCACTGTGTGTTGAATGAAAGTGTCAGCAGCTCAACAACTTAAAAATAGTTGCACAGTTCCATGTCCTGTAATTGTGATATGTTGACTACATTATGTTTTATTAGGATTTTTATGGTCAGACATATGGTGGCTGTCGCATTGATTCACTTTCAAAGGTTGAATAGTCAGAAACTGTCATGCTTGAAATTGTTGCACAGCACCATATTTGTCACAGAATTGCTGTCGCAGTAATTTCAGTTTAGAAATATCTTACCATGAAACATTTGGAACGCCTTTTGTTATATTAATGAGTTTATCTGAGTTAAACGAGTGTCTGTCTGTCTGTCTGTCTCTCTCATCGTAAAGAAGTTTGGTTAGCGCCTGTTAGTGATCCCATCTAAACCAGGTGCTTCATGATGCGGAGAGCCCAGATTTAAATCCCGTACTGTCGGGCCTTTCTATTACGTGCTCACTGCAGTGACTAACGCTGTGCCCAGAATAAATGTACCCAATTAATTATTAATGCCCCCAAATTTATCACATGGTTAATAAATAAATAAATAAATATTAAAAATGTCAGCATTGTTAAAAACAAATTCAAGTGGAAATTTTTGAAAGAGGGAACTGCATGTAGATTTCCAAATGCTCTCTGACAGCATTATTGTCATTTCACCCCACCCCCTCCCTCTCAAAAATAAATAATCGCTTTGAGCAGAGGGTGGAGGATCCACCCTCCTGCACCCTGTCTGACTTTCTCCTTGTCCTCCCCTTCTTCTGCCTCAGTCACGACACTTGCTCGTGATATACCCAAATTAATGTAATCTCAAGGCCTGACTGTGTACCTTGTTGTTTTTTTCCCTTCCTCATATGTCCTTGCAATTTGTGTAAAAAGACCATTTATGACTGTTGTGCATAATTTATGTGCAAGCTCTTCCATGAGCCCCTTTATCAATGTGTGGTGGACTTTCCTTGTGTGACACCAGAAAAGGATCAGCTGCAGGTAAAGCTAACGGATTTCGGTTGTATTTGTAGGGTGATAAATTGTAAATCGGAAGTGTTACAAACATTGTATAGGAATTTGGTGAGGACCTCATGCATCATGTTCTGTACAGTTTTGGTCACTACATCTGAGGAAGTACATAGCTGCCAGAGAGACAGAGAGAGTTCAGCGTACGCTTACCAGATTTATTCCAGGGCGAGCGAGAATGTGAGCTATGAGGAGCGGCTGAAGATGTGACTTTATACGTTACAAAGGAGACGATCTGATGGAGATGTTTAGGATAATGAAGGGTATAGGCAGAATAATGGGCAGAATTTACAGATGCTCCAGCCCAAGAGTAAATAATACGAGTTAGGACTGTAGTGAAGCAGGGGTGTTTCCCTCAATGAATGTATGGAAAGGTCATGGGAGCAGAAACAGTGGATGGGTTTGAGCTGAAATGAAATGGGTACCGAGAGGAGTACGTGCATATTGTCAGGCCAGATTAGATCTGTGACTTTCTACAGGTACCATACAAACCTGTACTAACCTGTTCCATGGTCAGGATGTCAGCAACGAAAGTCTCCCCCACCAGGTTTCCTGGTGATGAGGGTGTACGATATGGACACCCAGCAGGATTAAAAACAAAACCTGTCAAAGGGTGGAGGACCTCCTTGTGAGCCAACGGCATCCATATCTCATGACCAACTGTCTGCGGACGTCCTCCTGCAGTTGGGTTACTTTT
>CM068966.1:80578050-80595086 GCA_035128595.1 Eptatretus atami
AAGCGCGGGAAAAGCAGAAGGGAAAATCCCACAGGCGTTGTTGGTTTTCTTCCCCCCGCGCCGTATGACGGAAGAAAGATTCGGGCGGGAGATGCCCCTTCGCATCCCGGCCGCCGCTGCCACTCCGCCCCTCCTATCCGTCCCGCGGAGATCGTGACCGCACGGTGCTCGTTGAATGGCGAGTGGCGAAGATGCGGACAATTACATCAGTATTTCGTGCGGAAGATATTAATCAGCGGAAATGCGACAATATATAATATATATATAATATATATATATAATTAAAATATATTTTATATATTATAATATATATATTATATATAATATAATAATTGGATTCGCTCTATATGCCCTAGATATCTTATTGTCGGGTTTTTCCGTCTGTCTGTGGTGTGTGTTATGCAACGCGAGCTCACAGACAAACCAGCGACCGATTTCGATGAAACTTCGCCGACATGTACAGTAATTGTTTGGGAATGTGGCGTGTTTGCAATTTCGTTGCCTAGCAACCACCCGTTCTGTCAGTGGCCGAAAAACCGGTAAGATATTTTCAATACTTGTCCCTTCAGTTTTTGATGTGGAGAAAGCGAGACTTCCGAATTAAACCTTTGAGATAATTTTAGAAATTTACTCGAGCTAATTTTTTGATGGAGGTTTATTTTCAAATGGTAGTCCTTCAAAATCTGGTGTCTATTCACCGTCATTTTTATGAGGGGCTTCGGAAAGTGGCGAGCTTAGGAAAGTGAAAGCGTGTGGATGAAGTGGGAGTGGCAATAGGAAAGTGGGGGCGGGCTTATGAAAATATTGTGTGCTCAGGAGGTGTGGTCAACAAACATTGAGAGAAGTTTATAGGTTTCCGTGTGTGCGTGTGTGTGGTGTTGTGTGTGTGGTGTGTGTGGTGTTGTGTGTCTGTAAGTGAGGCTCCACAGCACAAACAGCAACCGATAATTTATTTTATTTCGAAAAATGATTCACCAGCCCCACACCACCTCCATTATTTATTTATTATTCAGACGATCCCACGATCCACACAGCACCTTCAATTATTTATTTATTTACGCGAAAACGATTCCACGACCACACACCACTCCAATTAATTAATTATTAAAGTGGGAGTGGCGGTAAGGAAAGTGGGGGTGGCTTATGAATATTGTGGTGCCTCAGGAGGTGTGGTCAAACAAGAGATTGAGAGAAGTTTTTATCGGGTTTTCGTGTGCGTGTGTGTTGTGTGTCGTGTGTGGGTTGTTTGTGTGTGTGTGTTGTGTTGTGTGTGTGTTGGTGTGTGTGTGTCTGCAACGCGAGGCTCCAACAAGCACAAACCAGCAACCGATTTTTTCAAATGGTAGTCTTCAAAAATAGGTGTCCTATTTTTACGTCATTTTTTTAATGAGTAGTGGCCAGTTGGGGCAAAATACGCAATAGGAAAAATTTCAGGCAGAGGAACAATTGTATGTGAACCAACGTCTTTGGCAATGAATCTTCGTCGGTGGAATCTTGTCAGAATGAAAAGCATCGTATTCCAGCGCTTCGATCCTGCGAATCCTCGTCGCCTACCGGCTTGTACATTTATATATTATAATAATATATATAGTAATACATATAATTATATATATATATATATATATAAGTTTTATAATATGGTATATATATATATATATATATATATATATATATATATATATTATATATAAGAACATTATTCGATATTAATTCCTAATACGAATAGAATTTAACCACCGTTAGTTATATTTATTTTTAAATATCATTGATATATATTATTTATATACAATATATGTAAGAGCCGGGCATTCAACATGTTCTTGAACGAGATTATTCACATTGGCCAAGAAACGATACCTAAGGTTTTTACATTCCAAATGAGTATATGAGTAAATGTCAATTATTAAGAAAATTATCTATTTTTCTCAATGCATTTCTTCAAATATGAAAAACTAAATAAACCCTTGGTGTTTCTTCGTAATTAAATTGTAATCTCGTATAAGATTAACTTTGGAACACCCACGTCCACTGTCATTTGAAGATATCCAGGGTTTTTAAATCCTTATGACAGCCTCAACACGCTCTCTTTCTGTTGTGTGGGCCAATCCTGTGAAAGGTATTTAGGGAAAAATTTGACATTCAAGGATTTTGTGCCATTAACTTAACATTCTCTTATTTAATCTTGAGGCAATAACTTGCCCAGAGATCCTCAAATCACAAAATAGCTTACTCTTTGAGAGATACCATATCTTTAACTCCACAATGTAAAACAGAATGGGACAGGCGACTTGCATGTGCAAATGCACAGAAGCCCCCACCAGCAACTGTAACAGAACGGTACTTTATCAAAGGTAATCTACTCCAGAGGAACACTTATTCATGACCAGATAGTTTCAAAGTATGTTATGGCTTAGCTTAAACAAATGTCACGCAATGAAGGGGGAGGGGAATGCAGGGCAGGCGTGTTGTGTGTGTGTGTGTGGTGTGTCGTGTGGTGTGTGGTGTGGTTGTGTGTGTGTTGTGTGGGTCCGTTGCGTGCGTGCGTGCGTGTGACTATGTACAGTAACCTGCCCCTTTATCATTTTCAAACCTTGCAGTGTTCCAGACTGTTATGAGTCCTGTGGAAATAAAGCAGATGGAGGGATTTTGCGTCTAAGGTAACCTAAACACCAGAGGACAGGGTTTTGCACCCTACCCATCAGCCCCCTCGTGAGTATGGAGCCATGGCGAAATTTGGGTCATTTCGCAATGCATGAATTTTCAGGCATATTGCAGCTTGGAATCTTCATCATCTTCTCTTGCCCGTGTATCAATTCCATCATAACAGACTGTTTGATGATACACCTTTGGGCAATGACAGATGGAACTACATGAAGTGGTTTATGGCCCTTGAATTTGTCACAAAACACTTGAAATTTAACTCGCTAATATAAATATGAAAACGTTCGAGGTGATGGGGCATGGTCCTGGATCATCAATTGTCAAAGCTACATATATGACAAAGTTCGGTGCACCGTTTACTCATACCCCTTTTAGGAACTGGCATTTGAAATTTTGTTTATGCAAACAAGCAACATGGTGGTCCGGCATACTTGTGCTAAAAAATGCTGCCATGACCTCAACCTTTGGTTTTTTGAGAACGAGGTCAAATATAATAATCATAATCCAAATAATCAATTACAAACTTAAGCCCCTTACCATGACCATATTCAAATAGTCTTTGAAATAAATGCACTTCCCGAAAGTTGTGAGCAGGAATAGCACTACATCTCCATTGGGCTACTATGGCTCGAATCTCGATAACCTTTTCTCAGCCCCTCATAAAAATCACAATAAACATTTTTAATGACTGGAATAGAACAAAATATAATTGAAATGTAACTGCAGGGTTTGATGAAACAATTTCCATACTGTTAAAGAAAGTGGATTTATCCTAATCAGTTCTCTACACAGACGGCAAGCAGTTCAAAACACTGCAAGAAAGAATCACGATTTTCCCAACAGTGCACGTCCACAGTCCTAATCTTAGCAGGCTCAGCACCGTGGCTAGGTGCCTGTATATGGACCTGCTCTTCAATTGCTCACATAACTTGTGACATGAGATTCAAAAAGAACAAGATCTTGAGTGCCAGCACTCTGCTCCCTAATCAACAGAGGCCATGCCAAACCCAAAACTAGAGCGATTCGATGGCATGCCATCGCAAATCCTCACGCCTTCACACCTCAGGCAACGTTTAAAAGATGGCAAAGAGTTCACCGGAATTTAAAACATCTCCCGTTTACCATGTAACCGAATTTCCCATCCATGGACATGGAAAACTGAAGGTTAAATAAAAAATAAAAACATTTCCATGCCCACAATTTGATGGCACGTAATTACAAAGTTTAAATAATTTTTTTTAATGTTTTAAAATGTTGCAGTAATGGCATTTTTGGTAATTTCACTTTTGACCTCTGTCCAAGGGTGAACCCAAAAATGATACTACTCTCAAACTTTTTCATCTGGTGATTCATTAACTACACAGTTTGGTGATTTCCTGCACACCGTTTTTGAGGAGATAGCATGAATGGCCGACAGAGCCTGATTCCCGCTCCCCCCCCCCCCCCCAATGAAGAAGTGGGGATAAACACGGTACTTGTTAGTTCCCCTGAAATGAACTGCCTGGGTAGATTATTATTTAATGACCACTTAACATTTTCCATTTCATTTCAGTGTGTTTAATCTACCTTGGAAGTTTGCAATAGGGGAACGGAAGTAAGGTTGAAGAATCATTAAAAAGATCAACAATTGGAGCAAGTATGGAACTTATAATGTAATTTCTTGTAGGGTTTGGCTGGAGGGAAGCTTGGCTCAAGTCTTTTCATGAACCATGGCCAGGCTTAACGTTCTACTAAGTAATTAGGGGATAAATTTGTATTTGTTCAGGATGCCGGCGATAGCTCGCATACTCTTGCAAAGAACATCGTGGAATTTGCCGTCCACTAATTATGCCGGAGATGGGACGCCGGTTTTCAGCATCCATCCTAAAGACGATAACATTGATGAATCACTCTGCCTGTGAAATACCGGGATGACAGTTTTAGCTGGGCTGGGATTCAAACCAGGCGAGACAGCTTTGGGTTGAGTGTGGGCATACCTCTAGTCTTGACTATCCTGGCTCATCGATTTAACCTGATTAAAAGGTCAAAGAATCAAATACTGCAAAGGTTGCAACAAGATTCAAATTTATTCGACGTCTGCAAAGCATTGCGTGCACAATGACATAAAGTAAATCACGACGCGGGGTCGCTCTTCTTTTCCTTGTAGAGGGCCAGCAAAGACACGTCGCCACTTCACGACTTGAAACGCCACACCAGGAATGTCTCCCACGCATGGGCCCTTGCGGCCGAACACCTGCACTTAGGACTTCGTCGTTTTTCCTGCACATGAAAGGGTGACAAAAAGAGCTTTTTGCCTTTTCTCATGTTCTTCATATTTCAAGCACACAAAATAAATAACAAATAAATTTAAACCGAGAGAAGCACAAACATGAGCGGCCCACTCTACGAACTCGATGAAGTTCAGACAACCGTCATTGGAAACGAAGGCCGTGGATTTTCTTTCCGTCTTAATGAGTTTTGAACCACGAACACACTTGCGGTGGCAGAATTTTGTTTGGTTTGGGCTCAAACGCTGCAGAGCAGGGAGACAAAATGTAAGCGTGCACTGGGGAGATGAGATGTGGGGGAAGGAAGAATAGGTAAAGAAAGTTTGGATGTTTTCCATTCCTTAAAATACAAAAGGCTTTGCACTTCCATCCAGATAACCAATAGCTTGACCTGGCCGAGACTCAGTAATACCTGGCAAAATCCGTCAAATTACACACGCCTCATTATTTCCTGCCAAACGAATAAGCACACTTACAGAGTTGGTAAGTACAGTTCTCGATAAATAGCTTTGAGAAATAAGCCATTTGGCTTTGCGTTATCCAGAACAAACATTTTATTTAAAAAACAAGGTTGGCCGAGGTTATACTGCCTATCCTACATCGGTAAACATCACCTTGTTCTACTTCACTGCTCGATCTCCTCAAATGCCAACATAGTTGCCAAGTCAAATTAGTTTCTCAATAATGTGGAAGTGGCTGTGTTGACTTTGTTGGTCAGTGCAACGCAAATGGTAACATTTTCATGGTGGGAATACTGGTGGAAGGCACAACGAGGGACAGGGGGTTTTGTGCATTTACACAAACTCACAAACAGGATGCCTTCTTAGCTACCGAATAAAGAAAGTGGCTGATAGTTTTATGTTTTGTTATCCCACTGATAGGCCTGTCTGGATTCGGACCTGAAAAACAAACATTTAATCGCTTTTCTTGTCACTCAACCAACTTGTCCACCAAGTTTCGTCGAATCATCCACAAACTTTTTGGATATCATGCCACATATCGTTTGGGTCCTCTTGATGGTGAAGAATCAATGAACATCTTGATGGTGAAGATGTGAGAGTTTGCTTCCAAAGGCTTGGAAAAAAAAGAGAATGAAAGAGTTAAAGTGAGCAGTGATTTCGTGATTTTTGGTAGTTTTACCAGAAGGGGGTTGCTGGCGGACTAGAGCACGTGGAATATGGGGGTTGGGGGGGGGGGGGGGGGACATGCAGAACAGAGCAGGGGTCGAGACCGGGACGATAGAAAGACACTGACCTACCTGTGGTGAGAGAGTGAGGGCCAAAGACTCAGCCTCACGTGGAGATCTAATGATCTAAAATTGCCTTGGTTTCCATAGCATGAAGTCGAGAAGGTGAGCGGTAGAGCCCGCAGCCAGAGGGGAGAGTAGTACTCCATCAGGCTGCGGACGAAAGCTTTGCATGTGTTCAGGAAGCTCAGGTGAGCAGAGGAAGGACTTTGCACGACGAGAATTCTCAGTCGGCGACTGGCTTTGGAGGCCACTAGGAATGTGGCTTTCCAGGAAAGGAATGCAGAATAGTGAGAACCCAGAGATTGAATGAAAGGACTTCCTCCAGAGGATTGTTGAGAAAGTAATGGGATTGGGGGGGGAGGGTGGTGTTTCAAACGGGTCCCTTTTGGAAGACATAGTGAGAGTGTGACATTTGAATTAGATGGAGAGCATAGTGAAGAGTGTGAGATTTTGATGGAGAGACATAGTGAGGTGTGAGATTGATGGAGAGACAGTGAGAGTATTAAAAGTAATTGATCTGACAAAAATTAAGCAAGACAATGTTGCAGAATGACACCAGATTGTTATCAATACTCAGGAAGACTTAACTGCAACAATAAAGCTAATCCTTACACGACAAGTTGCAACAACTGAAAATTGAGAACAAAAAAGTTGTTTGGAAAGCCTCTCGTAATCCCAATGCAAGTCCATTTCAATCAACTGAATTTTTCATTGCTTTGGATCAAAGAAAATCTGGATCACATCCGAATTAAGGTTTACAAATGAAGACGTCAAAGCGTTTTTCCGAAATGGAGCCAACACATCGCCGGAAAGTGTGTCCGTGTATCAAAGAGAGCAAGTCAAGAAAATAGGGACGTTTCATCGACTCTGCGGTACATTTCAATATCCCATGAATAAACAAGGACAAATGTGTCCAAGAGCCGCGTCTAAAGGCAATACACAACAACAATTTCCGATATTTCGTCAACGTGCCTTGATGGAGCCAATAACGAGACCCGTCATGGAGGCTCCTGTTCCATGATGAGAAAATCGTGTAAATTACGAAATTACAACACAATTAAACTGGAATATCTTTAAATAGTAAACGTGAAACTTTTTCGAACTTTTAAAGCAATGTCCCGAATTATATTAAAAGTGATGATAGACGCTCTAAAAGGGCACCCTCAATGCGAGGTGTGTTACAGGTGTGTTTAGTATTTTTAGGAAGATCGGATCTGTAAATTAAAAGAGCAGAGTCCTAAGGGTTTTGTCTTCACCAGAAGAAGAAGAGAAGACAACAACGCGGGCATCTCTTGAGCGAGCGTTCGCTACGTGGAAGAGCTTCCCGCGGCTAAAAAGTCAAATCAAAACTTGAACTATCCTCATCATGCTTATTAATAAATGGAAGTACACAGTACGAATTTTAAATAATGTTAAATTGAGAAATGAAATGTAGACTTTCTTTGAACATTGCTTATTTTCTCAAAACGTTTTTGAAGCTCAGATGCCCCTTCAAAAGCATTTCCACTGTCTAAGGGCAGGGGTCGGCAACCATTGGATCGCAAGCCACATCTGGCTCCCTAATACGATCCCAAGTGACTCGCAGAGCCACAAGTTTAATCGGTGAAATGACAATAAATATAAAGATCAAAATAAACTGGCTGAACAATTCATTCAAAATATATTATATTTGTTTATAAACATATTTACAAATTGTCACATGTGTAACTTGTGGTGCATATCATTGGAATGTCGATCCACCTGCCGCCCTCCATCGTAATCTTATTGTTGTTGTTTATTGTCCCCAGGCTGGTCCTGGAATGAATATGCTCATGATAAGGAGAAAATCTTATTGCTACTTGGTATACCTGAGTCTGTAGTTTCATTGTATTTTGATTGGTCAAGATATCTTTTCATATCAGTCCATCTGTGAAAGGAATTGAATAGTTTCATCTTCGTTTTACGAAAGTTTTCTGGAGTTCCAAGCCCTTTTAACTAAAAGGGCACTCGGTAGAGCGCATACCTCCACGCATAACGCCTAAGATCCAAGAACAATATCGGGCCCATAACTTTTTGAAATATCAAATGCTATAACAGCACATTGTTTTTGGCCCTATCTCTCAATGGTGAAGAATCACTTTAAAATTAAATAATTCTCGTTCCAGATTCACGATCTTTCACCAAAATCTTAATCAATTTCGTCCTTGCACACACACACACGACAACACACAACACACACAACACACACACATCACACACACACGACACACACAACACACACACACACACACACACACCACACACCACACACACACACAACACACACACCCCAACACACACACACACACACACACACACACACACACATCACACACAACACACAACAACACACACACACACACACACACACAACGACACACACACACACACACACTCACACACACAACCCCGACATCACACACACACAACACACACACCAGTTTTTTGATCGAATCGTCCACACTTTTTGAGATATACTGTTAGGCAGACAGACAGAACAGAAAGGGGTGAAACCATAACCTCTTCACCTTTGGTGGTGGAGGTAAGAAAGAGTTGAAACATCGCTGAGTTTTTCGTTAAACAGAAACGCAAAGGAGGTACAAAATAATCTTTAAACTAGCCGCAAACCCCGTCACAAGACGGATTCCCGTTCATTCACCACCTCAAACCCAGCTCACCCAAATCGAGGGACATGGCTGGGAAGGGCGTGCTTGCCACCGGCCTACTCATCCCCGCCCCCTGCCCCATTCCCCACTTCCCCCCCCGCCTTCAATTTGCTTACCGCCCCCAAAATTTAATTACCCCGCCCTTCACTCTGCCGCCGTTCTTGATTCCCCGCCCCACTTGCCCCAGGCCCCACCCATGTCCCCACCCCCTCAACACTTCCCCCGCTAATTCACCCCAGCCCGCTACATTTTCCGTTCCGTTTTTCAAAATTTGCCTTACCCCCGCCCAAAATTCTTACTTGCCCCCACCTCTTCACTCCTGCCCCGTTCTTTTCCCCGCCCCGCCTCTTCACTCCTCGCCCCCGTCTCAACGAAAAGTGTTTATTCTTGCTTCTAAGATGTTGAAAGTTTGACTAAATTGCCACTATGGCGATGCACTGCTTACAGGACGAAGTTTCTTTCATCCAGGTCACAGTTTAGAGAAAAACGTGACGCGACCCGATAGGAGCACAAAATTGGTCCTTCAGTATTAATATATAGTAGAAAGATATCAATGTTTTTGTTACATTTTTTGTGTCCAAATTCACATTCTGAGGGTACGTCAAGCATGTGCAGAAGAGGGTTTTTACATTTGCAGACGCTTTTTCCGAGGAGTGGAATTACACTCTCGCGGTACAGTCTGTCGAACAACAGACATAATGACGTCACGAATGACCGATGATGTCAATGACGTCTGACGCCTTCTCAAGCGGTGACGTACACGTCGCCATGTAAAGAATGTAAAACGAAAGTGTTTATTCTGCTTCAGATTTGAAAGTTGACTATTGCCACTATGTGGCGAATGCACTCCTTACAGGTACGAAGTTTCTTTCAGTCCAGTCCACAGTTACGAGAAAAAGTGACGGCGACCGCGAGAGACAAAATTGGTCCTTCAGTATTAATATATAATTTTTCTTATCTTATTATTACTACTTCCCAATGAAGTAAGTTAGTTAATTGTGTGTTTGAAATTGTACGATTGGGCTTTGTGCACCACTTGGTTTGAGGTTTTAATTTGTTTGGCTCTTCTTGCGACAAAAAGGTTGCCGACCCTGGTGCTAGGGCAGCGACCATCCGTGACCGGTTTAGAGGAGGCCACCTTTTGCCCGATAAGACATCAGTATGAGGCCACCACACCACCTGCAGGACCCATAATGGCTGCTATTCGGCCCCCACCTCACATACTCTCTCGTTGTGGTTTAACTGGGTGCAAGGATAATTGTTTGTTACACTGCAACCATATCCTTGATGTAGTTAAGTAGCTTTGATGGCTTCCATGTTGGAAATCACTTGAAACCCATTCAGTCAATTTGAATTAAGCAGTTTAATGGTGGTTTATGATGGGGCAATTTTCAACGTGTATTAGGGGGTGGCGTGTCATGGGCCCGCACTTTAAGTCACCAGGGGCCGCCAGAGGCTTCATGGGCATGCAGTGAAGTACGGTGTTGGAGGGGGCTTTGCCGGGATTCTGGTGCACGATGTGGCCACGCAGGTCACCAGTCTACGCCCACGCTGACGCTCACCAGATATAATTTTTCATTCAAAAGACAATCATTTTCAGCAAGTGTGATAGAAGTCCAACTAGAATGGGCACCGGTAGAGCGCATACCTCGCCACCAATGCTTTGAAATCCACGAGAAACAAGTCCGGCCATTACATTTTGAAATATCATGCTATACAGTACTAATATCGTTGTTTGGCCCTATTTCCTCATGGTGAAGAAATCATTTAAAATTTTAGTCTGATCTGATCTGGATCCTTCACAAAATCTAATCATTCCGTCCCTCGTCAACACACCAACCTGTTCACAATTTCATCCGGTCATTCCACAACTTTTTTGAGTATCCCCACAAAAACAGACAAGGACAGAAAGGGGTGAAAACATAAACCTCCTTCAACCTTCGGTGGGGTGGAGATAATAAAAGAACAAACACAAAAAACAATAAAATCTCGATGTATCACGACCAACTCCACTTAAATTTTCTCCAATACTATGCCTTTTGGCGTGCGAAAGCTACCAAGGATTAGCTTTGAGTGCAGTTCCCAAGTGGCTTTCTTGTATTGCTTATCATTCCAGCGCTGCTTTCCCGCCCGATGGGTTTGAGTTTACGAGCTGGTGCGCAGACTCTGCACTTGCCTGGCATGGAAAGGAGCAAACGTTTGGTACTTACAGGGTTTAGTTTTGGCCAAATACCCAAAAACAAGACAGTAAAAACAAATCGGTATAAATCCTTAACTGGACATAAACTGGTACAAAATAGCAACAACATCCCTTCACTAACATTAAGTTTTATGCCTGACAGGATGGGTAAAGGAATGCACTTAGTCTTTGAGTTTAGACTGGGTTCGATTTCCCGTCTTTGACAGCCTGTCAAATTTCTGCTTTCGCTCGCCCGGGTGAGCTGCATCCACAAGGTACATACACCATCCCTCAGATGGACGTTAGCTGGCTGTCCCGACTGCTTTGCGTTATTTGGTGGAGTGTTTAAACATCCTGCATTTGTGTTTCGGGGGGGGGAAACTAGACGAAGTCATCAGAGAAAACTCTGAACAATTACACATTTCTGCCACCTTCAGTCGATGAACGGTCAGGCCTGAACCGACCGGTTCGTGAAAGACTTTGGGCAAAAAAAAGCCCGTTCCTGGACGACCCGACAACTACACGTTGGGGGACAGACTGCAGGCGCAAAGAAGTTCCCAAGCACTATACTAAGAGGCGAACCAATCACGTGGCTGAACACGACAAAGATAAAAGGGAACAAAATATAAATAAAGACACAAGTTGAAAAAAATAGTCATCGCATCTCAAATGTGGTCTCCCGTTGATCGAACAGATTACATGAACCGACTTGGAGTCCGACAATGAAAGAAAAACGTCGATGTAATAAACAAGAAATGAACTCGGTAACAGCGTGGACGCTCGGCCGCGTGCGAGCCGGGCCATCTCGGACGGCAGGCCTGACACTGCCCGAGGCCCTATAACTACCGATAACAGCACACAGAAATGGCGACGATCGTGCACGAAGGTCATTGGCGACCAGTCGGAAGGCCGAATGTTAGATGCGACATAAGAGGATCCTGATGACGCCGACAGGGGTTTCCGCCAACACAACTCCAGAAAACCCACCATGATGGCAAGCGCGAGACGAATGAGCGAAGAAAGAAATCCCAGAATCCTCCGCGAGTATTTGTTGCCCATATTAATTCATTCCCTTTTCGCTCTCGCTTTAATTCAATTCCCACTTGAGCTCGCTAATCATTCGTCAAGCGAATTGGGTGCGTTATACTTCTGAATAATCCATTCCAGGCCGTTTCACATTTTCATTACTGTTAATATTAACATCGTTATAGTGAAAAAAAAAAAATTAATGCTTTTAGGAAATAAATTCGAACAGAAGTATCGGCCGGGAATGATTATATGTACCGTCCGGCTGAGGTCGAGTTGGTCAATCAATATTTCGTACGGTTTCATTTGACACATCCAGATGATCCAAAAGCATAAGAGGAAAGCAGAAGTCGGTGGGCCTAACAGGCGCCACACAACCACACCACACCACACCCACCAACTGATCTCTACTCCTGGATTGGTCCACGTCCACAAGCGGATTGTATAGGGAGGATGAGTCAACCGGAAGTTCCTTTCCCGCCTCTTTGTCTCCCCCAACTCACTGCAGCGAATACGAAAAACAGCGGAACTGGCGGTAAGATAATCTAATGCATAACAGATAATACTTTGCTGTAACTCATGGGAAGGTTTTTTTTTAGTTTGGTGTAATGCACTTTGGTGGAAATCACAAGACCTATGTGACCGTGAGAGAAGTCAACTTTGCGTGTTCATCACCTTTTACGTCTGTGCGTCTGACAGGGAACGTTGGCATTTCACATTTTATGTGTTTTAAGTGTATTTTTGTGGAACGTCATACACACGGTGGTGACCCTTTCGGCCCATCATACTGCACAACATCAACACAGGGAAAATTCCCGGGACTTTTTTTTTTCCAACTTCCAGAGGAGTGGGCATGTCTTGGTAAAAAAAAAAAACATCAAACCCACACAACACCTTCGACAAGACCCCACTCCCATCACACATCTGCAGACATGCACATAATCATCGCATCAATGCTCAAACTTGCAAAAAGACTGCCAACATCCTCATACCGCTCTCTCTCTTCTTCGAGTGCAGCCTGTGGCTGCTGGTTGCATCATTGGTTGTGGATTGCGGCCTGTGCCGCTGATTGCAGTGGTCCACCTTACCAGTACACGGACTCATTTTTTGCCGAACCTCGGAAGGATGAAGACTGTCAACCTCCCTGGTGTATATTAATTCAGCGGCAACGGGCTTGAACTCCAGGACGCCTAGGTCCCAAAGCCAACCCGAACCACTAAACAACACAGGCTTTTTTCCTCTACCCCTCAATCTCATAAAACTTCCAGGTTCTATCTAATTCCAATTTAACCCATCTACTGTTTCTGTCACCATTCCTTTCCAGGAGACCGTTCCATGCTTAACCTACTCTTTGAGTGAAAGACCTACCTCACTACTTTCTACTCGACTCTTCTTACTCTCAAAGCAATGCCCAATTGGTGCGATCACTGTGTCCTACTCTGCTGAATAATTCTTCTGCACTTATTTTGTCGATGCCTTCAATACCTTAAACATCTCAATCATATCGCCTCGGGTATCCTCTTTCTTTCTATTGCAAATAAAGCCCTGTTCCTCAACTGCTCCTCGCTGAGTCGAGTTGAGGCCCGGTCATCTGTTGCCCTGCGTTGAACCTTCGAACATGGCAGCGATGTCTTCTGAAGTTGTGGTGACAAAACTGCACACAGTATTCTAGATGTGGCCCTCATAAATTCCTGGGCTATGTTAACAATCCTTTTGATTATATAATGAAATCCCCCTCCAATACAACTGAAAACTCAGAAATTTGCTTCACCATTTTGCTTGCCTGACCACTGTGCTGCCTGCTTCCTCCCCATACTCTCTTACCACCCGAGATCCTTACCCATGTGACACACTCCAACATTACCCTGCGTATCCTGTAATCTCTATTTTATATTGTTCTTCGGAAGAACTTCTTCCCATCCCAACACCTTACACTTGCTCAGGTTTAAATTAACATTCATCCAATCTTTGCCCAATCTATGAGAAGTATCAACACCTTTCCTGAAATCTGATCACCACCCCTCTGCTATCCACCTTCTCTCCAAAGTTTTTGTGTATCTGGCAAATTTTTGGAAATACACCTCTTCCCCTCCTCCAAATCATTGATTGTAAATAGTAATAGTAATGGTCCGAGTCCGATCGCCTGAGGTATATAAAGTTGAAACATTAAGAGAAGAAGAGAGGTGGGGATGGAAGGGATCATGGTGTAAGGGAGGGGAAAGTGACTGAGGGGGAGAGTCTGATGGGGGGGGCGGGGGTTCTTCCACTTCTTCCAATGGTAGGGGAATGTTTTGATTTAACCTGAAGTTTGTACATGTCTAAAACATTTCTTTGTGTGCAAAATGAAAGCAGTCCTGATCATCTTCATTTATTGATGTAATTTTTCAGTTTTTTACACGTAACTCCTGATATGTTTGAACTGTTACAATTGTATAACACACTGGGAGTGTTGAGAATGGGGGTGGGGGGGGGGGGGTACCCACGCTGCTGTGAGAAAAGTACACAGCGACTGATAATTATTTACGAGAAGGATAATTGTATTTATAAGGTTTCAGGATGTGGTTGGAACATTGAAGGCTTATGTAATGAGTTTTTAATTGGCCTCGCCATGGTTAACTTTGCTGCGACTTTGGTCTCCAAACGGCCTTCAAGCCAACTCTCGTAGCTTTACAACCTCGCCCCGAAAATTAAGACGTAGAAATAACAAAAATTGCCTAAAATAACAAACATATTTTAAATAACCTAAAAACATGACTTTATAGTTTTTTTTTGTTTATTGGAATGAAGTGACCTGAAGCCCGACTGTAACTGGATGTTAGGCCTATGTTTTTGTTTTCTGATACAAACCCTGTGGGTCGGGCCTCCATAATTATCATTGATCGCTCCTTTGCAAATTGCACGGATCTCCAAGGGAATTGTCCGGAATTCGATTGAGTAATAGGAACAGTAATTACTTGCAAAATCCATAAAATATTTGAAGAAGTTGAAATATATTTAGAAGATATATTTTTTTGCAAAATGGGCCGGGCCCGGTTCACGTTGCGTGTTACGCAGTTTCTGCCTCTTTTGGGGAGAACAACATGGCGGAAAGTTGCCTTCCAGTGGCTTTCACGCACGACCGTAAGTGACAATCCAGTAGTACAGATCAGTGGGTTGCAAGCTAAATCTCAACCAGGCAAGTCAGGACCATCTCCTTGGCATATCTCAGGCACTAAAACGGTCTTTGCCTGTGCCATTTTGTCATACTGATAATAATGTATTAGCACAATCTGGTGTAAATCTTCTTTGAATTGGAATGGCGTCTTCAGAACCACGGGCTCCTCATACATGCCGCACCAACACTAATCGTATCTAAACCAATAATATTCTTAATCTGGGGGAATTTTTGGATTTTCAGGGGGGGATTATTTTTTTAGGTTGATCAATTTTTCAAACGATTTTATTGCGTTGATACGTCGTCGAATAGGCTTCCCAAGCAATGAAAAAATGGCGAAAACAAAAATCTGCGTAACAAACAAAATCCTGCGTTTAACGAACAAAAATTCTGCGTTAAACGAACAAAAATTTGCGTTAACGAACAAAAATTCTGCATTTAAGAACAACAATTCTGGTGTAAACAACAAAATTCTGTGTTAACAACAAAAATTTCTGCGTTTAAGCGAACTTAAAATTCTGCGGTTTAACGATACAAAAAATTCTGCGTTTAACAAACAAACATTCTGCGTTTAAACGAACAAAAATTCACGCGTTTAACGAACAAAAATTTTGCGTTTAAAAGAACAAAATTCTGTGTTAAACAACAAAACTTCTGCGTTTACGAACAAAAATGCTGCATTTAAAAAAACAAATGCTGCGTTTTAACGAACAAAAAATGCGTTTAACGAACAAAAATTCTGCATTTAACGAACAAAAATGCTGCATTTAACGAACAAAAATTCTGCGTTTTAATGAACAAACATGCTGCGTTTAACTAACAAAAATTGCCTGCGTTTAAACGATACAAAAATTCTGCGTTAACGACAAAATGCTGTGTTTAACAGAACAAAGAATGTTGTGTTTAACGAACAAAAATGCTGTGTTTTTAACGAACAAAATGCTGCGTTTACGAACAAAATATGTGTTTAACGAACAAAAAATCTGCGTTTAACGAACAAAAATGCTGTGTTTAACGAACCAAAAATGCTGCGTTTAAACGAAAAAAATTCTGCATTTAACGAACAAAATGCTTGCATTTAAACGAACAAAAATTCTTGCGTGCTAAATGAACAAAAAATGCCTGCGTTTAACGAACAAACATGCTGCGTTTAACGAACAAAAATTCTGGTTTAACGAACAAAAATGCTGTGTTTAACGAACAATAAGTTGTGTTTAACGAACAAAAATGCTGTTGTTTAACGAACAAAGAATGCTGCGTTTAACGAAAAAAATGCTGTTTAACGAAGAAAATTTCTGCGTTTAACGAACAAAAATGGCTACGTTTAACGAACAAAAATTTCTTGCGTTTAACGAACAAAAATGCTGGCGTTTAACGAACAAAATTTTGCGTTTAACGAACTAAAATTGCTTGCGTTTAATGAACAAAAATTCTGGCGTTTAAACGAACAAAAATGCTGGCAATTTAAACGACCGAGGCGTCAATAGTTTTGCAACTCTTTGCAATTTTTAAAGTGATGCTCTTGCAAAAAAACATTTCCCCTTAAATACTGGTTTCCGGTTTGTGGAAATTCGCATTACCACAATAAAGGGGTCCTCAGGTGAGAATATATCGGTAAGGTTCATGTGTAGTTAGCCCAAACCGTTGTATAGAGGGAATATATGTGATCCATTCGGGCTGCGACGCTTCAGTTAGCCGTTTTTCTTTGGCTATTGTTTAATTTGGTGCAAGAACAACAACGAACATCGCCACAACACCACTCTCAACGATCAGCCATTCACACGACACGACGCACCTTCCACAACTACGCTTACCA